>JAZEWU010000029.1:814846-838561 GCA_036362915.1 Geotria australis | reverse complement strand
CGGCGTATCGCTTAGAAATGCGAATGCCAATAAAATAAATCCCGAAGATTTTGCGGAACACGTTTTCGCGTTTTGTAAATGTGGCGGCGGGGGGAGGAAAGCCGCGCGTGATTCGTGCGATAATATGGCGTGACAGATTTGAACGGCAGAAGTAACAATATTTGGACGAGTTGCATTTTCCTCGCGTGACTTGATTGCTTGTCCTTCGGTTATTCAAAGGATTCTGGTTCGTGTGGTTTATGCTATTCCCTAGGCTACGCAGTGCAAGTATGCAGCAACCCAGTGATTATATGTGGGCTTTTCCACGGCTTTGCTAGTATTGTCCTAATTAACGTCCTATCTTAAATTACAAAATAAAGTTCCAGACAAAATGACAGCATCGTCTGCACGCTCCCAAAGGCAGATCCATTTTAACTTTCATGTTGAAACCATATACTTTCATCATAACAGCCTTTTGTGCCCCCTTTCCTCATAAGTTTCAGCCTGTCACACGGCTAAGGCTGCTTTTATCTTTAAAGCAGAAAAAAAAACCCGGGAGCTGTTAAATATTAATTCCGTGATGCTATTTATCCTAAATGGATGGCGGAGCATACTTGGCGACTGCGGCCGGGGGTTAAAGTTATGGGAGCGCCAGCCCAGGCCCATTTCCTTCCCTCGAGGTGGGGTTTGCTCCATAATTTAGAAGGCCCGAAGGCAGTCACTTTCAAGACTTGGCTTTGCCCCGGGGCTAGAGGAGGGGAAGTGGATGCTGCGAGGCAGGCCTCGGCGCTCACTCCTCCGCTAATGGACCCCCGCTCGGGGGTGGCTTCGTGGGAGCGACGTTCCGTCGCGGGCCTGGAGCCGCCGCCAGCCAGCCCGCCACCCCCCCCTCTCCTCCTCGGGCGTTGCCCCGTTGCTCGCGAGTATCGCGCCGAACGAACGAGAGATGACGGTGGTGGGATGCGAGGCGGCGCTTTGATTAGCCCTCGACGCTATCTCACGCCGCCACCGGGCGTCGATCGTCGGAACCGAAGAGCGGCGTTGTTGGTTGCGGAGCTGGCGGCCGCGGTTTTTTTGTTTATCGTCGGGAGCTCCGATAACGCGGTGGCGTTTTGTGGCCCGTGGTGCGAAGCCGGCGAGCTGAGTTTGGGTCGCGGTTGCGGCTAGCGTCGGTGGCGAGTTGATCGTTCGAATTTCGCCCTGGGCTCGCTGCATCGTGAATCCGCACTGGTCAGTGTGGTGAAGTATGGTTGAATAACCCCCAATGAACGACGCAAAATGACATAGGCCTTTGGCCATCGGTGAAACGGCAAAGGTCTAATTATTATTATCTTCTTTGCGATTCTTCGAAGCACGATGGTCAGCCTCTGGACATCGTTGTCTTTCAGCTCGGCCTCGAGCTGAAAGACAACGATGTCCTATATATAAACAATAATATAATTATGCAAATGTGTTGAACACACGCAGATTCACAAAACGGCCTCATTTCATAATACGGCAGCATTTGTTTTATTCACGAAACATAATAAATGAAACAAAACTTTCGCGCCGTGCAGTTTTTCTCCGCAAACTTCAGCCATCGCACCGCGGCTCGCGCACCGCACCACGAACACCGAGTTCAAGTCCGGCCCGGGACTGACGTCAGCCAGCGGCGACTCGTATCAACCGGTCGGAGGGCCGCAAACCAGCTACGACCATTATCGTTATTTACCGTTGTGGCGCGGGGAAGCTACCGTAGCACGTTCGCATATAAATGTTCCGCCACACTCAACTTCCCGTCCCCCTTCGTGCAGGCGACGGCATGGACAACAGCGTCGCGTCGGAAGGAACGGGCGACGATGACGACCTGGACAAGGACAAGAAGAGGCAGAAGAAGCGAGGCATCTTCCCCAAGGTCGCCACCAACATCATGCGGGCCTGGCTCTTCCAGCACTTGACGGTGAGTCCCGCGCGGGGTCACCGTGGGTTCACGGCCGGGGGGCCTCGTGGGGGGGGGTTCACGGCGAGTAGCGGAACCCGCGGCTAGAGCTGCGGTGATGAGCCGGTGAAATCGAATTTCTTGATTTTTAAAATTGCGATTCGTTAGCCGCACGGTGCCTCCAATGCGAGAGGCGGAACGTCGCGACGTAGAGAGGAGGAACGCTCGAGGCGGCTGTCCTCGGTAGAGCAGCTCTCGAGGGCAATTCTCATCACGCATCGAGCCGTGAAACACCTCTATCAGCACAGCAACGATTATTAGTAATACCTGAAGCGAATTCACCGCACGCGGCATGACCCAGTCTATTTATATTGGTCGAGTGTCACAATCGGCTACACGATCGACACCGTTTTCTTTTGTGGTTGATTACTCGGGCCGCCGGAAACCCCCTTAAAGGCACACCTGGCGTGACGCGACTGACGATGCCGATGACCTCACCGCACCCCAGGGGGCCGGGGGGGGGCTTGCAGACTGGTACGCGGAGCTTGCTGAGTTAGGCTCGTTGTTGGCACGGGGCGCTGCTGGAATTAATAACGTGGCCCGTGCCGTCTCGTTCCATCCCTTGCCCACCACCCGTAGCCCAGTGTCTCGGCCGCTCTGGGCGGTGGTGCCTCAGTGTGGTTCGATCGCACCAACCTGCGCGCTCACCTGATGGCTACGCCATTGCCCCGAGTGACAAAAGAGGGCCCACAGAGCTGGCCTCGTGAATGTCAAAATTTCAGGACTGTCAAAAATAATCCTCGAACCTATGGCCTTGCCGAACAGCGTTATTTAGACGTGAAAGCATCTTTCGCCCATCGCTAGAGACAAACGTCCGTGAATCTACCGATTATAATCCTCGTACGAGTGGTAATGTATTGCTTAAAAACACTGCTAATATACAAACTAACATTTAACGGTGTCTGGAAAACACACGCAGGCACGCGTGCCCATTTACAAGCCGGCGTGCATGCTAAGTGATTTCCACTTACATAATAAACGCCGGAACGCCGAGAAGAATTGGACCTATTATGCCTAAACGAATGCCTCGCTCTCCAATTGAGTTTGGAAGTCTTGAGATGGAGAGCTCGGCTGAGATGGCTGGAGACACTCAATCCTGTATCAATCGCGGAAAGGGCTTCGGTGTAATCAAGTGCTGTTGTGTCTGCAGAACGGGTGGAGGGGGTTTGAGAGGGTTGGGGTGAGGCGAGCGACCGTTTGGGTGGGGGGGTGGTGGCGGTGGGGATGCAGCGCGGGTTGGGAAGGGTTGCATGATTTACGGGGGTGATAAAAGAGGCACTTCAGGGCTCTGGCCGTGTTATATTAGATCACTCCGCGGGCTCGAAGATGATACGAGCAGCCACCACCACCGCCGCCGTGGAGCGGCCGCAATTTCACGGAAAAGGAGGGACGCGCTGCGGCTCTTCTCTGACGCCGCCGCCGCCACGTGTAAAATTAAAAATAAACAGAATTATTATTGACGCTTGCTTTTCAATGATATTCTTTTGGGATGGTTGCGTGTCGAGCGAGGAGCGCTTAGTGACGCGGATATCCTGAAAGAACAGCTTTGGAAAGCAGGTATCATGCGTTGAGGCGTGAAAACCTACATCAGTACAATGATTATTATTATCATCTTGTCAATATGTGTTCGTGAAAATGGTTACGTTTGGAACGATCCTATTTTGGTTTGGTGAATTTAGCAGGTGTTATTTATTCAGGCAGTTGCCTTCTCATCCAACAGTGGATTGATCGTGGCTGCTGCTGATGATGATGGGTTTATTGTAGCGACAAATTGTTTGGTAAATCGAGTGGAGAATTTAAAAATAGTGCTTTTAACAAGGTGATTGGATGTTGTTTTCAATGTGGTAAACCAGCAGTGGACAATTGTACACACCGGGGTAGGCTATTTTAATTTTTCTGGCGTAATTTTTTGTTGGGGATATTTATCTTCGTGACTTAAAAATGTTTACAGTTGTGTGTACAAAGTCCCAATTAGGAAGCAGTTGTTCATAACAAAAATTAAATCCCGTTTTTTTTCTGATTGCAAGCATGTTACGATATCGAGCTTTTCGTATGATACCTCGAAAAAATCCCGCTAGAAATCCGGAGAACAATTCATCCGTCGCAATGAAATGCGAAATATAAGCTTCGACATTTGCGATACAAAAAAATACAAGAAATCATTGCAAAACATTTAATTAAGAGCAATTTACTGGCTTTTGTGCCACCAGTTTTGGCATGCCTCTACGTTTAATCCCACCAAGAAGTGTATAGCTTGGCAAGAAGAAGAGAAAATAATGAGTTCTGAACAAATACTTGACTAATTTAAAGGGCTGTAAATCCATTACAAGCTAATTGGGCAGTCGCCTGTGCTAAATCACTTTATCTATATTGAGGGGCAGTCAAGCCTTCAGAGCTGAGTCAGACTGTGAAATGTGCTGATTATTCTCTTCATTAGCAAAATTGCTCTGTGAGTGGCGCTCCCACGTCAGCTCAGCTGGGAATCCGAACGGGGCTTGCCAAGTCATTAAACTCGGGATTGTGTGCCACCTCCAGACGCTCTTAAAAAAAAAAACCCGCCCCTCGTCGCTGGCTGAGCGCGTTACAGACCCAAAGCCACGCAGGCCCCGCGCGACGATTCAGAGATGTTTTTTTTGTTTCCCTACGCGTCGCATGAGCGGCGGCGGCGAGCGGCATCGTCAGCCAGGGACAATCCACTGCTGGATAGGTAGATGTTTATGGTTGCGGCGGTTAATAGCCAGTGAGCTTGCAAGCTCTGGATGTGGGGTTTGCTGCGATATAATGCTGGTTCCTGGATCTAATACTGGCTACTATCTCTAACACCGGCTCATTTCTCTCATACTGGTTACTATCTCTAACACTGGCTCTTATCTCTAACGCTTGCAAGCTCTGAAAGCGGGATTCCTGCGACGCAACGAACGTACGAACGAAGCAACATAAAACGAAAGCTTCGGCGATCCGCCGCCGCCTCTGCACGATCTCGCGATAATAATAATAATAGCATTTTATACAGCGCCTTTCACCCGAGGGTCACAAAGCGCTGCACAAGGGACACGAAGAGAACGGCATGTCAACAAGGAAAGAAAAAACGACCAATAAAAAAACAAAGCAACAAAAAATAAACGATTAAGGCTGTTTCGAATATACTGAAAGGTTGTGAACCTGGCAATCTTAAGAGCGGCAAAAATATGCCAGCGTCCCCTAAGATGGTCATCACTTCCTTAAAGACAAACACGGAGGGAGACAGGGAGAGAGGGTGAGCGACAGGGAGAGACATAGGGACACAGGGACAGGAAGACAGACAGACCCGCTCGCCACACGGTTCCGCCGCTCCGTCTCTTCTGCCGACGTGCTTTCAGCGCGCGTTTCCTTCCTCGGCTGCTTGCCCCTTCTTCTTCATCTTCATCGTCGTTCCGGTGACGTCGTTAACGCAGCGTGCGTCCTCTAACGCGCGCGGTGTTCCTCCTCCTGTCGCGATTCCGTCGAGATTCCGGGCGTGTGACGACGCGAGCCTCACCGGAACGGGAAAACAGAAAGCGGGAAGGAACAAAAAAAGTCAAAAAGAACGCGCCCGCTGTGTCAGCGCAGAGAAGTTTTAATTGAACGCGTGGTTTTTTTTGCCAGATTGTGTCCAGATACTTACGCGCACTCAATTGCCGTTCGTTTTATTCTATTCCGGTCCGCCGGCACCAACGAGCCTGGCGCCCGCGTATCGCCGCCGTTCGGAGGCGCCGTGGTTTCCCAGCCGCCGGTTTCCCCTGCCGACGATCGCCCCTGCGATGGGACGCGGGGACGGCGTTCGTAGCGCGAGCCGCTCCCACGGAGGAGGATGGGGCACGAAGGTTCGGGGCGGGGGTTGCAAGGGGAAGAGGGGAGCACGGTAGTGGGGGAGACACAACCGCACGTCTCCATATTTGGAGCCTGTTTGTTGTAATCCTCCCCCCCCCCGCCTTCCCCCCGCCCCTCGTCACTCTTTTCTGGATGCAGCCGAGCCCTTGAGTGGGCCCTAAAGTGTCCGCGCGAAACAACAAATTTCCCCCTTGGTTTCCGACTCGGTTTTCCATTCTTGCATCTTTCTCGCCGATCAAAGCCGCAGAGATGAGAGGTTGAGAGGGGGGACGGTGGTTGGCGGTTGGGGGCGGCGGAGGAAGCGGTTGCGGTGGGGAGACCCCAAGCGAGTTCGCGTCGCCGTGAGCTCAGCGAGCGAGCCGGCCAAATGCTCGGTTTGACCTGGCACGTCCCGATCAGAGGCGCGCTCAGTCAAAACAAAATAGTTTACAAGGGGGTGAAGCAGTCAGCGTGCAGATAGGAGCGCGGCCAATGACACGCAGATATAATGCGCAGATTAAGTCCGTGAGCCGCTCGTCCTGGAATAGAACGCACGCCGGTCATAATATACTCACGCCGACGCGTAGCAACGAGCGACATTGTGCTTGTGTGTGTGTGTGCCGTGATACACGCGCTGCCCTCCGGCATTTAAATAGTAGGTGCGAGACGATGACATTAACGCCGGGGATTATTTTTCGTCTCGATTCTCTTTACGCGCGGCACGGTGGCGTAGTGAGTAGCGCTGCCGCCGCACAGCAAGAAGGTCCCGGGTTCGAATCTCGGCTCGGGGGGCCTTTCTGTGTGGAGTTTGCATGTTCTCCACGTGTCCGCGTGGGTTTTCGCCGGGCATTCCGGTTTCCCCCCGACCGTCCCAAAGACATGCTGCCAGGTTAATTGGCGTACTGACTAAATTTCCCCAGACGCCCTGCGATGGACTAGCGTCCCATCCACGGTGTTCCCCTGCCTTGCGCCCTGTATCTGCCGGGATAGGCTCCGGCTCGCCGCGACACTGTACAGGAGTAAGCGGTTTCTGAAAATAAATGGTTGGATGGATGGGTGGATTTTCTTTCCACCCACGTCGTTGGTTAGCTTGCACTAGGTGCCGCGTGACGCGTAGCAACAGCCATAGTGGGAGGTGTGGGTGGATGTGGCGTGCCGGGCGCGGGAATATGTTTGCGGGTTACGGCGATGTTTCAATTGGTTGGGTATTTATTCAAGTCGGAATTACAAAGTGTGCGTACTTTGTCACGAGCTTTTGCTCTTGGATGGCTGCGGTTTGCCAACAACCGTGAGGATTTAGAAAGAAAAAAACATCTCACGTCTCCTTTTGTAACTCCCCCCCCGCACGAAAAGTGGTACGTTCCAAAGCTAATTACAAATGTGTGTGTGTGTCCTCGTACGAGCTACGCAGGTGTAAGCAGCAATCGTGGGCCATTTCAATTTTCACGGGGGGATTTTTTTCGTTTCCAAAGCCCCAGGGATGTGGCCGCCGTAACACATCGTTTAATCACAGCCATCGCAAATGAGAACCGAATGCCGCGTGTAAGATTATTTGCACCGAGCAGATAGTCTCTGATCTAAAGCGTACATTTATTCCTTATGTGCATTTAAAACAAGGATTTATTTCCACGGAATATCAACTGCCACGCGGTTACTGCTTCGAAGGTCACCGATTCGATGCCATCTCCCGGCGTGGCACTTGAAACGACGGAGCGAGTTTCCGCGTTAGGCAGGTCGCGGGCGGTGGAGCCCCACCGCCAGCAGAGTGGAAGAGGAGGCCAAAACACACTGCGTGCGGAGGGGCTTCTCCGGAGCTCCCTCGAGCAGACGCTTTCTTTGGCCAGCGGTGGCGTGAGCGAGAAGATGACGGGCAGCTGATCCTTGACCTTTTAAGAGCATCAGTCGATTTCAAAACCGGGAGCTGAACGACCTCACGTGGAATCGCTTTCCCTTCTGCGCGGTCGGCGAGGGATTCTCCGCTCCGTGAATGATTCCTTCCTTCCTCCGGCTTCTCCGGCGCGTGGTTGTTTTTGTCAAACTGTGCAAGACTTCACAGGTCACTGGCCGCAGTGTAACCAGGCCTCATCTGTTTGCCTTTTGCGCGCACGTGCGTACGGGCTCGCACGTATAATTATTATTAACTTAACTCTGGAGCGACTATGGAGCAATGCACTCAATCATCGCGGGGTCTTCTGTGGGCTCGTAGAGACGGGGGCCTACCCCGGGAGGAAGGCTCGGTGTATTTCTGCAAAGGGACCATTTGCGAAAGGCGGTCGCTGATGCGTGTATTGGAAAAACGGTCGTAGGTGCTGATAGACTGGGCTTCCAGTTAAGAGTAACGGCAGGATATATTAAGAATAATAATAGTGGAAAGCCCTTGTCAATCCGCTGCTGGAAAAAAAGGCTCTCCCCCCCCGCACACTGTTATTGGTCATGGGGATTTTTTTTTACCGTACTCCACCGCGCTTGTCAGTCCCGGTCACTGAAGCAAGGGATCCCACAAATGCTTGGGATGCCACTGATGTTAGCCGTGGCTGGGAATCGAACTCAGCACGCCAGATTCCTCGCGCGGTGCGCGAGCAACTGCACCCGTAAAAGTAACAACGTAATAATAATAGTAAAGACGACATCGATGATTTATCCGGAAGAGCCACTTTGAGTCTCTAGACTCATTGTCCGCGGCGGCTCCAGCCTTTGTGTGATGTCTGCCCGATTCCATTTTAAGGGCCATCTCGGTTTATTTACATACGTGCCGCCAAACAAAAAACATTAAACAAATGCCAAGATCGCCGGTGCTGCATAAATCTGACTGTGAAATGCAAACTGGACGGACGCGGGCAATATTTGGGGCCCAGACAGCTTCGACAGGCCAGCCATCGGCCTTCACGAAATGTCCATTTTCAAGTGTTCATTTTCACAGGCAAGCGCGCCTCTCCGCTCCGTCCATTTGAGACCTGCATTATTTAGAAAGCAGATTTTTGTTTAAGTGTGGCAGGTCAGTGCCCAGCATCATTAATTACATGGCTTTGACAGGCCCATGGGAGATGAATAGGGGCTGGCTTGCAAGGGGGGGAGGGATGGTGGTTCGGCTAAAAGATGGGAGGGGGTGAGTGCAGGACCGTGTGGGGTGTGGGGAGTGGGGGGTCGGTGGAGGGAGGGTGAGGGCGAAGGACCGGGGGGGGGGGGGGTTAGAGGGACACATAGCAAGCAGCGAGGTCAGAGGATGGCCACTGGCATCGCTCTCGAAAGTGCAAAGCAATGAGATCCTAAGTCGTTAAAGCACGCTAACCAAATAAGTTTAATCCACTCTGCAGTTATTAAGTGCTTAAGCAAATCAAACGCTGTCAATTGGCCCCAAGTCTCAGAAGGCATGTTCGCAGGCGGGGAGAGGAGCTGAATACAGAGCAGCAGAATAACGGGTAGCGCCGAGGCCCCGGCTCCGTACAAAGGAGTTAATTTGACTTGTATAGCCGGGGCCGGGACAATCCAAATGAAGGGCAGCCTCCCTGGTGAATTGCTCTCTGTGTCAGCCGTGAACCAGTGGACTCCATCTGTGTGATCATAGATAATGGACGAGAAACCGTCCTGGGCCCTCTCTGGGCCAGGCCTTCCCAAGCGTGTGGCGTTGAAGTTTTCATCGCGGTGTTTTTTTTTATAATTTGATAGATCCGTCTCTGCACGGGCTAAGAGGATTGACCAGCGTGGAAGTGTAGGCCAATACTCTCTGGAGTTCCCCCCCCTCCCCTTCCCTTCCCCCCCCCCGCTAGAATCCTTCAGCCAGCAGTGGAGTGGATGGATGTTTGTTATTATTACAGCAGAACGTCATTGCAGGGCTGAGCCTTTATTATTTTAGCGTTTGCAGCAAGAGATTTCAATTCTTATAAAATCTGAGCATCTACACAATGTAAGATTGTAGGCTTACCTCTTTGGAGTAATTTCTCAAAAACTAATTAGTGGATGCTGAAACAGTGGAGGTTTGAGTTTATTTCCGTAAATTTGTCTGAACCATCTCGTGCGATAATTATTTGTATAAACACGCGCATTTTGTGTTGGTTTAATACGATTTTTGGTGTCAAAGAAACCCACCCATACTCCCAAACGTGTTAAAACAATGCGTTATATAATTTCACAGCAGTTATATAAAGCGTGCGGTTCTCAATATACACGCTGCGAGTTCAAATCCTGGTTTGGGGGATTAAACTCAGCCACATCATTCATGCGGGGTTATAAAATGAATATACCACTGTGCAGAAATCAACAGTGGTAGGTCATATGGAAAGCCTCACGCCCGGCCATAGAGATGTGGAATTTCCACCACTTGCTCTGCGGGGGCTTGTAAACGGCCAATGAGCACCAATTTGAGCGGTAAATACCTGTGTAATGATGTAAGTTTTCACGGCTCGATGGATGAGAATTGCTCTCCATGGCTGTTCTTTTGGGGATAGCCGTGTCACTGAGTGGTTTTTTTTTTGGAAATACCTTTCCATCCATCCATCAATTGTACTGGGTCGCGGTGAGCCGGAGCCTATCCCGGCAGACACAGGGCGCAAGGCAGAGCTATACCCAGGATGGGTCGCCAGTCCATCGCAGGGCAACTTTCCGCGTTTAAGAATTCGCAGCAGCCCACAGCGCTGGACATTGACGATGCACCGGAGGGCCAACGGGCATATTTACGCGTTACAACAAATATTGGCGGACTTTACTCTATTCAACGGGGACACATTTTGTGTACCGGAACAAAGGGAAACACAACTGCAGCGACCACCGTCTGCTGTTTGCCTAGCCATTAAGAAAAATACAAGCGAGTCAGAGTTTGTGGTCAGCCGCTTGCTTAATGAAGCCGTCCATCAACATTTCCCCCTTTAAACAAATAAGCGCTTTGTATCAGAGCATCTGTTTATTTTACGTCTCGGCTCATTTATAAAACTGTTGATGTTGCGTTCGCATCTGCTTACGGTCGGTGAGAAAAATGAGCTCGCTCTGTTTTGGGCCACGGTCCTGTACTGATTGACGGCATAAGTAAAAGGGATAAAATAAAGTACATTTTTTAACGGTTTTGTTTTTTTGCTTTTTTTCTTTCCGTTGTGGGGATTGTAAAAGAAAAAAATCATTTTCATGCTAACAGATTTGTTGAAGCGATTGATTCATAAAACACTCAGTGTCAATGTTTACATAGCGAGCCTTGGCAGGTACACATTGTAGCATCGCTGCGGCGCTTGAATGGTTCATGACGACATTAACTGAACGAACTGTATTCGTAGTGAGTAAGCTTTCATTAATGCGTGTTATGAATGTTATTTTTTGAAGGAGGCAGCCGGGTAGTTCACAGGTCAAAGCACTGAGCCAGCACCTATGGGAATCCTAGGTTTGAATCCGGGTTCCAACCACCCATGACTGAATTGGGTTTTTCAAGCTTAGCTAGTCGATGGTCTCTGCTCGGTCACCAATGACTGCAAGCGCAAAAAAAAATTGTATTTTTTTCCATCTGTTTAATTTGGCCGTATTTCAGCTCTGCGAGTTAGTATTATAGTAGAGTGTGGAGGAAAGTGTTCCCTCTACTGTGTAAAAGATAAATAGGCCCTTCGAAGGATTTTTTTAACGTCGATCACTGGTATAAATTTCTTCTGTATTTATTCCTTGACAACTGGGGGTCAGTGCTCTGAGATTTCCGAACGGATTCTTTGTGTCGTGACACGCAGCCGATAACTCGATGGCAATTCACTGGAGAAACAAACTGATTATTTTTTCTCCAAAATGTTAACAAAACACGAGACATATGAGGCACGATGCCTCCAACGTGGGAGGCGAAATGTCGCCAACGAGAGAGAAGGAACACTCGACACGGATATCCCAAAATAACATCTATGGAGAGAAACTCTCATATATCGAGCCGTGAACACCTACGTCGGTTTAAAAAGTATTGTATTTCATTTTAAGAACCTCTGCTCAACCACTCTGCTACTATATAACATTTATTAAATTGACCAGTGCTTAATTTCAGCTGGAATCGTCTAGAATGCTTTCTGGGGAATTACTTTGGCACGCAACGCCACGTCCATCTTACCGTAATGGTGTGAGTCCGTGCATATAATTGTTACAAACCTGTTCATAGGTTACATCACAACATTAGGGTGGTACAACAAGAGCAACGTAGGCTACATTATGCTGTTATTGGCGGCGCACGTAACTCGTACTCTAGTGGTAGTGCCTTACGCCGGTAGCCCCCCCCCCTTCTCAAAGCTATCCTGTGAGTGCAAATTTTCCATTGGGATTATTTTTCCCTGTAAGTTGCGTTAACCGACACGGGCAACGGCGCCGTTAGTTCGCGAGCCCGATCGCTCACCGACCACCGCCAACCAGCCCACCGCGTGTGCCGCCGGGGCCGCTGAGAAAGCATGGCCTGGCCGGTCCTGGCCCGGCCGCGGAATGTTCTGGAAAGGATTATCTAAAACATTTGCTCTGAAAGGGAGTGTGGGAGTGGATGGCTGCTTGCTCCGTGGCCCCCTGAACACAAAGCACACTCCTGTGGGCCTATCTCAGCCGATAAGGCGCTGGACATAGGATACATCATCGCCCTCTTGCTAAGTTGCAGCTGTGTGCATGCGCGGGGGAGTGAGGTTTTCGCTTGAGCGTGGAAAGCAGATATAAGTTGTTGCTGTCACAAATTGCCGTGGTTTACATCAAATCACAGGAAACGTTTTTTTTTTTTAAACTCTCGATGCGTGCGCGAATGCTCGTACGTATGCGCTAATGCTGATAACAAACCAGATGGTTGCAAAGGGAAGAAATGCACTCCGAGAACGGTCTATTGCCGGATGCCTTTTGCTGCAAGTGAATTTCAGCCGCAAACTTAACTTGCACCCCTCCCCCCTTGCTGGTTATGCAGCTATTACGTATGGGGCCTCATCCAGCAGTGGATTGACCGTGGCTGGTTGGGGGGGGGGAAATATTTTTTTTACACATATATAAAATGTTTTCAGTGAGATGTAAATTCCAGCGGTAATTTGGCGACGTTGGAATTTTTCCATTTTTGAGCCCAGCTTGGTGTGGGTCTTCTTCGGGCACTTCAGGTTTCAAATTAATTTTGTTGAAACAGGTGGATACTCGAGAGACCGGGTTGAAATCTAATTTGCAAGAGCGACCACCTCGAGTATTAGTCTGCCAGTAGGAGGCGGCGATTGCCGCGTATAATCCCAATTTAGTAATTTGCGGGTTATTCCCAGCAACGGCGTGGCTCTTCAAGTGAGAGAGCAGGCGGTACAACTGCACCGGCGGGGGCCCACGGGCTGGAGGGCAGGCGTGAAATGTGAGCAGATGGAGGCCTCATTTAATTCCTTGCAGCAGGCCACGTCCCAACCACGCTATACACCACTCACCCCTGCGCTTCAGTACTTCTTGGGGAGGGGAAATAAAACGCAATAATTAGAATAATACAGTTCATAAAGTGCACAAATTCCACGTTTGGTCATGGACGAGACACGGCTACGGAGGCACAGCGAGGGAACCGCAGAGAAGGGGTCAGCCAGGGGGTCAGCCGGCGCCAGCCCACCAGAAAACTGCTTTCTTATATATTATGGTGTTATCGGGCAATTCATTAACGAGTGTTTTTTTTTTTAGTTGCGGAAGAAAACCCACGCAGAACAGGGTGAGAACACACAAACTCCACACAGTAAGGCGCCCGAGGCGGGAATCGAACCGCCTCACGCAGGACTTTATTTATTTGAGACGCAGATGCTGCCACTACACAGCCACCCCGCCAACCCACAAAGAAAAAGTAAAAACAGGACAGCGTTGGGAAACACGCCCAGCGATCTGCGCGGCCGCGGAAGCGCTTGCCGATTCCTGGTCGACGGCGTTAAAACGCTCCTCGCGCGTTATGACGACTCGCCATTTCGCGATGCGGCGGCGGTGCCGAAAACACGGCTCCGATGTCGGGATGCACCGGGAATGGCCGCGGCGCTCGACAACGGCCCTGCACTCAGCCCGTCCAGCGGCCTTGACGCATCGGCACATTCAGACTCTTCGCCGCGACGAGGAAATATAAACGTCGTCTCCCCCCCGAGATTTAATTAATCGCCATTATCGGGAGTAGCACCTTGACGACAGCTGGACGGCGTTGGCGGCTGTGCGTTTGTCGGTTATTTATTTATAAACCATAAACATGCCAATGTGCGACTTTGAACACGTTAACAACTGCGGGTCAAATTGCTCCGTAAGCTAGTGTTTTGTCAATAGATGCACTTTCTCGTTTCGGCGACGGCGCGCGCACGTTCGCACATGCGGTTAACACGCGCGCGCACACCTCTCGCGTTTTGCTCGATTCGATTCTTCGAAGCGTGATGGCTACACGACAGTTTCCCTTTGCAACAAGTTCTTCTTTAGTTGCAGACAGCCCTTCAACATTTATAGCTATAATAGTCAGTGCTGGCCTTAAAGGCGGGCATTGGCCTCTCTTCTTGCTCCAGACTGAGGGGCTTCTGGCGTCTGTTGAGCTTCTGGACATCGTTGTTTTTCAGCTCGGCTTCGAAGTGTTCGGTAGAATATGCAGGTAATACAAAGTTATTACTTGACAGGGATCGCGACGTGAACGCATCTACCTGAACAGGCGCGAACACCCAAAACGGCGATCTACGCACGTGTGTTGGAGTCAAGCTGTTGTTGTGTTCGTGTGTGTGTGTGCATGTGGGTTGTACGTGTGCGTGGGCGTTCGTGTCGGTGTTGTTTTGTGTGTGAGTGAGTGGACGTGTGTGTGCGTGTGAGCGGTATGGTAGTTGTTAGCGCATCGCACTACGGAGCCTGCGCACCCCAGTTCGATTCCCGCTCACGGTCAACACCAGCAACCATTATCTGAACCAGTCCTGAGCCTCACATAGGTCGACTCGGCCTCAAATGAGTACCTGGTGCAGTGTGTAAATCTCTCCACTGGGGAGACAAATGCGGCAGGGCGTAGTGCTGGCCACCCACCCTCCTCGTTCGCCACCGCGGCGTCCATAGGCGCTCGCTAACAGCACTTGCTCCAACAGTCTGTTAAGACTATAAGGGGGATCTTTGTCTTTCTTGTTATCCGTCTACACACATGTATGCGCGTTCAGCACTCCTAAAAAGACCAGCAGAAGCCCACATGTCTCGCACTGCATGAGGGCACTTGGAGTGATAAATGGGGAATTTCTACAGAGCTTTTCCCCTCCCCAAAAATATTAGACGCTGGAACAGAGTTCCTGGCTGTGAATTAGCTCTGCCCAATAACTCAGCTTGATTTGTTGGACCTGAAAATCTGCCCAACATTTGCCCAGAGATGGAGTGTGGAGGCCAAGGGCCTTAAATGCAGGATTGTTTTCGTGGCGAAGAAAAAAAAATCGCGTCACATTTAGAGGGCAATAATCCTAACATACTTTTTCTTGTTTTTATTTTTCACATTTTTATTAGACTTATGCATGTTTTTCTTGAGCTGGGTCCAACTTAATGCTGCATTCCCCTTGGCTGTAAAATATTAGTTAGTTGGTTAATTGCTCGAATTTCTATGAGGTGGTTTCAAGCCAATCGCAGACCCGAGTCCGTCGGTTAATTTAATACGCGGGCTTTCGCAACCAACCGACGTTTTTGTGGCACGGTGGCGCAGTGAGTTGCGCTGCCGCCTCACATCAAGAAGGCCTCGGGTTCAACTCCCGGTTTGAGTGCCGCCTTTCTGTGTGGCGTTTGCATGTTCTCGCCGTGTCCACGTGGTTTTTTTTTGCCGGGTACTCCGCTTTCCTCCCTCCGTATATGCAGCCCAGGTTAATCCGCCTGCTGACTAGGTTAATTGCCGCCGGTGTCCTGTAATGGACTGGCATTCATTCCCGGGTATAGCCCAAGTTGTCTAATAACTTGATTCCCCCTCCCCGCTGGACAACTGTTAAAAAGAGCTACATAGTTCAACGGTTTATTTCAGCTTAAATGCAAGCTGACTCACTGACTGATGATTCGCAAGGTAGTTTCCTTTTGCGTTATATTGTGCGGCTATAACGCTCCTTTTTAAACGGCGGCTCTGTTGGTTGATCGAGAATTAAACGGTGGCTCTGGGAGAGAACGTTCAAACTCGAGTCCAAAACCCGTTACGCAAGCGCCGCGGCGGGATTATTTTTAAAACGTCCTTCGCGCGAGGCGCTCGCCCGCTCGCCGTGCGAAAGCCATCGCCTGGGACGACGTCGCCACCGCGATGTTGGTGAACGGCGCTCGGCTGAGCCGTCGCTGGCTCGGAGCCACGGGGCCGCCCCCGCTAAGGAAGGCCGCGTTCACCGCAATCGCTCGTCTGGGATTATTATTATTAATACCACCGCTACGTCTGCTATACGTGCGAGCGTGCGGCTTATAGCACGAGCGCCAGAGTCCCCGAACGGCAGTCAGTGGATATCCTGTTAAGTATTTTCTTTTTATACTCGTGTCATCATCATCATCGTCGTCACGATTGTTATTGTTGTTGGGACGCTGCCACAGCGGCGCGGCGGGATCGCGGGCGCAGAGGTCGCGCCGGCTCGCTCGTTTGATCTCCGGGCGCGGCAGTTGAAACGATGGCGCGAGTTTATTAAATCCACACCGCGCCCTCCGCGCACGCTTCCCAGCGCCGCAAGCGGGCGCAACCCAGTCGATTGTGCGGGGTGCTGCCCAGCGTGGGAGAGTCGGAAAAATTCCGCTTCAGAGAAGTTCTCCAGATCTCTGCCCTCGTGAAGCGGCTACCGTCGGCAGCGGCGTGAGCGAGACGTTTCAGGGCTGCACCTTTACCATTTCACAAACTATTAATATTATCGCCGCCTGTTTTTATTATTATTATTACTACGAACGGTAATTATGCGTTTTTGGCTAGGATAACAGACGGAAAGTTTTTTTTTTTCACTTGATCGCACGGGAAGAAAATGTTCCGCTTGTGCAGGACATCGTTGGAATACAGTGCTCTGTGAGAACGAAAGCGCGACGGCAGCTGCCTTTATGCACGTACAGTGGCCGCGAGCGTGCGGTGGTGCCGTTCGATCGGAGAGCGTGCGCGGTTTTTGCCGATTCCGTCGCGTCAACTCAACTCGCTTTCCTATTAATCGTCCCAAAAAACAAAACAAAAAACTTTTACGCCCGGCGAACCGTTTTTACAAAGCGTAGACGCACGCCAAACAGCGGCCTTCGTCGTTAATAAAAAAAAATAAAATAAAACAAAGACGGAGCATTAGTTCTTAATATAACTTTTGCTTGTCGTGGGCAAAAAAATAAAAGTTAATTTTTAAATAAAAATTGTCTTTAATTGCGAGAGAAAAGACACCGGAGGATGCTTACCTAAGTCCCCAGGTCTTCATTAGCAAAAATAATAGCAACGGAATGGCCATTCCTCAAGGCAAAGACACTCTTGGCTTTTTTTCGCAATTAACGCGCAAAATGGTCCTCTGGAGCATTTCTGAAAATTTCAGCCCCAGCAACCGGCCTGATTTATTCATACTCTACGCCTGTACTCATTTACAGCCTTTCCCATCATCAATCACTGACCCGCTAATTAAAGAGAAGAGTCTGCTTTGGCTAAAGATGTTATATATATATGCGCTTTAGACGTGCGTCTGTGTGCGTGCGAGCGTGTGCGCGCTCTATATCATAGCCAAGTACAGATAATTAATTTTTTTAATGGTGTAGTAATCCTAAAGATATTTGACCATTCCTAAACCTAACTGTTAGATACGTGTAATTATATTACCGTAATAACTCGTTATAATTTTTCCTATTAAAACCATACAATTATATTACTTGCAATGTGCGCATCAAGCGTACTACCTTGCTGATATGAAGTTGTTCAGAAACACGGTCACGTGCAGCTTACAAGCATGGCACTCGTCCAGCAGTGGATTGACCATGGCTGACAATTATCAATCCGGCCGGGTTGCTCAGTGGTAGAGCGAGCGGCTCTCAATCGGAAGGATGTGAGTTCAAACCCTGGTTTAGGGTGGTTCAGGAGTTGACTCGACCAATCAGCTCTCCCTCCAGGGGTCGATAATGTAGAAAATACGAGGTTTTACCCTTTGGCAGAAATTGGCTAAACACAGACTGGGCTACAGAAAAAGCCGTCTGGTGTTGGGCTAATAAGTTTGAAGGACAATGCATTATCATAGCATTAATTTGCATGGTTTTGCCACAAGCATGTGTGGCTGCCTGCAAACTGGAGCCTTTGCAAAAAAGTGTCCATTTAGTGTTTAGAGATCTTAACAGTTTTTTCTCATTGCCAGAAAGGGTAAAACCTCGTATTTTCTATATTGTTGTTGTTGGTCGCGATTACGATGATGATGGTGATGATGACGCCGATGACGACGATCACGATGGTCCTAACGGTGGCGTTCGATGTCGTTTCCGCAGCACCCGTACCCCTCGGAGGAACAGAAGAAGCAGCTGGCACAGGACACGGGCCTCACCATCCTGCAAGTCAACAACTGGTGAGCCGCGGATCGCGCGCGGAGATTTGTTTCGTCGCGCCGTGCGTAGTTCGCTGCCGCGGAAAGAAGGAAAACAAAAAGCGACGATGCTATAATTTTTTTACGTGTTTTGTTACGTTGTATCACGGTGTTCTCCAGCTTATGACGTGCCTTTTTATCGCCTCACGGAAAGAAAGTCCTCTCCAAGGCGGTTGGATTCCCGCCTCGGGCGCCTTTCTTTGTGGAATTTGTGTGTTCTCCCCCTGTTATGCGTTGGTTTCCTCCGGGTTCTCTGCTTACCTGCTTACCTGCCACAACTAAAAAACACCTGTCAATAAATCGGCCGGTAACATCGTAATATTTAGGACGCGGTGTCTGGCGGGTTGGCGCTTCGTTCGGTCCGTCGTTCCGTCTCGGTCTCCGTGACCGGCGTTAACCAGACGCAGCCCACCGCCGGCACAAACCTGCGGAGACCGAGCGACCGATCGACTAAACGCGACGCTTCGCGCTCGCGCGGTGCATGCAGATCGGAAGGCGATGTATTTAATTAGCGGCGGTGTAAACGTATTGATACATCACCCGGACAGTCAGCGGCACGCGGACGCGGGAGAATTTGACCCACCCCCCCCCTCGTCTCTTTGGGACAGATTAAGCGCAACAAAAGGCGCACATTTGTATTCAGCTTTTTTCTTTATGATTCAAATTTTGACCCAAATCACTAAAGCCTTTTTGCAATTATCTCACTGGGTTAATAGCAGGCGCCGACTCCTCGTATTGAGGTGGAAGGTTCTGGAAAGATTAAACGTCTTTTCTCGCAACTAAAATGTAATTACAGCAATCCGCGATAATTCCTTCCAAGGCTTCGCCTCCCAGAAATGACACGGTGGCCCTTTCATTTACAGTTAACCCCCACGTATTTATCTGAGATGTTTCATTTACAGAGCCCTTTATCTGCCGGCCGCAGATAGACAAACATTCCCGAGCCCCACAACTTTATCAGCCTTCTGGCCCCATCCACAGCCTGAGGTCAATTGATTTCTCTTCTGCTCTCATTCATTTTTTATCCCGTTTTATTTGCTGTATCACAGCGTGAGACGCATCTGGAGAATTATGGAGTTTTTCAGCCTTATCTGCCGCCGATGCAGACACCGGTTACAAGGCCAGAATCCGAATAATTGCCCCCAAAGAAGCCCCCTTATCTCCGCGGTTCACCCGGGTTACGCGGCTCGGAGCGGTTTTATTACCGCGCGCCAAAGAGAACTCTGCATGAGATGTTAACAAATCGCGGGTAACATTACCACCTGTTGAAAGGTAACGCCCGTAGGTTACCGCGCGGTTTCCGCGCGTGTCGCGAGTCGGATGAGAGGGCATGTCAGACTCCAAATGTCAAACGGAAGGGTAGGACAAACGCGACCGGCCGGCTGCGTCGCGCGACCATTGCTCTGGGACCCAGCGGCCTATGAGCTGCTCTTACAGACGGAGATTCTCAAAATATACCGGGTGCCCTTAACGGGTATAGTCCAATCCTAAAATACTAGAAGTTTATAATTGGAGGTCTGTTTGAAGTGAGTTGGGTACAACTATAAAAATGCACACTCGGTGGATAAAAAAATAATATAAAACATCGCGGTGCTGTACGATCCACCGATGGATGATGGCCTCAATACTGCATCCCATTTCACGTGGTTTTATTGACCATACTTCACCGCGCCGGTCGGCGCCGGTTGATGAAGGTGGGGGGGGGGGGTAAGACCGGTTCATCTGTCACCGGCCGACACTGATGCGCTCTCTCGGTAATATGCAGATCGTATCGTGCGCGTCTCGTCGCTCGCAACCTCTGCGCGCCCGCTCGTTGGCGGCGCTCGCCGCGATGTCCAATGGCGTCGAACATCGCTCCGAGTCTCTCGGTTCGGCTACGGAAACAAGCGACGAACCTCGCGAGCGATTTTCACAAACGCGCCGCCGGACGATTCGAACCGACGATCGAATCGTGCGAGCGCGCGGTCACGTCGAAACGTTGGCGACCGCGTCGGGGAAAAACAAACGGCTCCGTCCAAATTGCCGAGGATTATCGGTTTACAAGGAACGGCAGTCGCTGGCTGCGGTTCATCCTCCGGTTCAGCGGCCGAGTGATTCCGTCTAATTGTGGCCGACCCGGAGGGCACGCGATGAGTGACCACCACCCCCCCCCCCACCGTGTCAGAATCACTTCTCCTCGTGAACGGGTCGGGCCGCGGCGGTGGCTGCGTGGCCTTCTGGAAAGGATCTCTCTACAGCTTCATTTTCTCTGCTATCTTCCCTCCTCATCGGCCGCTTTTTTGTTTACCGGCCCTCTCGGAGTGACGGCGAGGCGGGGCCCGCTCCGGTTCACACCGAGGTTGAGCGGTGGGCGGTCGGCAAGCCGGCGAGCCCCAAAATGAGATGCAGGTTTTGGTCCCTCGGGGGGTCACGACAGGCTGGGAGGGGGGTAGGGTGCATCACGGTGGCCAAGACAAACACTCATTAGACAGCTGCCACTCTCGTGCCTCGGCAATCGATTCCACGCGCGGTGGGCCGATCTTATTTTGTTTTTTATTGCGGCCCGACTTATTGCGCTTCGGGATGAAATTAGGAGCGGACCATTAAAAGACAAACCCCACGCTACGCGATCGGCCTCGCCGCAAAATTGCTAATTTAAAAAAACGGCCCGCTTCTAATGGGCCCCCCGCGTCGCGACGGCCGCGATGTTTGTCGCTGCGCCGCTCGCGTTCCGTGCGTAGTGTTCGCCCGCGATCCGCGCGCGGTCGCGTAAAGCTCAGGGATTTGCACACACGCGCAGACAAACATCCCCCCCACCACCGTATTGCCTTAACACGTTGTAGGGTCGAGCGCCGTTAGCGAGCACCTATAAAAGGCTGGAATGGCGCGCGAGGCGGTGGGTGGCCAGCACCACGCCCGGTCGCCTTTGTAATAATAGTAATAATAGCATTTATAGAGCGCCTTTCACCCAAGGGTCGCAAAGCACTGCGCAAGGCTGTGGAGAGAACGGCATGTCAACAACATCAAGACAGATTAACCGAGACAGAGCGTCGGCGCCCCGCATCTCTCACCGCAATCAGCTCGGAACCTCAGTGGCGATGTTTACGCACCGCACCAGTTAGTAATTTGTGGTCGAGTCGACCTAGAAGATGCCCGGGAATCGGTAAAAAAAATAAAATCATCGCTTGTTGGCCGCGAGAGGGAATCGAGCTCGGGTCACCGCTACGCCACCGCTCCCCGAAACGCGCACACATTCGCGCGCACACACACACACAAACGCACGCTGGCTGCAGGAATTACAGTAACGGCATTGGTTACTAAGATAAACGCTCCGCGCGGCGGTGTGACTGACGCTCGGACAAGTGCGCCGCAAATAGGGGGGGTGGGGGGCTTCCTGAGCAAACTATTTACTTCCGAGTGCCTTTGTTGAGCGCACGAGCGTGGGGCCAGGCGTTCACGTCTAATCGCCGCGTGACAGGTGCTCAAAGCCCGGCGCTTCACGAAACTGACAACACCGTGTTATGTTTTTGTTTTGTTATCGTGATCCCGCTTTGTCCGCGATTGGGCGCAAAATAAAGGTGCCGCGCAAACCAAACAATAAAAAAAAAAACCTCTTAACGGGGGACGGAGGGCTTCGGGCCACGAGCCGGGGGGGGGGGGTTCGCTTGGGGCGGGCAGTGCCAGCGACCCTGCCGGGTGTTGGAAGGCCGGGCGCGTGTATGTGTGTTTGTCTGAGCTGGGGAGCGGTAGCTCAGTGGTTAGCGCGCTGGGCTACAAATCTGGCCAGCCGAGTTCGAATCCCGATCACGGCGAACACCAGTGACGATTTTCTGAAGCGGTCCTGGGCGTGGTGCTGGAGACAAAGGCGGCCGGGCGTGGTGCTGGTCGCCCACCCCCTCGTGTGGCGTGTCGACCTTCATAGGTGCTCGCTAACGGCACTTGCCCCTACAGTCTGTTAAGGCTATACGGGGGATCTTTGCCTTCGTCTTGTTTGTCCAAGCTGGGTTCGTAGGGCAGAGCAAACACTCGAGGTGACCGGGCGTCTCGCTCTAAAGCGGCTTAAGAGATCAAACCTGGGGGAAGTTTACCACTTGAAGTGTTTACAAACCATCGGACAATACCAAACGCGTATTAGCTCCATTACTCCGCAGTAAATGGAGACGGAAATGTGCTCAGTGGCTCAGGCCCGGCTCCTCGTGACCCCGGGCAGGGAGGGGTCGGCGGTCGGAGGGCGCCGGCCGCTGCTTGTCGCCGCAGATCGGAAAGGTCTTCCTCGTTGAATTCACCGGCCGGCCCGAAACGAATCGCGGCGGCTTCACGCGTGTTTTGATGCGTCGCTATCACGACCGCACGCGCGTAATTGGCATCGACGCTGTAAGTGAGCTAAACCCAAAACATCGCTCCGCCCCCCCCAATCGATGGCTTCTGCCTAATAACGTCTGGCAATGTAACAATATTATCTCAACGGGTCTCAACCTCGCGATGACACCCGCGCGCGGCTGAAACCGCGCCAGAAGTTTCCCCTCTTAAGCCACGGGCCGCGAGACACTCGTCTGGAATATCCGCTGGCTGCGGCGCGAGAGATCGTCTGTGAGAGGTGGACCTTCGCCTCTTTGTTTACGTTCGACACACGATGCCCCACAGCGGTGCGTACTAACCGAGGCGCGTGTGTACACGTCGAATGTTGACGGCAGAGCAGGTATTGAGTTAGAGACCTCGCGCCGACCGATGATATCTTGGGCAGAGCCCTCCGGCTAGGTGGGCTGATGGCCGGTAGTTGGGGCCTCGCGATGGAACGGCCAACAAACGACGGAACGCACACCCCCCCCCCGGGGGCCGCGTCCACCGAAGAGATGGAGCAACGAGATCGGCTCGCAACGCACAGGTGCGCGCGGTGTTCAGTTGCGTCCGCGCGACAGTGATGGATGGCGCGACACCTTGGGTGGGGGGGGGCGGGTTCTCCCCCTTCATCCAGCAGCGGATAGATCGTGGCCGATAACGATCGTTAATAACGACTACAATACCAACGGAATGGGGGGGGGGTTGCATCTAAACGGCGTCGTAATGGGGCGGACGATAATAATAATAATCGTGGCAACTTCTGGCCCTGAAAACAGGGGGCGGGCGAGGGGTTGGGCGGGCCGTGTTTTATCCTGACATTTTTGCGCGCCGAGCTTCGACTCTGATCCGCGGCCCCTTTTCCAAACGTCCCTGCAAGCTCGCTGAGCCGTGAGTCACTTTAATCAGTTTCGCCGTATCGGTCCCACGCAGCAATTTTCTGCTGTTTTTACTTCCCCGCGCGCGGGGAGCACGATCGCCGCCTCCCCTGGGTTCCCACACTCCGATCCCCAACATTTCACTCACGAAATGCGCCGAGACGCAGCCGAGCGAGGTGCGGGGGAAGTCTAGCCGCGCCGGCCCTGGCAACGAGCGGCAACGAGCGGAGGCACCGGCGCGTCTCTCCCCGCGCGCCGACGTTTACTCCAGAAGTATGGG
>JAZEWU010000029.1:793979-814181 GCA_036362915.1 Geotria australis | reverse complement strand
AATCACCGGGTTCCTCCCTCATCTGGCCCAATTATTAGCTTCAAGCTTCCTCCCCCAGCGACCACGGGGCGCCAAGGGGACGTCGGAGGATGTGAGGGGACGTCGAGGGACATTAGGGGATGCTGTCGCATCCACGGGTCCATGGACCACGGCACAAAAATCGGTACCATGAGCGGTGGGAAATGCAGCGCGTGTCAGAAGTCTGGACCCACAGGGAACATTTAACAATGTACACTCGTGATTATTCACATTGGTTTGTCGGTTAACATCTACACGCGTTTTAATTCTCGTACGAACGTCGCCTCAGTACCCGTGTCTCGTCCCTGACCTGGCGTGGAGTTTGCGCGCGTTACAAATTGTATCATTAATAGACGTTAGAAGCGCCCTGCCTTGCGCCCTGTGTCTGCCGGGATGGGCTCCGGCTCACCGCGACCCTGTACAGGATTAAGCGGTTTCTGACAATTAGATGAGAGATGAGAAGTGCGTTTGTTTAACGGTAAGAATTTGTCGCGTGTATTTCATGCGACCGGTTTCTATAACTGGCGAAGACGAGCGTTTAATGTGTGATGACACGCGTTGAGTTTTGAGCGAGGCTATTACGCGGTTCACTTTTACCGGCGATTTAAAGATGTTGGCACAGCTCGGATGGTGCCTACCAGTCAAATTAAGGTGGCTCAGTGGGCACCACCACCACTCCCGTCACCACCGTGGTTGGCGATTCACCTCCCTCTCCGTGCCGCACGCCTGCTCGCGGCTCCGCGGGACGTGCCCACGGACAGCTTGTCTTTAAGATGTTTTTAACAGTTGTCCAGCTGGAAAGGGGTAAGCAAGTTACAACATCTCAGGGCATCGGTGGGGAAATTTAGTCAGGGACGATTAACCTATGCAGCAGCGCGTCTTCGGACTGTGAGAGGAAACTGGAGCAGCCGGCGAAAACCCACGCGGACACGGGTAGAACGTGCGAACTCCACACAGAAAGACGGCACCCGAGCCGGGAATCGAACCCAGGGGTTTCTTGCTGTGAGGCGGCGGCAGCAATCAGCGCTCCACCGTGCCGCCCGGCGTCTTTTTCCTTTCCCATGGTGCCGTTTGGAGCTCCCGATATAAACCCGGTTGGCAGGAAGGGTGCCGGACGAGAGACGGGGAAATTTGTTCCAAATAAAAACCCCGAGCTCTGCTCAGCCCAGAAGAGCCCAGACTGCACCGGAGGCGGCCTGGGAAAGATTTTTTGCAGAGATTCTCTCTATTTTGTTGTTGCTCAGATGATGTAGTGCACGAAAAAAAGAAAAACAATTATTTGAAATAAATGTAAGTCGTGCATTTTTCATTTCAAGCATGTGCAAAGGAGGGGGGGGTGCGGGGGAGCTCCGAGAGCGCGCACGGGCCTTATGAAAATAATAATTTGGAAACTTTAGCAATTTTCCATATTTTCTGTACAATAAAGAAGGCAGGGTGCGTTTGTTAGGCTGGCAAGGCCCCCGGATAAATGACGGACCGATGCAGTGCGCACGCAGTGTTGGGTTTCGCTTACATCTGCTGGCATTTACTCGAGTTTTCTGATTCTTGCCAAGGGCCAGCTCCGGCTGCCAGCTCATTGAAAGCCGAAGGTGTGGCGGCGAGCGCCAGGTATTTTTTCCCATTTTGTTTGTCTTGCATTATGAAGAGCAATCAGCCGAACGGGACCGTGGGCAGCTGACATCGCCCTTTAGGAATGCAGCGGTCGGAGCGTTTGCGGCGGAAGGTTGTTTTTCAGTGTCATTACCGCGCGCGCGCTCTCTCTCTCTTCCTTTATGTCAGCCCCCTTAAAGACGGCTTGAGAGACACGGAGAGAGGAAATATATATCGCGAGAGCGAGCGAGCGAGGCAGGCAGGCAGGCAGAGAAAGAGCGAGGGGAGGGAAGGAGAGGAATGATCCCATTACTGGCAGATCGGCAAATGGTTGTGGCTGTTTTCTCCTGGAAACATCCCTTGGGGAGGGTGGTGGCAGCGAGTGGTGTAACCGCGCTTTTTGTGTTTGGGCTGTAATTTCAGTCGCCAGTCGCGACGCCGTTCGTTCTCTCGCGTGCACGCAACGGCACGCGTGCTGCGTTCGGCGTGACAGGTACAGGTTCAGCCCCGCAGCTGCGAGCTCACGGCACTGCCGGCAGAAGCGCCGTCGCTAGAGGAAGCTCTAGAGAGAACCTTCGAAGGGAAAATATTTTAGCTACTGCTCGACGTTCGAAGAGGCGGCTGTAACCACGCTTTTCACTGGCCGCACAAGGATCACCGATCGCGACACTGCAGTTGCACCCACGCACGCTGCTGAGAGGACCGAGGTGGCGGGATTTAGGTCACGTTGCCCGCTACCGCACCGGAGGTCGAATCTAAGCGGCGACCTCAGGGTTGCGATTCCCGCGCGCGGCTCGATGTATGAGGGATTGCTGTCCACGGCTGTTGTTTTCGGACAGCCGTGTCGAGCGTTCCTTTTCTTTCTTGGTTGCAACGTTTCGCCTCCCGCGTCGGAGGCGTCATCGGGCGTTCTGATGATGCGAAACGTCGCGAAGGAAAGAGAAGCAACGCTCGACACCGTTATCCGAAAGCCGAACACGAACAGCTATGGAAAGATTATAATAATAATCAAACTTGGCCAAACGAAAAGAGCCTACGTTTGTTGCGGTGCACGCAAGGCCTCAGTGCCGGCCGGGCGAGGCCTCCGGTAAATAATAATAATAATAGAATTTTATAGAGCGCCTTTCACCCGAGGGTCACAAAGCGCTGCACAAGGGCCGCGGAGAGAACGGCATGTCAACAACGACAGAAAAAAACAACGGCCGCGGGGTGGTTGCGACACACACCTCGCGAATTCGCGATTCACGCGTCGCACGGGCATCAGCTCCGTGTCTCCAGTCACGTTCCCGTCCCTTTCTGAGTCACGTTCCCGTCCCTTTCTGAACCCGGTCACGTTCCCGTCCCACGCGGTGTCTAACGGCATCAGCTCCGTGTCTCCCGAAGCCTCGATTTTACTCGTGCCATTCCAAGCAGCTGCCGTGTGCAAGCCCGGAGTAACACGTAAAATTAGTTTTGACACATTATATTAGAATAAGCGAAGTTGAAAACCTTCCAGCTAATGCTGGCAAAAAAAAAAGACCCCGCGTGTATTTTTTTACGCGGCGTTTGTCCGCGTTTCGTTTCTGTGCGAGCCAGATTGTGTCGGGTGCCCACACTTTACCCCATCGCGAGCCATTTGTCAATCTTTCTGGCAGCGATCTAGCGATATATTTTAGAAAAATCTAGGTCGATAGGGCCTATGATGAATAAAGGACCACTGCCCAAGAATTCGGCAGCCCGGTGGAAATTAACTTGACGAATAGAGACATTGAGTGACTGGGGGAATGATGTCAGCGCTATTACGCAGGAGCAAGGCCGCGTAGAATTTGTAAGAAGGGAAACATGTTTGTTTGGCGGAAGGGAACGGAAAGCAATTGCGCGGGGGAGGAGAGGGGGTTCGCTAGAATTCAGTAGATGTTACACGGACATTTTCTTCGCGGCACAATTCTGGATCGTGAGAAGCGGACGGGTGGTCGCAGCACTTACCCCGCTTCGTTCAGACCCTAGGTTCGGATCCGGGCATGGCAGCCGCCTGTGAATTTGATCGTGTCAGTCCAGCCGCCAATTACCGCAACAATGTGTATCGCGTGAAGTTTTGCTCTGCGTTGCATTGTGATAAATTCCAGCGTATGAAAATGCCCTGGCATGTATATTATATTATATCCGGAGGGCGGGTGAAAAATTACTGCCGCCTAGATTGTGGACCAGAGGTTACTCGAACAGACTCAGAAGTAGCTCCGTCTTATCCACTTCCGTGGCTGTCCTCCAACGCTGAGCGTTGTGCTCCGCTGGGGGGGATATTCTAACGGGCACTGTGACCCGTGACATGACACGGCACAATCGGAATACAATCGTGGATAACGACGATATCAACCTCTTTTATTATGAACCCAGGGCCACGTGAAGTTGACGCGATTAGGAAGTCGCGAAGGATGCATTACGATTATTTATTATTCCACTTATTTACCCAGGAAAGCCCTCACTGGGTCTCAAGATTCACTTTCAGTAGGGTTCTGCTGAACTTTTGGCGGTACGGTGGGGGGGGGAGCGATATCTCCGTGTGTATTCCCAACTGAGTAACGTGCAAGTAATATTCCAGCATTGGGATGTTTGACCAAGACCAAGTTACATTGTGTGTCTGTGTGGATTTCTTCTCGTAGCCGAGACTGAATGTGTCAAACAGAGCACGGCCGGGGCGGTTTGGCAGCCGAGCGCTTGAGTCTTCGTCCGAAACGAGAGACGTTGGGTCTTCCGCGGTCGCCGCGTTACACTCGCCGTTTGAGAGATGCGCCTTCTCGCGTCTCTCGTTTCTCATCCGTGCCGACGGAGCGACCGGCTTGCCCGCTACCGTTTCCCCCGATCCCCGCCCCGTGGCACGAACGCACGTGCCGCCTCCCGCCGCCGCCACCGTGCCATCGAGGCCGCGCGCGTTGCCACCAGATCGCCGCGAAATAAAACCGCGTCCTGCCGAGCGTGGAACGTCCCGGTGTAACAGGCCGGAATATACCCCCCCTGCCCAGAATCTACCCGGGTATATTCTGGCCTAGGCTGTTTTATACCCGGGTTATATTCTGGGCAGGGGTATCTTCTGGCCTGTTACACCGGCACTCTCCTGACGCTGGTCGACACCGGGCCAGCGGTGGAGCGGGCAGCGCCCTTGTCGCTGAGTCTGTAAACACGCGCTCGCCCGGAGACAGAATCCGTCGGCTCGTCACAGGAAACAGCCGCTCGCCGCAGCACGTTTACGGCCGTTGTGGTTTAAGTTATTTTTCTTTGTCGTTCGTGTTTTTCCTTGGGGTGCGGCTAGGCGGCAGGGCGAGCGTCTCGCGGTCGGAAGGTTGCGGGATCACGTTCTGTGGGTGGTTGACTCAGCCCCGTCCTCCCTCCGGGGTTAATGGAATTGGTTCCATTTTTGTTTGGAAGTCACCAGTGGTTGTCCTGTGGAGAGATTCGTTCCTGTCATGGGATTGCGGAATTTCCACAACTGGCTTAGGGCTGCAAACGGGAAAAGCGCATCGCGTCGATGACTTGATCTTGTGCTATAAAAACTCAAAAAAAAAACGGAAATTTTAGGGTGAAAAAATCCACCCCGGATCGTGTGAACGTTGTACATTTAGGTAACCTCACCTCGATGTTGAGCGCTTACACGCTCAGCGGATCTCTAGACACATCGGTGATGCTCACGGAATAAATAAGTGGGTAAATGAGTTTGTTAAGTCGCTGAAGGAAAATCATATGTGATTTGTCAGCGCCTGGGTCTCCCTTCCACAGTAATCTTTCCCAGCGGCATTTATCTGAAGAAGACAACTTCTCTCTGGTTTCGACCCAGACTGGGATTGATCAGCAAGGCCCCTCGGCCTCCTTAACACCGTTGCCGCCGGCGGCTCCAGCACGATTCCGCGGACCGCGAAGAGGCGGCAGCTGCGCGCAATCATCGCGGGGCCGCCAGAGAAAAAAAAATCGAGTCTCGGCAATTTCAGTTTTGTTTATAAATGCGTGCCGCTCTCGCAAATTATTGTAACAATAAAAATAAATAAGTGGGGGAAAGGCGAGAGGGCGGGGGAGGCAAGGGGGGCCATGGGGGGGGGGGCACGGGAGTCCGGTTTAAGTGGCGACAGCATGATGCCGGCGTGTGGGAGTGTGGACCTGGAGGACGGACGGCATTCCGAGCCGTATTTACCACCATCCACAGAGACCCGGCGCTGGAATGTGCGCACTCCCTGGGTCACCAGCAGCCCCAGAAACGAACGCGCGAGAGAAAAAAAATGAAAAAAGAGGAAACTGGATTCCAGGGCCAAACGTTAGTCCATTAAATCGTGTGTTTTGCGTATAAACAACTGTACGGGCTAGCGGCGGTCGTCAGCGTCAACCGTGAACAATCCACTGCTGGATGAAGCCCCAGCCAAGCCAACGTTATGACTCATGGTCATGCTCTGTAACAATGCAACTGAGCTCCTGGCTATATCGAGGAAGTCTGTTAACTGACGGCAAATGCGGCATTTTGAGAACCCGCGCCACTTAGGATGAATTTCGATTTTATTGCCTTCTCATTTACTCGTTTAGCTCTGGCCTTGTGCAACAGACTGTTTTGTATCTTGACCGCAAGGAGCCCTGAGTGCCGGTTGATTCGCACTCGCACACGCAAGCCATGAAGTCGGATTCAGCTCCCGTATTCAGGAACAGCTGCGATGACACGGCTAGGTCGGGCCTTTTGTGCACAAGCACGGGGGTAAGCGAAAGCAATGTCCAGTACTGCCCCCTTCAGAAACTGTGCAAAACACTTGAACGTAAACAATAGGTTTCAGACCGTCGTCTTATTACATACGAGCGTAAAAAAACAACAATTGCAGAATTTGTGTCGATCGTTGCGATTCAAGCTTCCGATTTCATTAAAGGGAAAATAATATTTGTTGTCTGAAAGGGCGACCAGCAGACGAAACAAAACACTTGGTTTTAATGTGGCGGCTAAAACATTAAGTTACTCTATTTCAGCTCGTACATTTTCCGGGTTGCAATCAGTCGTTGCGTTAAGTTATTTCGCGATAATTTTTCGGCAAAAGTAACACATCTGTAACTTCCCCTTCGTGGTATTTGCGTTTCACCCTCCCCGCCGCGTTATGGTAATGTCCGCGAGGGGCTTCTGGGACCCTACGCGAGTTCATTTTCCCAAGACACCGGGGTCCGCCTTGTCACTGCTGCCGGGCACAGGGCGCCCAGAGCAAAAACAAGTTCAAACTTCTGACCTGTCATAATTTGAAGTCAGCCCCAGCGTGTGCGGTGCGTGGGCCGCGGGGGTTGGCGAGGTGGCGGTAGGAGGAGGAGTGTTGCGGCGATGGGGCATCGCGGTCGTGGATTGGAGACGGAATGTCAGTGTGTTTGCACCGCCGCTCGGGGCGCGTGTGGCGGCTCGCCACGGCCCTGCCGGCTCCGGCCGCCGCCGTTGCGAGGAGCAGCTCCTGTCTCTTTAGGTGACGATCACGCGGCCCCACGCTGACAGCGGCCGCCGCCGCCGCCGCCGCTGGCGACCGGCACGTCGCCCGTTTCTCTGTGACGGTCGCACTCCTCTCTCTAAGTGCCCTTTTCGGGCGAGATGTTTTTGCAGCGGCAACTCGGCGAAAGTTTGGAGTCGTTTTGCGCCGCTGCTCGAGGTCCTTGTCGCTGGTCCGGCGTAATTATAGCGGCAGTCGCGCGAATGTGGTTTGAGGTTTTTTTTTCTCTCAATTGAAATGCGCGGTGGACGAAAGCCGCTCGTTATCGTCGTGCTAACGAGCGATGGCATCGGCGAGCGCGGATCGTTACATCACGGGATCGCGAGAGACGGCAGCAAAACTGGAGCGGCATTCATCCAGCAGTTGATAGAGCTACTATGATGATAATGACAAATATTACATACATTCACACACATACTCCTAGTGATTATATTGGCAGCATTGTCGCCGTCGTGAAACCCGCACTGACCAGTGTAGTGAAGTATGGTCCAATGACACCGATGGTCTGTCTGGTTGTGGGGAGGCTTTCATCCAGCAATGGGTCGACAACCGTGTAAACGTGGCAATGTTGGGCCAACGCTCCACATTCGCTGCAACCGGGCTGTACATTATACACAGTGTCAATTATTATTATGACCAGAGCTCCTCATGAGCAGCTTATGGAGGATTCTACACAATTGCAAAGTATGTAAAGCATAACGATACCTAGCTGTTCTTTCGGGATAGCCGTGTCGAACGAACAGCTACGGAGAGTGATTCTCCTCCGTCGAGCCGTGAGAACCCACATCAGGACATATAGATTCGATGCATAATAGTAATAATAATACATCGGCAAGTTAGCCGCACAGCTTGAGTTCGCGTGACAGAAAATAAACTGTTGCACGCGTGATGAAGGAGTGGTCACATGGTCATACGGGGCCTGTGCGGGGGCGTGCGGTGATTGGTACCGCTGGAACCATGGCTTGTCATTTTAGTTTATTTTGGAATGTAATTTTTTCTTTTACATTCTCGTACAGAAGACTTTTTCGAGTTGTTGTATCGCGTCTTCTGTTAGCTTCCGATTTGTTATTTTTGGACTTAAAACATTGCAGTTAAGGTGTAATGCTCGAGCAAATAAGGCAAAGGCCCCGCGTTCGCATCGCAGATTGCGCAATATTTATTGAAATTATTCACGTCTTGACTTTCACCCCTCGCCTCCCCCCCCCCCGACCCACGAACACATTTTCTACGCGTAGCGTAAGCGGCTCACAAGGCCCCCGGACGTTATCTGGGAGCCTGATTATAGCAACGGAATATTTATTTTAAGCGAGCGTGTAATATTTGTCTTGGGCAGCAGAAAAAAATATATATATTGAGGCTATTAATCACGGGAGCCTAATCTCGCCGAGATAAACGCGGGAAAACAAATGTGAAATAACGAACGCCGCGCCACATGAGACGTCATGTGATAGCGACTCCACGGGTCATCTCACCTCCGTGCATTAACCACCACAACCCCCTCCTCTGGGGGTGCGGCGGTGCGGGGGGCGGTCAGACGTTGCCGTGGCCTTTCATACATCTTTTCATCGCTGTCGCTCCTAACATTGCTACAATTATTAGATTAACACCGGAGAGAAAGATCGGGCTTCCATAGGATCGGGTGGTATGGCTGTGGCAGCGGTAACATCTGCGCCTCGCAGATAGAAAGTCCTGGCCCGAGGCGGTTCAGTTCCCACCTCGGGCGAATTTCTGTGTGGGAATTTGTGTGTGTTCTCCCCCCTGTTCTGCGTGGGTTTCTTCTGGGTCTCTGGTTTCCTCTCACGTAAAATTATATTTAGACGGCAGTGTCTGGTGAGTTGGCGCCAGGTGACCACCTGGATGACTTCCCCCCTTCTCTGCAGTTTACCTCACGCCTCCGTATCCGTGTCTCATCCATCACCAGGCGTGGAATTTGCGCGTGCAAAAAATTGTACAAGTGTTATTTTTACGGTAAGGCCTACTGTAAAACAATGGACTCCTTTTTACATGCGAAGAACACGCAGTGCACACTCTGGGCGCACTGCAGATATGTGGCACAAAACGTTTCGGGCTAAACCGCTCAGAAATGCCTGACGATGCCTCCGACGTGGGAGGCGAAACGTCGCGAAGGAGAGAGAAGGAACGCTCGACACGGCTATCCCGAAAGAACAGCTACGGAGAGCAATTCTCTTCTTGTAACGTTACGTAAATGCGTCGATGTTGGGAACGTTTGCCCGGCCGCTCCGTGTACGGTCTGACAGCTCGCTGTGTTATGAACTCAACATTCCTGCGCTTTGAGCTCCTCGCTTAAAATGTTCCCCCGACTAGAGCGCTCGCTCCGGGTTGTGCATGCGTGGCGTAGGCGGAGGCAGCGGCGGCTGGGGTTTTCATTCTTTCTTGCAATCCGAGTTTACAAAAAGCCTCATCGCGAGAGTTCAAACACCTGTTCCGTCAGAACCCCGGCCTGCTGATTATTTGGGTAATTATTGCGGCACTCGGGTTGGCGGGGGTGGGTGGTAAATCGATTCTAAAACGCGCGGGAGAAAACTTACCCTAAGCTATTCGCTGAAAAAAAAAACCCCCAATCGCCTCCAAAGGTCGGCGATTGATAAACGCAGACCGGCCCGGCAGACGGAAAGTAAAAGGCCCACGACACTCCGTCGAGTTAACTGCTAAAGGAAGAAAACTGTGCTGACAGCACTTATCAAAATACGAGATATCTGCGCCGCACGGTGGAAGTATTCCCGCGTAGATGCGCGCCGCCCGTATCTCTTACAGTATCGGTTGACCGCGCATATTCAGCTGCCTTCTCTGGGGGTGCTCGGCCGGGCGCTACTTTTAGAATCGCTCCAAGGTAGGAATTTAGAACACAGAAGTGTATCTGTCACGCCGCGCCTAATCCCCATTCCAAGAAGCGGCCCCGCGCACATGCCAAGCAGCGGCAGCTTTACAGCTGTTTACGCAGCGCGGCCTGGCCTCTCTGCCGCGACCCCCGATCGCTGTGACCCGCGCCGTTCGCCGTCCCCCCCAAAGTGCCCCGAGGCCGACCCCGGCGCGAACCCCCCCCACCGGCCCACGCGCAGACGTGGGGAGGGTAAGGCCGCCGGCGACCCCCGGGGATGGGGCCCCGGTGGCCGCGTCACGTGAGTCTCGGTGGCGGCGGCAGCAGCGATGTTGACGATGATGATGGGAAAAACACCGGCGTCCAGACGTCAACGGTCAGGAGATACGGCGGGGCGGGACGCGGCCCCGTGTCTGCAAACTTAATAATAATACCGCCGCCACCGCTGTGAAATTGCGGGTGTCACAACATATGATATTGGACTACCTCGGGAAAAAGTGGAGGGGGATGGAATCATGTTTCCGTGAAAGTGCGGGTGTCGCAACACCCGCAACGCCCGCGGCTGCGACGCGCCTGGACGCGAGGAGAGATGGCGAGTCTGGAACGAGGCAAAGGTGGTGGAGGAGAAACTCGCGGTGGTGCCGGTGGCTCCAGGTGAAAGTTTCGTGGTCACGGTGGTTCGGTGTTGTGGTTTTGTTGGTGGCGTTTGGCGCTGGAGGTTGAGGCTTGCGGATGAGTTGCGATCGCGACCGGGCCCGGGCCGACCTTCCTGTGCACGTGTACAGTGGGCTTTGTGAAGCCGCTGGATGCGGGCCTCCCCTCCCGGGCCACCACCACCACCACCACCTCCCCGGCTCCTTGCGCCAACGCGTAAATGTCGGATGTAGAGAGCGAAGCCAATGGGATCAAATCCTGAACAAATTTTCTCATGCGTTATTTAATAAAGCACTTCATTATGTTTGTTGTTTTTATAATGCTTGTAAAAAGAAACCGTGTAGGTTTGTAACTGAATACGCGACTTCTCTTCCCCCCTCCCCGCCCGTTCCAAATGTTAATGTTCGCTTCAGCATTAATAAATCCTGCCAATTATGTACTTTGCGGTCGAGAGATCGTCAGAGTAATTCCGTCGGTTGCTTTCCTTCGCGCCAGGTGAGAAAGCAACGCGACAGAGCCGCCTGTTTAGCGCCCAGCGAACTGGATACCTACTCGGGGAGTGCGTGGGGGGCGCTAGAGGGGGGGGGAGTGGGCCGTGGAGGAGCAACATCACGTCGGGTTATAGAGGCCTATTTCTGTTTGACTATCTGCCGCGATAAAGTTCAGAGTGCGACGATTGTTGTTCTATTCGCACCGATCGCTTACGTCTAGTGTATATCGTTCAGCCGGTCGGTGTAGCGGGCCGCACTAGCTCCACCGTGGACTCATTTACAAACGTATCATTTGTACGGGTGTACGCGTTTCGAGGCTCGATGTGTGATGAGAATCTCCATCCAGAGCCGTTCGTTCCAGCAAACCGCGTCAGCTGAGTGTCGCTTCTCTCTTCCTTCGCGACGTTTCGCCTCCCACGCCGGAGGCATCGCCAGGTCGTTTGAGATTAAACAAAAAAATAGTCCGTCGGTGCCACGCTTCGACGGTAAACAGTCGGCGTTTGACCGTCGGCAGCGCGTCATCGCTGGTGAAGCGCCGACTGTTTACGGCAAAATTTCTTCGACGAGCTCACGGGAAAAGCTGTCGAGACGGGGAGGTGGTGGAGGCGATCAGTTTTCACGATACGCAAACCTTTCCCCCCGCAACAACATCCCGTCACAGTGATGTCCCATCCAGCTAGACCCGCGGTGTACCTTGTGCGATCCGTTGCTGAATGGAACATTGAGTGAGACCGGCCGCGCTTGCGGCAATCGGCGCGCGACATCTCGAGTTAGTTTTTGGCTTTGATTGCGCGTGACAAAACAGTTCCCTGGCAGGGCCGTCCGCTCGTAAACACGGCCGAATTAAGGCGCAGCGGCCGTTAACTCGTTACAACCGAGTGAACCCGCCCCTCCCCTCCCTTAAGCGTCGGCAAAGTTATTTTTACGTGACAAAATTAAATGTAATGGTTCCGTTTATTGTAACGCGTCCGAGCGAATGGGCTCGGCCGCTCGGATGCTGGTGGAGTCACGGTTGTGACGCAGCTGGGCCGCGAACCCAGAGTTTCTCCGGTTCGATTCCACCCCCCTCCGTCCAGTCAGCGGTGTAACTGTGTTCAGTTCGGTGAGTCGACCGAGACAAGTCGCGAACCGTGGGTTAAAGTGTGTGGGTATTCCCACCCCAGTCAGTCAGTTTTAACTTGAACTGGAAGGAACCGTTAAGCTATGTAGCTCTTTTTAACAGTGGTCCAGCGGGGAGCGATAAGCAAGCGACAACATCTCAGGGCACCGGGGGGCAATTCAGTCAGGACTATCAACCTAGGCCGCATGTCGCACCTCTTCCGAAACTGACATCTGGAGACCGGTTCCTGGGGTCGCGAGCGGGTGATTGCAGGGCTGCGCCTCTACCCGCGGCGAGGCCGCGGGTCCCCCTGTTTTTGGGCCGAGCGGCTCCACGTGCGAGCAGGCCTCTAGCCCGCCCGTAAATCGCAACTTAACTTTTATGACGAGGGAGGTGAAAAAAAAAAGAAACGGCGGCGTGAACCCTCGCGTCGGTTCCACGCGGTCGGAATGCGACGGAGTAATTTCCAGCATTGCTTTCATAAGATGTCCGCTGGCTGTATATTTCAAAAAGCCCGCTGCCAAAATGAGAAAGTTAAAGGTTACAGTAAACCTGGCACGACCTCTCAATGACCCCGGGCTTTTTACGGGCGGCAGTAAAAAACGCAGACTCCTTTTTCTTCCAGGGCCCGAGAAGCGGTGCGTGGCGATAAAGTCTCGGGGACAGGCTAATTGATGAGTCTGCTGACATAACAATGGTGACTGAAAGGCGAAACTTGTGAACTCTGGCTCTCGGCTCAATGACAGCTCTGGCCGAAGTCGTAAGCGACGCGTCGTTACGATGCCGCGCGGCCGGAGTGGGGCGCCTTTTCGCGCCCGAGGTCTCACAGCGACTATACGCAAATCCCCCGCCACCACCGCCGGGTAAACTCCGACGCGGGCGTTTGTAACCGCTACGAACCACCACCCCCCTTCCCTCACCACCACCACGTTCCCCCGCCGCCCCCCCAAAACCACCAAGGCCCTTCACATTAGCCGACGTGGCGATGATGTCACTCGCTGACATTTTGACCCGAACGGTCATTTATCTTGTGCTGTCAGTCGTGTTGGTGTTGTGTCTCGCAGACATCGCGAGGAACAAAAAGTATGCTGGGTCCCATTATAAAGGGGCCAGTTAATGGGCAGTGTTTAAAATTCTTTTTCGTTCTCTCTCTCCCTACCCCCTCGCCCCCCACCACCCCCAACCACCCCGTCCTCCTTCTCCGTTTACAGGTTTATTAACGCAAGACGCCGAATAGTGCAGCCCATGATTGATCAGTCCAACCGAGCAGGCAAGTGTCGAACATTAACACTAATCGCGCCGCACATCTGAAAATAATAATCGGACGCCGAGCTAATGGCGGGGACTAACGCTAAGCAGCCAATACGACGAGGCCCGCCGAGCTAATTACGCTCCGAATCCACGAGCCTCCGCGCGATGGATTTTTCGTCTCACGTCAAAAAAAATATATATATATGTTCGGTAGCGAAAAATATCTACATCAAAGACCAAGATTCCCCCCCGTGTAACCTTAACAAACTGTAGGGTCAAGCGCTTTTAGCGAGCAGCTATGAAGTAACCGGCGCGGCACGCGAGGGGGTGGGTGGCCAACACCGAGCCTGGCCGCCCTTGTCTCCCTTGTGGCGGTGTTTACACACCGCAGCAGGTACTCATATAAGGCTGAGTTGACCTAGGGGGAGAGGCCCAGGACCAGTTCAAATATTCTCCAGGGTTATTCGTGCAGCATCCCAACCGTTGATGCTACATAAATACACAAATGCACACACGCAATGCAATTACGTCTGCTTGTGCACCGCTGCCAGTGCAGCAGCATCACAACTGATACGTTTGAGAACTGCTCTCTCTTTCGGGAACACTCGACACAACTGCCGTGTCGAGTGTTCCTTTAGCTGTCCTTGGCGACGTTTCGCCTTCTACGTCGGAGGAGGCATCTTCAGAAACGCCCGGCCCTGGCTATCCCGACAGAACAGCCACGTAGAGCTATTCCCATCACGCACCGAGCCGCGAAACACCCACATCCGTCACGAAGGGCCTCCTTTGCGCGATGCGCTCACGCGCTCACGCACGCGCACGCACGGCTTCCCTTTGTGACACTATAAAATTAGACGTACGCGATGCGGGCAAAGTGGCTTGAGAGTGATATTAAAACTACCCACAGACCCCGGCGCGTGCCCCCCCGTAATGCTTAACGACCTTGTATAAGCCGCGCAGTAAAACCTCCGCGCGTAATGTTCATCAGCGGTAATGGGTCGTCGTCGTCGCCCGTTGGCCTACGCTCAGGCTCCGCGGCGATCTTGTCCCCGCTTCATCCTCCAAACATTTTTTTGGCCCTCCCGCCGTAGCGACGCACCTTTATTAAAAAAAACCACACACACACACAGAGACACGCGGCGCACGCGTTAAAACGTTAGGGGCACGAGGCGGCAATTATGAAAGGCTCTTTAAACGCGATCGGGGCAAAGAATAAGCACCTAATTACCACATGTGAATCCGAAATAGGGGTTAGAGGATTATACGTTGGCCGCTGTCCAGCATTGTAAAGACCCAGATGACAGTTGGCCGAGTCGCTTAGGAGGGCGAGCGGGCGGCGGGACGCGGCGAAGCAGAGTGGTGACGCGACGCTCTCGCACGTTATCAATAATGAAGGCCCTCTCCACGTCCTTTACAAATGTGTGGCTTTTACAAGGTGGCCCGGATGGGTCGTAGGTCAAACGCGGGGGGGGGGGGTGACCCCGGCGCCTGTGAGTTAAAACGGGTCCTCCAGCCGTAGTGAGTTGATGGGCCCCGGCTTCTTCACGAACGGACGAACGCAAACGCCGTGATTGTGTTACGCGTGATTCCGCGCCTAGTTTGGCCAAATTTCAGCTCTGACTGTCACGCTATGATGAGCGTGTTTCTCTCTCTGGCCGAGTGGGCGGGAAAGTGGCTGCCCCTGTGACTTTGCTGTCCGGAGCTCGCGTCGGGTCTAACGGTGCGTGCGTGCGGTGCGGTTCCGGGATGCGCAGTGAGCCAGGGAGCCGGCTACAGCCCCGACGGGCAGCACCTTGGCGGCTTCGTGATGGACGGACAACAGCACATGGGCCTGCGTCCACCCGGTAACGAGCCGCGGCACAGCTGCCCCCCCCTCCCCTCCCCTCCGGCCGGCAACCCCCACCGTCATGGCACGTCGGCCAGAAGGCCCTCCGCAGGCTGCGTCGATCCCTCGTGTGTGTCTGTCACTCCGTCACTCCGTGTGTCCGTCCGGCCGTCTGTCCGCCCCACCGTTTGTTTATTCCTCCGCGGTTGTACCTCTCTCTCTGTTTGACGTCAGCCGAAGGGCGTCGGGTTTTGACGGCTCGGAGCGGCGCGGCGCGGCACAGCGCGGCGGAGGAGGTTGCGCGCGGGTTTTTGCGAGCGACGATTCGCACCGACGGCGGAGGGGTCGTCACGATTTCTTGGGGGATCACAATCCGATTCGTCTTTCGACGCTTTCTCGACTCGTTTTTGTTCCCGCATCGTTTGTATTGTTTCTCGTTCGTTTCTCAGGGATTGTTCGGTCGGAACGCGAGTTATGGCGCGCCCTTTGCGATATACATCGTCGGATCGCGTTTATATGCTAAATGCAACTGCGTCGCACGACGCCGTGCGTGCGATCGGGAGAGTGCGCGCGGCGGGGATTAAAGGGGAGAAACATTTACGCCGTTATGTTTAAGTCCGGTGCAATTGGAAATCACTACACGCGAGTAATGCGATGGAAAGCGACGAAATCACAAAAGGGTTTAAATTCCCCGTTGAACGTAAACCTCGTGTAAGTTTGGCTTTGATTAAATTTAACATTTCACTTGATCACAGTAAGCGCTCTCAATTTCCAACCGTATGTATTTCTAGATACTTTGCGTAAATCACCAGCATTAGATTCTTTACGCGTACAAATCAATTCAATGCATTACTAATCGCAATCGTAATAGCGTCGACTTATAACGCGCCGCCGCAGCCGCCACACAGTATTCGCTCGCTCTCGAAGAGAGAGAGAGAACGACTCGAGAGGAACCTCAGACGAGCAAGAAAGGTGGCAGCAGGCGGCAGAAAGAACCGGCGCAACCAACAATTGCCCAAGCTCTGACGCCCCCTTAACATCAAGATGCTTTTACAGCCGGTTATCGAGTACAGTATTTACGAATTGTTTTTAATCTGTGTCTGTCACCGTTGTTAACGAAGCGACTTGTTGACGTGTGGTCGCTCTGGTTGCAGGGCCGATGGGCGGCATGGGCATGAACATGGGCATGGAGGGCCAGTGGCATTACATGTAGAGCGGCGGCGTCGTCGCGAACTCCAGGAGCACACCCAGGTACCGCGTCCCGCGCCTCCCTTGCCGACGGTCTCATTCTCTCGCGGGTTGCGTCGTTCTGCGTTTGCAATGGTCGCGTCGTTTTGCATTCGTGATTTTGTCGTCGCGTCGCCGGCTACTCCGGTTTGCTCCCACAGTCCAAAGACGTGCTGCCTGGGTTAATTGCCCTGACCAAATTGTCCCCGACCAAATTGTCCCCGGCGCCCTGAGATGTAGTGACCTGCTTACGCCTTCCCACTGGACAACTGTTAAGAAGAGCTACGTAGCTCAACAGTACCTTCTAGCTTAATTAAAAACTGACTGCCTGACTGACTCACCCATCTCTACTCTGGGCGCCCTCTCCAGTGTGTTTCACCCCTTTGGCTGCGACTCCGTGCTTAGTCTCGACCACGGGCCATCGCCCCTACTAGCGACGCGTCCGCCGGCTATGCGGATCAAAGGAATCGGTTTAACCCGACGTATGGCCGCAAAGCTGTCCGTAGTCGAGTGTTCCTTCTTCTTCGTGACGTTTCGCGGAGGAAGGACGCGTCGTTCGATAACGCCTCCAACGTGGGAGCCGAAACATCGGCCATCCCGACGTGAACAGTGACGGGGCGCGATTCTCATCAGACATCGATCCGTGAAATCCTTCACCGGTAACGGACGGACGAACACGACCGCGACTCGAATTGGTCCCCCACCCAGCGAGGGAGCGCCTTCCGACGCTCCCTCCGACTCTCTCCCCACCCCAACGGGCAGGGAGCGCTTCGGATAAACCAGCTCGCATCGCCGGAAAATTAGCGATCGGGGTCGAGGGGGGCGGTTCGGTGACGCCGTCGTTCGCGGGTCATCGCGAGGCGCGTTACGACGGCCACGCGGTGACGCGGGCGCCGCGTTCTCTCCCCGGAGATTCGAGTCCGGCGGCGTCCGACCCGGGGGGGGGGGAGGCCCGAGGCGCTCCGCCAAACCTTCCGTGGACCACCGGGACGGACGGGCGCTAGCGGACGCCGAGATTCGGTGGCGCCACTCTCGCTCGGCGGCGTTCGTCGGCGCACAAATCCGGCGCGGCGCGCCCGCGTGCGTTACGGCGGCTGCGGGCGGCGGGGGCCCCGCCATTCTTCTCCGTTATGTCCATAATCAACTGATTGTTTGATTCAATAATTATTTAAAGGGCCTTGTTTGAAGCTAAACATAGTGCTCCATAAAGCCTATAATGGTTCTGAAGGGATGGGGGGGCCCTCCCCCCCTTCACACAGAGGGAGGGGGTTGTGGGGGGGGGCACCGAGTTGTCTTGGCAACCGCATGTATTAGAGGCGAGAGAAGAAAGAGCGTGTCCCAAACGTGCCTTAAATCTGTCGTCCGGCGTGTGATGCATGGCTTCTATTACCGGATAATACCGGCGGCCCAGACAAACTCCTGGGTAAACACACAATGCACGACGCCCAGCTAGGGCGGTAATCCTTTCGCAAATGGCCCTGCATGTAATTTTGTATTCTTTGCTCGTTAATTAAAATAGAGGGAGCTCGCGTCGGCGGCGGAGGAGTCGGGCGGGTGTGTGCGGGCGGGCGGGCGGGCGGTGCAAGCGGTGGAATCGGGGCCAGTGGAAGGCCGACAAACGCCTCCGTCGCACGGGGCGCGAAGGGAGAAGCCGAGAAGCACGCGCGCGCGGTTTCGGCAGCTAATTGGCTCCGTCTTAATTAAATATTCCATCAAGACGCGCGGGTGACAAATGGGTTTGGCTTTTAGAGTCAGCGAAAATGGATGAATATATTAATACGCGTCGGCCGTGTGAGACTGCCTGCGCCACTGCCTAGCGGCGCGAGGGTCTCGCGGCGACTCTCGGTATTTGCATTAAAAAGTACCGGCTTAAGTGTTTTTTGAGTGATCGGCATCCGAGCTCATTAATTAACGGCCGCGAAGTTTCCGCCGTCTCGCTGGTTGAGACGGTCGGGATTTGTTGTGAGCGCGTTCGTGGCCATCGCGGATTCTCGACGAGCCGCTGGAATCGCCCCGGAATCGCTTCAGAATCATCCAGGAATTGCCCCCGGAATCGCCCCCGGAAAGAGCGTCGCGCTGTTGATGAGGACTTGTTTTTACGCTGTATATAGGGGCACATGCGTAAACCCTGCTTATTTGAAGGCTGGATTATAATGATGATAGCAGCAAAATTGTTTATGGACTATAGTACGTCTTGCTTGAATGAAAACAACTGAATTAAAATCGGGGAGGGCAGGGAGAATGACGGATTTGTAGTTTGTGCCGCTACAGAGTCCCTTTTGGGCCATGCAATGCGTAAATCGATTGTAAATATTTCAATGGTACTGCTTGAGCTTTGGAGTTTGTGGCAGGGCACGGAGACCTTTCTGAGCTGTGTTCCCAGTTAAATCGAGCTCCAGTGGGCGGCTGTTGCTCCGAGAGAGGAACCAGTCCGGCCCTGTGCCCTATTAACGCACCGATCGCATTTTTTCGTTGACCGAGTTTATTCGAAAAGTATCTAGCGCTGAGTACCTCGCATCAGCCTGGTATATTATTTATCGAAAGGGCGGCAGGGCGATGCAGTGGGAACATCCGCGCCTCACAGAAATACGACACCCACCTTGAGCACCTTTCTGTATCGAGTTTGTGTGTTCTCCCCCTTGTTCTTGGATGGGTTTCTTCCGGGTTCTCCGGTTTTCTCACATAACTAACAAGCACTCGTTAATATTGCCGATAACAACATCATAATATATAGAACGCGGTGTCTGGCAAATTTTGCCACCGGCTATCAGCGTGGCTGCCTTCTCCTGCCTCTGTACGGTTTCTGCGCACCTCTGAGGCGTTCTCTCTTTGAAGCAAGACCATCGGCATTGAACGGATACCGTGCCACGCGTTCTTAATTGTAAATTTCTTAAGCCGCGCAAAAAATCGCAGTTGTGTCAGGTCCTCGATAAACACGTTAAAAGCTGATTCTGGAAACACATAAAATCGGGAACAAGTCCTGATCACAAACCCATCGCGCTCGGGCCGTTTTAACGTTTATCGCGTTTCGCAATAGTTATAGGAAAACAATTTGGGACAGCGGTTGTTAATTAAGGAGTTTTGGCATAAATCTTGCGGGAGTGGCTCATAAATCACGCCGCACCAGGTCACACATGTGGACGTTATTATTTTGCAGATTCTTCAAGGTTTTCTCAAGGACCGGCGTGGAGAATTCGCAGGCGCCCTGGCCTCCCAACCCAACCCAACCCAACCCCTCCAACTCACGACGGCGGAGCTGAGGTGGCACGGCTGCTAAACGGGAACCCCGTCGATGCGACGCAGCGTTCCGCCGTCTCGTCTCGCCCCAGGCCGGCGGCGGTGTCTCCTCCACGTTCCTCCACGTTCCTCCACGTTCCTCCACGCTCCTCCACACTCCTCCACGCTCCTCTTCGCTCGTCCAACCACGGAAACTTTGGCCATCGTCTTTGTGCTCGGGAGAACTCAGCGTCCGGACAGATCGTTGCTGTGTGTGGCTCCTCCGTCGACGCCGCGCGAAGTGGAATCTTTATAAGTGATAAACCGTGAACTCGGAGCTGCCGCAGACTCGCCACGTGATCGGCCGATGGGGCCCGACCAGAGGAACTGAAACTTTGGGCGCCGTCCAAGGACCAACTCAGTCCTACTTGCACGTCGGAATAAAACATAAAAAAAACACGCAACTTTTTTTTTAAAACGTGTATCTACAGAAATGACTTTTAATGTTTTTTTTTTTTGGGGGG
>JAZEWU010000029.1:774950-785297 GCA_036362915.1 Geotria australis | reverse complement strand
CACCCATCCATTGTCAGAAACCGCTTAATCCTGTACAGGCTAATTAACCTATGCAGCAGCATGTCTTTGGATTGTGGGAGGAAACCGGAGTGCCCGGCGAAAACTCACGCGGACATGGAGGAGATCGTGCTCGACACTGCTGACTTTAATAGCGTAGGGTCCGACCCGGCCACTGAGCAAGACGTGATCTTTGCGGATCGCTCTCAAGAGCTGCTATTTCGGCATTAGCCGTGCCGAGCGTCCCTCCTCTCACCTTCGCGGCTATCCCGAAAGAGAAGCTCTTTTGCTTGTAGTCGCGCGCAGCTGACCAACGGTTGCGACTTGGCTCGATGAAAGTGTTCTAGTAGAAATAGATTTCTATTTGAGACAACCCATAGACGGCATGCGCCGGTTAAGATTCAGCTTTAGCACAGACTTAAAAGGTTACGGCGCTCGGGGCCAAACTGCCGCAAGACAATGGCTGCACTGGGACTGGGTGGCGACAGGCGACTGGCCAGAAGTGTGTTTACATATACGTTTACGGGCGGCACGGTGGCGTAGTGGGTAACGCTGCCGCCTCACAGCAAGAAGGACCCGGGTTCGAATCCCCGCTCGGGGGCCTTTCTGTGTGGAGTTTGCATGTTCTTCCGGTGTCCGCGTGGGTTTTCGCCACCGGGCACTCCGGTTTCCTCCCACCGTCCAATAGACATGCTGCCAGGTTAATTGGCAAGACACCCCGGGTGTCTTGCGACGGACTGGCGTCCCATCCTCGGTATCCCCCTGCCCTGCGCCCTGTGTCTGCCGGGATAGGCTCCGGCTCACCGCGACCCTGTACAGGGTTAAGCGCTTTCTGAAAATGCATGGATGGATGGGGAGCGGTGGTCGTGCTTAGTTTCCTACGCTATGAACCCAGTCTCTCGAGTTCGATTCTAGGCTAGGGCTAACATCGGTGACGCGTATCAGAACCGGTTCTGTGCCTCGCCCAGGTCGACTCGGCGATTAGCGCGGTGCACTGGCACAATTAACAATAAATGAACACGTTCGGCATTGACACTGTGGCCCTAATAGAGACACATTCCAGGCGACGTTTCGGGAAATGCCCCTTATTGCTGAGACGTACATCGCAACAGCATTTACGTAACCCTGTGTGTGCTGACACAGGACCATTGCGGCACACGTGGCCTATTACAATTATTTATTTTAAGGTCACCGTTATTTACGAAATCGTCGCAACTAAACTTAACCAAGGTTTCACCCTTTCTGGTGTCCATTTGGTGTTGTAGGATCTTAACACGTTTCTCATTGCCATAAAGGGTGACACCTTGTGTATTCTGCGTTATTTGTGTACTGTTAAAAAAGGTGCCCATAGTCTATAAACTTAACCAAGTTTGATGTAATAAAAAAATATTACAAGGTGTTACCCTTTCTAGAAATTAGACAAGTGTTAAGATCTTACAAAAAGTTACTCGTAGACTTAACCGCGTTTGTTTGCCACGCGTCGGCACGCTATATTAAACACTTCGCTGCTCACGCATTAACCATACACGTCTTAAGTTACGCGCGTCTCCGCGAGTCGCTCTGCGTATGCCTGCGCGCATTATATACTGTCGGTACTGTCGGTAGACTCGGTACTGCAGGTACGTGACGCGTGACCCCCCCCCCCCAGAAATTGGCACAGTGGTCAAACGTCCCGACTTAGCAGGACCTTCCCGAACTCTCGTCTCGGGACTCAGTGTGGGGCTTTCCATCCATCCAACCATTTTCTGAAACCGCTCAATCCCGTACAGGGTCGCGGCGAGCCGGAGCCTATCCCGGCAGACACAGGGCGCAAGGCAGAGGGACAACCGAGGACGGGACGCCAGTCCATCGCAGGGCACCTGGTGCAAATTTTACTCAGTAGGTTAATTAATCTGGCAGCGTGTCTTTGGACGGTGGGTGGAAACCGGAGTGCCCGGCGAAAACCTACGCGGACACGGGGGAGAACATGCAAACTCCACACAGAAAGGCCCCCCCGAGCCGGGATTCGAACCCGGGACCTTCTTGCTGTGAGGCGGCAGCGCTACCCACTACGCCACCGTGCCGCCCCTCAGTGGGGCTTTCCCCTATAAATAAATGACTTTATGATGACCATGATGATGACTACGTGCGTGTGCGCATGCCGAGCTCGCGGGGGGGCATCGCTGCCACGCAGCTTCCACGTGAACACTGGCGGCGAGACAACGAGACAAAGATCCCCCGTATAGCCTCAACAGACTGGGGGCAAGTGCCGTTAGCGAGCACCTATGAAGGTCGACGCGGCACACGAGGAGGCGGGTGATCAGCACCACGCCCGGCCACCTTTGTCTCCCTTAGTGGCAATGTTTACACACCGTACTAGGAGGTACTCATTTGAGGCTTGCACGCATGCGTGCGTACGTGTGTCTGTGTGTGTGTTAAGGCTACACGGGGGATCTTTGTCTTTTCTGTGTCTGTGTGTGTGTGTCGATGTGTGTGCGGAGCCACTAGGGAGACAAAGGCGGCCGGGCGTGGTTGCTGGTCACCCTCCTCGTGTGCCGTTTCGACCTTCATAGGTGCTCGCTAACGGCACTTGCCCCTCCAGTCTATTAAGGCTATATAGGGCATCTTTGTCTTTGGTGGTGTCCGTGCTGGGGCCGCGGGGGTCTCTGTCCCCCCAGGCCGCCTCGAGGTTTTTTTTTTACGAAATAAAAAAAAACCCCGAAGACCACTATTTCTATCCCATCGTTTATCACTCTCACAAGATAATGATCCGGGGCTGTAGCCTCTTATTGATGTGTATAATTGTATTATCTGAGCGCAGGCGATCGATGCGGCCGGCCCCGGGGCTAGAGGAGGGGGAGAGGCTCAGGAAGCCAGGCCGGTGCCGCTGATCGCGTTCCTATAGCGTTCCTATAGCACTGTAAATACAATGAGAGGGTCGCCCCTGTGTTTGGACGGTACGGTGGCGTAGTGGGTAGCGCTGCCGCCTCACAGCAAGAAGTGACCGGGTTCGAATCCCGGCTCGGGGGGGGGGGTCTTTCTGTGTCGAGTTTGCATGTTCTCCCCCGTGTCCGCGTGGGTTTTCGCCTGGCACCCCGGTTGCCTCCCACCGTCCAAAGACATGCAGCTAGGTTAATTGGCCGGCTGAGTAAAATTGCCCCAGGTGCCCTGCGATGGACTGGCGTCCCATCCTCGGTATCCCCCTGCCTTGGTCCCTGTGTCTGCCGGGATGGGCTCCCGGCTTACCGCGACCCTGTACAGGAATAAGCGGTTTCTGAAAATGGATGGATGCTTGGCCCCTGTGTTTGCTCAATACTTATGTGGCCGTGCCACCGTCAAAGTGCCTGGTTGTGTTGCCGACACACGTGTGTGTGTGTGTGCGCGCGGAGCGGTGGTGCAGCGGTTAGCGCGTTGCGCGACGAACCCGGCGAGCCGAATTTGAATCCCGCTCACGGCCGATATACCAGTGATGAATTTTCTGAATCGCTTAAAGACCAATAACCGAGATCCCTGGGCCTCCTCTAGGTCGACTAGCTCTCAAATGAGTAGCCTGTGCGGTGTGTGAACAACCGCCCACGAAGAAGACAAAGGCAGCCGGGGGTGGTGCTGGTCACACACCCCTTCGTACGCCGTGCTGGCATTTATAGGTGCTACTTGCTAACGTCACTTGATCCTACAATCTGTTAACGCTATATGGGAGATCGTTGTCATTGTGTGCATGTGCGTGTCAGCATTAATGGTGCTGGCCACCCACCCCGTCGTGTGCCGTATCGGCCTTCATATGGCATGTGTTTGAAATCAAATGTATGCTCGGCGCGTCTTATAATCCAGTAGGTATTTTCGTGACAAGGTTTGTTCACATGTGTTGACACCGAGCATAAGTTTTAGGGTGCGTCTTACTTTCCGGAGCGTCTTATAAACGGGACGATCCGATCTATACTGTATATATATAATTAATACAGGCGTGTGCACGCACAAGTGCTGTTTGAATGAACGTTTTACCAAGTCGTGTTGGTACAGTAGAGGCTGTTTGACCATACTTCACCACGAAGGGTCAGTGCGGTTTGGTGACGCGTGGGAGCGGATCACCTCGGTGGGGTTGTGCTAACCGCTGCTCCACCGCTCCATTGTATGTGTATGTATGTGTCCTGGTCACCCACCTCCTCGTGTGCTGTGTCGACCTTCGTAGGTGCTACTCACGTACCGCACTTGCTCCTACAGTCTGTTAAGGCTATACATGGGATCGATGTCTTTGCATACGTACGGCTATGAATGCAACAATATACTTTGTAAATTTATATTTTCACGGCTCGATTCATGATGGTTGCTCTTTAGAGCTGTTGTTTCGGGATAACCGTGTCGAGCGATCTCCGTCTCTCCCTCGCGACGTTTCGCATCCCTGATGATGCTTCCAATGTGATATGTTGTTCGTACGTTCATGATATGTACTGACAGCAATGTTTGAAACGGGGCAATGCATGCAGCGCACCGCGTGTGTGTGCACGTGTGTGGCCTCAAGGTGCATATGGCCTGGCACAGGCGCCGTGGTAACGTCACCGCCACTTAGTGGCGAATGGCGGTTGTTGTTGTTACATCCGTGATTGTACATGTGTACGTACGTGTGCAAGCGTTGTGTGTGTGTGTTTCAAATAATATAAATAATAACGTGCAGTGCTTATTAATCCACCGCTGGTTTGCTTGCTCCCCATGGCGCGGCAGTGATTGACCGTACTTCACCAGCGTTGTCAGTGCGGGTTTGGTAAGAAGGTTTCCTTGGCTGGACTGGTTCAAATATCACTCGGCCTTGATGCTGGAGACGTGGCCGGGAATCGAACTAGGATCATCACCTAGTTGATACAACAATGCGCCAGTGCGAGTACGCATGTATTCTATGTGTGTGCGCGTTATGGTCATAGCGGGAGTCTAGTGGCTAGCAAGCCGACCTAGGTCGGCTCAGCCTTCAATGAGTACACACCTAGTGCCTGGTCTTCTTCTTCTGTGCGATTCTTCGAAGCACGATGGTCAGCTTCTGGACATCGTTGTCGTTCAGCTCGGCCTCGTGCGTGAGCATCACTACTGGGGAGACAAAGGCGGCCGGGCGTGGTGCTGGCCACCCACTCCTCGCGCGCCGTCTCGGCCTTCACGGGCGCTGGCTAACGGCACTTGTCCCAACAGCCGGTTAAAGGCTATACGGGGACACTTCGTCTGTGTAACTTGTCTGTCATCGCGAACAATGGACATACACTTTGGGGGACGAAGCAGTGCAATCGGCTCCTGTGCAAAAGCGAGGCGGGCAGCTGCACATAGAGACTGTGGGGGTGGCGATGGCTTGGAGGGGCCTTACCATCCAGCAGTGGATCGATCATGCCCCGTGACGCTGTGTGTTGACGTGCGAGGAGCGTCACAGATTATAAACACCACTCTGTTATAACTCCTGCTCCCGGCCCACCTTAACCGCCCACGTTGCCAACGCGATTGGTGTTATTTGACTAACTTTCTAACTCAATTTCAGCTATCTCAGTGAACAGTATGTGAGTATAATATAAAGTTCGCAACGTTTCAGCGACTTGTTTTTTTTTATTGTGTTTCTCTTCCAAGAAAGCAATGCTGCGTTCTGTTTGGAAGAAGGCCTCAAGACGCGTCTCGCAGCCCCCCGTCGACGCGGCAGTCGGTATGTATGGATTTTAATCTGGAAGGAACTGTTGAGCCATGTAGCTCCTTTTAATCGTTGTCCAGCGGGCAGGCGTAAGCAAGTCACAACATCTCAGGGCACAGGGTGGGGGGGGGGCGGGGGGGCAATTTTAGTCACGTAAATTAAGCTAGGCAGCGTGTCTTTGGTCTGTGGGAGGAAACCGGAGTAGCCGGCGAAGACCCACGCGGACACGGGGAGAGCATTCATACTCCAAAGGGCGCACGGCAGGGCTAGACCCAGGATGGGACGCCAGTCCATCGCAGGGCACCTTGGGCGGTTTAACTCAGTAGGTCAATTAACCTGGCAGCATGTCTTTGGAAGGTGGGAGGAAACCGGAGTGCCCGGTGGCGAAAACCCACGCGGACACACTTAACTTTCTTAGCAATCGAATCGTTTCCTTCAACCCGCGTGCGTTCTCAAACCCACGTGTTACCTCGCTCACCGCGGTGCTGGCTGGGGTTGTCTGTGGCAATTATCGAATTGATAATGCGCACGTGTTTTACACGTTGCATTGTGCCTGTGCCAATGGGCATCGTGAATAGACTTTGGGGCCAACACCAGTGACGATTTTCTGAACCGGTACTGGGCCTCCCCTAGGTCGACTCACCCTCAAATGAGTTGCTAGTGCGGTGTGTAAACATCGCCACTAGGGAGAGAAAGGCGGCCGGGCGTGGTGTTGGTTACCCACCCCCTCGTGTGCCGTGTCGACCTTCATAGGTGCTCGCTAACAGCACTTGCCCCTGCAGTCTGTTAAGGCTATAGGGGGATCTTTGTCTTTATCTTTGTGCAGAGCGGCGAACGGGGCGGTTGGCGCGCTGCTCTACGAATCCGGCGATACGAGTTCGAATCCTGCTCACGGTCAACACCAGTGATGGTTTTCTAAACCGGTCGTGGGCCCTCCCCCTAGGTGGACTCAGCCTCAAATGAGTACCTGGTGCGGTGTGCGAACATCGTCCCCACGGCGCTCGTCCCAGGCCAGGTGAGGTTACACGCACACATTCACAAGCGCACAACCAAACTCAAGCACACACGCACACATTCACGTGCTCACACTTACATTAGCGGGCACACAAGCGCGCAATGGCTCTTATTTACAAACTCACTCAAACAAACTCACAATCTCCCGAGCACAAAGACAAATATCCCCCGTATAGCCTCAACAGAATGTAGGGTCAAGTGCCGTTAGCGAACACATACAAACTCACACAAACAACCACTCACGCTCACAATTTCCCGATCACACACACGCACAAAGCCACACAGAACCTCTTACACAGGCACTAACCGCACTCTCCGGGTTCACCGCAGCTCACGCGCCAATGAGCCATCGGCTTTGAATCAGGCCCGTCGTTCTGAGGTTCGTATAATGGCATCACCTGGGTGTTTCGCGACAATTAAAAAGCCGTTAGAGGCAGTTTACCGTTACATATAAAACATAACGACAATGTCACCTCTGGGCATTTTTTTTTTCTTTTCACATTCACACAACGCGCTGACTGGCCTACATTGGAAACTGTGAGAGTGCAGTTAAAAAAATACCGGCAGGGATTCGTTTCAATCGGTGGCTGTCCGGCAGCAGTGGGCTGAGCTCCGGAAAATAGAAAATACAACCTCCCCCCCACCACTCTTCACCCGGGTTCCACGTTTCTCACGAACATCACCGCACCCACCGTCTTGTTGTCGGAGCCCGACGGTCCGGAGGCATTTTGTGCAGATATTCCACGGGCAAAAAAATGAAACCGTGCCGCGACCTAGAACGACTAAAGTGCGTTCGTAATCTCCCTAAATCCCCGTATTATACAAGCTGTACCTTATTTCTAATAAAGTCGCGGCTAGCAGTGATTTGATGAGAATGCGGGGTCGGCTAACGTAACCGACGTGGGCACGGAGACAACGGGCCGAGATTTCGGGGGGCAGAGGCTCTCGTGAATTCCACTGCGCCGCATTGCCTTGCAGCCCACGTGCCGCGCCTGCGTGGCTGGAGATGTTTTAAACCATTATTTTAATTAACCTAATTCGTAGACGGAGGTTAATCGAAGTTGCCCGGTTGTATTGACTGGCGAGGCGGGGGCTGGCTGGGGATTGGAGGTGGGTGTTGGGAGTAGGCGGNGGGGGGGGGGGGGGGGGAAGACAGCAAATGTTTCCCCGCAGGAAAAATACGCCAGGATCTGCCTAATTATCCCTAGTGCCGAGCTGCCAGCTTCTATTTGTGCCGCGCGAGGCGCCGAGCGACCGAGCGAAGAGGCTAAGCCGCCGACACCGCGGCTGGCCATGGGCAGAACCGTGGACCCGCGGAGCGGACAGTTAGTGGGGGGTGCAGGGACACTTCTAACATCCACATCTCGCATGCGTTTGGGCCAGCGTTGTTCAGTGTAGATAGTCAGAAAGCAATGTGCAGTGAGTGGAATTTTCAATCCGCTGCTGGGTGGAGGTGTCTCCGCGCGTGACGTAACGTTTGGCCGGCTGGGTGAAGTATAATTTGGGCAGGTAACCCTCGCGACAACAACAAGTGCCGTTGCTTGATGTCTCCACGGCGCCTGTGCCAGGCCGCGTGCCTGTGCCAGGCCCAACACACCTATTATCGAGACGGCGTAGGAAGGGAACCGACAAAGTGCCGGTGCATTATTAATATGTATTTTTATCTGCTGTCTTTATGTCATATGTCCTATAATTCATCGATATTGCTTGACTCTCAGTTAATCTGCGTTAATGTTGTTGACATGCCCCTGTCTCCACAGCCTTGTGCAGCGCTTTGCGACCCTTGGGTGAAAGGCGCTCTATAAATGCTATTATTATTATTATATCTGGCGACTGACGGCAGGAAATCTTAAACGTCCGCTATCACAATAGACCGCGAATGCTTTGTTAATTGCCCAGACGGCGACAGGAATTGAACCGTTACATTATTCAAGCAAATCGGCTTAGTGACGATCCGCCTGGCCAATCCCCCCCTGCCCACCCTCGCACTTCACACTTGTTAACTGTTGGCAAAGTTCAGCGTGGTAACGTGGCCGCAGGCTGTTCTGGACGTTGACGAGTGAAGTCTTGATGTTGTTGACATGCCGTTCTCTCCACAGCTCGGATGTATAATAAAAACTAAACAAACAAAAAATGTTGCTGATTTTCCGTTCTCTAATCGTTGTTGGCGTGCCGTTCTCTCCGCAGCCCTGTGCAGCGCTTTGTGACCCTCGGGTGAAAGGCGCTCTATAAATGCCATTATTATGATTAAGTCTGCCGTACACAGAGTTGCTCCGTATTATCTCGATTACACGACGCTCCGGAAAATAAGACGAGACCCCCCTCCAATAAATGTATTGAGAATTTCTTTCCATAGCTGTTCTTTCGGGATAGCCGTGTTGAGCGTTGCTTGCTTTACCCCTCCCCGTCGGATAACTGTTAGAAGGCGCTGCGTAGTTCAGCTTATGGTGCTTGTGGAGTTAAGGTTGTTTGGTGCACTTTGTCATCCACCAGGGGTCTATGTTAGTTTAACGTGTGTGTGGCTGTAATATTGTTTATTTCTAAATGGGAAAATTATTGATGCACACGTTCTTTAGTAGTTTATGAAGTGCAATTGTTTGTGGGTAATTGTGGATATAAAATGTGAAGCAGTATGAGAATTTTTTTTAGATTTAGTCATGTGTTTAGAAGTATAGTTTATATATTGTATTTGTTGGAAATGAATGTCCAGCTTTCGAACCGCCACCCTTGCCCGTAGTCCCATGTCCATGTCGTGACGTTTTCATGTGTCAACGAAGCATGCGAGTCAACAATCAGATGTTAATGTGAGAGAAAGAGGTGCTACAATAATATAGGTGCAGGTGCAAGTAAGCTCTGTGTTTTGGTCTAACGGGGAGTTAAAGTGCGGGAGTGAAGAGAGGGAAACAAGATGTAGATAGCGCATCGAGGAAATTGATAACAAAAGTTACAGCAAGTGGCGTTTATAGCAGGAATAAGGCTGTTAGGAGGTTCGTGAAGTCTGCCCCTCCCAGCACACACAATAGCCTGGGTGGAAGCGACAAACCTGTAGAACCGGATCGGCCGGATGGCACGATCACGCATCCCGCGTTCAGGTAGGATAAGTTAAGAGGGGGATGGGCAATACACGCGTTCGGGCGGGGTATTAATGGCGCCGTGAGCAGGCTGAAAGGGGAAGCCAAGGAGAAGAGCCTGGAGTCCATGGAGCGCAGCAGATCCAGGGCGCCAGCTCCACCGCAGCACCAGCCCAGCTCTAGTCCAGCAGCGGATCCGGAGGCGCAGCAGCGCTGAGGCGGCGGCGTCATTGGATCGTGGCGTCAACCCCGGCGCCAAACCGTAAGTGGCTGGCTCAATCGCACTCGCAATGGTGAAGGTGGCAACCACCGGAATGTGTTCATAGGAGTTTTATTGTTTTCTCAGACTGGAGCTAACGAGGACTAAGATGGGGAAGATGCAGACTGGAGCTAACGAGGACTAAGATGGCGAAGATGAAGACGATCGGTGAACGGGAATGCCAACAAGAAGCTTGAGCAGATGAAGACGATGCTGGCGCTAAAGGACGAGAGCACACCGAGTTGAGCGCAGAAGCCGAAAGTGTAGAGATTGAGAGCGGGTCCAGCGCTAATGGCAGAGCCGGTACTGCCTGGTTTTTGCGGGAAAGCGTCCTCAGGAACATCCATAGCGTGGAATAGAGGAGGTTATAT
>JAZEWU010000029.1:733686-758198 GCA_036362915.1 Geotria australis | reverse complement strand
AATTGTGCTTTATCAAAGCCCATTAAAGTTACTTTAGCAGGTGTAATACTAATTATGCATGAAATCTGGCTGTTGTTTTTAAACCTCACACACATTGCTAGAAGAGTTATGGTCCTTTTTAACTGCAAAAAAGTGCACTACCTTGGGATGAAAATGTCTTATTCGAGGCCATTTTATAAACAATCTAAGCCAACAGAAAAACAAACCAAGCAATTTATCAATTTAAAATGAATAACCAGCCACATAAAAGTAGAAACAATAAATATATGCAATGTGCAAGTATTATGTTATACCTTCCTTAATGTCCAACGCAAAATGAACGTCTCTTTCTTTCTCCATTTTCTTTAGGGAACAGGGATTATTCAGGGTCACAAATCTGTAGCTCAGAACTGACATATGGTATGTCCATTTTTAACTACATGCCACTCAGTAATCCTGCCAGCAACAATTGGAAATGCAGTTTATGGGAAAGCAAGCAGACCACAGCTGGAACCAGGACCCCAGTTGTTGGCCTCTGTCCATCCATCGCAAAATGTGATTCTGAAACCTTAAATATGTGAACTTTAGACTTGCTTGCTCTTAAGCCAAACCTTAATGGCAGCTATGCCATGGGCCACTCACAAAAGAACCAACAGGAATAGCCTCATTGGTCAGGAATTTGCTCTACACTGCTCAGCAATTTCCTGCGTTGCCACTGCGATACAGTGCTGCTGAAACACAACACTCAGGGTTCTCAAACCTTAATTTATCAGCAGCCACTGTACACTAATAAAGCCAATAGATTTTCTTAAATAATGTGCACCTCTCTGCATACATGAATAAATTTCATTCCTTTTTTTACTCTTTACATTTATCTGCAAGGGAGTCAAATAGTAATTGTAAATTCCATTGCATGTAAAGTGTTATGTGGAAAATTGCATTTGCACAATGAGCATTTAACTTCCAGCTGTATTCTTTACATGTGTAAAGGAGCTACAGATACCTACCTCTAGGAGGGAAATATTACCACACTTGTGCATCTGGGTTTGGCCTAAACTGCATACAGTACTTCTGCAGGAATGCAAGTGTACCTACGGTTGACCAGATGATATATTTTCTTTGGCAGGTAACGACAAACAAGCATGGGCTCTCACCTGTTCCAGTAGCTCCAAAATTGGTCCTCGAGATATGTCTGGTGGCTTGACTCATCTCCAAAGGAGGCCTTGCTCTCAATCCAGTGGATCACTTGCCCATCAACAGCTACATATCCCAAGGTAAACACACAACAAATGGTTACAATTATATGTGCGCATATTGTATAAGATTGGACGATTGAACCAAATGAGACCATTTGAAAATCACGTACTGAAGATTGACTATGACAGACGCAGATCAAATTTTGAGCTAGGGCCACTGTTTTCTTGTTTATTCAATCGTGTACACTATTGGGTAATAATGCTCAGAAGTGCAATTGAGCAATAACTTAAAGAACACAATAAAAAAATACTAGGGATATGATTGTTATGACTCATTGTGGGTACAGTATTTCAGCCATAAAATTGGCACACAAGGGCACACTCTTAAGAAACAACGTCAAGCAATGTGCCAAACATTACCGCTAATGTCCCAACTGAAGGGTGATATGATTGCCAGATAATACATTTCATGCATGTCCCTCGTTTTTTATGCATGTGCACATTGACCTACACTTGTGTGGCATGTGTGTATGTCAGTATCGGTATATGTGCGGTGAAAAGTCAAACATTGCAGGTATATTTTTGTAACTTAGCCATTCGTAAGCAAACATGATATTGAGTGTTCATGATGTTGTGCATATCTTTGTGAGCTTAATGTGCTCAAATGTATAACACACATGCACGCAGGTGCCACTTTGGTGAGCAAATATTAATAAACTACATTCATGCAATTAAGCCAGTGTCCATATGGGTGCAACTGGCAGCTATGTTGCTATTGTAAGAATTTATGTAAAGCTTAGTGCGATCTACAATTTACGAATAGTTCTGTCAATATTAAAACGAGCATTGAAAGCTTTTGCAGGCAGTCTTAATTCCACCCACAAAATAATATGGAGGTGTTGACTGAACACTATTTGGTGGTAGTATCTGGGAACGGCAGTTATAGTGTCTACACCGACAGGTGATGTCTCAACACATTTGCAGCAAGTGAGAGTAATGATATTGTATATATTAAGTACAGAAATTAAACAATATAATTACAAGTGATGATTAGAGAAGCATGGTATTCATTTGGCAACTTACATGAGTAAATATAACCACCTGCTCTTCCTGCTTCGTGTTATTTTACAACAGCAATTTAAAGCAATAAATTAAAATTCATGGAAATATTACAATTGCAATGAATGTGGAAATGATCGTGAAACTATTTAACCAAAGAGAACTGATCTTTTCATTTGTCATGCATATTGTTTTTCCCTGGCCTTTCCAAACAATCAGTGCACTCGTGTCTGACAACAAAGTTCAGGGGTTATGAGAAGTTAAATGTACACACATGGCAGAGCTGGAAACGATCCAGAATTCAGTGCCTCTCCACCTTCGGTTTGGATTGAAGGGCATGTAGGAGCAATTTTACATTTTCACGTGGATAATCAAACGTGCCCATTCAAATTGATGAACAATGCCAGCTAATCTCTAACATATGCTCTGGTTTATGGCCATCCCCAAAAGCGCAGAATGGCCATTTCCTCTCATGAATGTGTGTGATACACTACAAATATCATTAAAATATTTTACTGCTTCCAAATGCGCATCAACTATAGCTTAAATGACTAAACAATTTACTTTATTGGATGATTTCTTAATTATTGACAAGTACATTTACACATGCAAAGGCAGCATAATGACTTAATAATTGATGAAAAAACACTCACAGATTGGAACCTCCAAAATGATGTCTGGAGTTTTGTCATAGCCTTTGGTCCGCAGATCTTCCTCATCTGCGGGACATTATCGGTGGGGGTAAACAGGAGACCCTGCTTAATGGCAAACCATCTTACCGACGTCAACCACACCTAATAACCCGAGCCCGCAAAGGACCGGGCGTAGATTTCTCACCATTAGCCTGCACAACATTGCTGCTAAAGTATCGGCTGTCAGAATATCCAGCCCTTAAAACCGAAACCACATGGTGTGAACACAAGTACACTCAAGCAACGGAGAAGACTGCTCCACTATGTATTGAATGTTTGGAAAGTTTTCAAGGTATTTTTAATAGTCTTAATTTGCACAGGCATGTTACCATTAGACAAAATGAATGCTGTCAGACCTCACAGCTCAAAATAGGACTTAAAAAAAGATACAATAATAAAGTAACTAACAAATAACAGTATAAAATAGCACAAGTTCATATTTAAATCAAAGCTTGTATAATATGATAAATTAACAAAAAAGGCTAAACAACCAGAAAAGTGCTAGATAGGAGTCTGTGTTAAGTGGCTTTACTTACCCTGAAATGCAAGTCTGCGCTCCCTGAGGTTTTCTCGGAGCAGGATCTCATGCTCATAGCCGACTGAGCTGTGTATATCTCATCAAGGGTTACCACTTCACCGTTGTGATCACACATGATCGGACATCAAGCATCATATGATAAAAACAACAGCACCATTGAAAAGCAGCTGATACATTGAGCAGAAGGTTTTTAAATATTTAAAATAAACCTGCAATTATTGTCGTTGCCATTGAACATTACAAAGCTTAGAAAGGTTATACCTGTACCTGAAAGTGACTAACACTGTACTTTGGTTTGTTTTACTATGTTCACTATGCAATGGTAGCATACCTTTCATCAGAGAAATAATGTAATATGACTGTTCTCTCGGGAATGTGAGTGCATTAAATAGGGCACAGGTCTTGGTAGAGATATTTATATATATATATATATCAAAAAAATTTGGATGAATTTATTCTTGCTGATAAAGACTATTTGGAAGGACTATGAAAAAATAAAAACCATATGGTTCGTGTGTTAGCTGCATTTAATTAAAAAAGAAAAGAAAACTAAAGACACATGTACAGTACATGGTCCAGTTTCTGTGGACTTCAGAAAACACTTTCAATTTTTTTCTACATACACAGGATAATAAAACCAAAAAAGGGTATTTTCTTTGCCGTACAAGTTATTTTAGTTAATGGAATACACGTGAAGAACTTGCTTGATTGCCGCGAGGCATTTCTGAATGTTTGAACTTTTGGCCGTCTCCCTTGAAAGCTGCCCTTTCAATCCCACAGATTACCGTGAAACTGATCTCATAATTAGTGACCTCAGCATGGGCACCGTCATTACCGTGCAACCTGAGCTGCCTCCGCTCCCAGCATAATTAACTTGCGCCCACCAACGGCTGTAAACATTTCCCCTCCGGCCCCTAGCGGCACACGGGCAGGGCAGGGCGTGACACACGAATGGACATAGCCAAAGTGTGATGGGGGGTAGGGGTGGGAGGGGGTTGGGGGCACAGCTGGCAAAGGCATGAAGGCAACCTAGCACGTAAGTGGCCTTAAAGTGACAGTACACTTAATGACACTATTTTGTCAAGATTTATGGTGTTGACATTTTAACCTCAAAAGAAAATGCCAAATTCTCCAGTAAAATTTGCAATTTCGCCGGTAATTTTGGTTTTCAGATTTTCAACGTTTTTTGTGTGGTTGCTGTAAATGAGGAAGAATTATAGCGAAGATTACTATGGGAGCAACCAATGGTATTTCCTTCCATTGCATAAATCATATGTATTGGGCCCTAAGAGGGATAACAAAATAAATCCTACCTTTAACATTCCCTCTAGCTCACAACAAATTGAAAGCAACTTGTAGAATATAATTCTGATGATGAATACTGAGATTGAGTTGACAGACAAGACAGTGGAAAGAACTGTGGATGAGAGACACAAAAAATGTACAAGGCGATGGAAAAATGCTAAAGGTCCAGCTATAAATACAGTACTTCCTTTGGTCATACTGAAAACATAGTTGTGACAAAGGGAGATGGGATAACAGAAAAGATAAAGAGGATCATTGCCCTCAAGCAATCCACACACAGTGCAATGCCTCTATATGAACACAAAGCCAGCAAAATAGAGCAAATGCAGAAAAACATACAGAAGTTGAAAAGAATGACAAAAACCACACATTTGATTTGTGGTTAATGTGACACAAGCGAGGATACTGCTTAATGCTGTCCACCAGTGGTCCATAACAGCAATCATTCAATGTACACTGCAGAAATGAAAACAACAAAAACACTGATAAGCATCTAAACATGAATTAGTTCTTTTTGTATAAAATGTGTTTGTGACCAGCCCTCCATTCTGTGGTTCACTTCCCCTGTTGACGCCATGGGTTAGAAATGCCTTTGTGCAGCAATCAATGCAGTAGCTACTTTGCCCCCTGATAAGAAATGGTCCCGCCATCCATTGATGTGCCACGGCAGATTGCTTGAAGTGTGTAATGAGCCCCCCATGGGAAGGCAGATAGCTTTCAGGTTTACTCTACACCCTGACCCTAGCTCCATGATTACTCGACAAAAAACATGCAATTCATTAATGTTTAAGGGAAAACCAGAAGCTGCAAACCAAATACCTTAATCCGGTTAATGCCCAACCAATGTAAACATGTAAACAGTCAAACGGTGGGACGTTGAGTAGAATGCTAATCTGGGATTGACCACTCAAAATGAGAGTTAAATATGCCTGAGACAGCTGGTGTCCTGACCTGGTACACTTGAGCAGACAGCAGAGGATCCGTGATCTGTGATGGATCTTTCAGCATTGCATTCAGGGTTGGCTTGCTGGCTGAAGAAAGGAAACCATTAAAAGAACAAATGGTTATTTCTACGATTTTGGTCATTTTTGACAATAAAACAGCCTAAACGGTTGATGCATTTGACTTTGACTCCCTCTGATGGGCGCAGCTTGCAACTCTGCATCCTCATAAGCAGTAGGAAAATGTTAAAACCCAAATGGGACAATTCAAACTATATATATGTAAATGCACACATAAATGTTTATGTGTATGTAAATGCACAGCAAATATCTGAACTGTGTCTATTAGTCAATATAATCATACAGCCAAATGCAAAAACTGCCATAATGTCATGAGTGCAACGTTAAGATGAGTACAACACAAAACAATAACATATTTTATACGTGCTGCAATTAGAAATTCTGGTCATGCATATGCATCAATATGCCTATGAAATGTTATAAGACATTTTGCACATGAAGAGAATAAACATTTGTGTATCAAGTCTGACCGATATAGTAGGACTGCTGTTCAATCATCGTGTCCCTAGTCTTTACAGCTGGGGTATTCAAACATAAATATCGCTCAAAACATGTACACTGCCCCATTCAACCATTACAAAATACTGTGTTATTGATAAAATATATTTCCAGTGACGTTTTATTGGCAATTTGGACTATCAATTGCATATTGATCCACATATCTCACCGAAAAAGCATAGCACGCAATGGCTATTGGCATGTTCTATGTAATGTCAAGTAATTTCCCTTTCATTTGTCATGTGATCAGCACCCCTGTAAGTTATTTCTACACATCGATACGCTTAAACATTGGTCATGGATTCTGGTTAAATTCATGCAAAGAGTAATGTATAGCGTGCAGAATAGAATATTATTTACATAAATGACAATATGCATACAATTTCGACTCACAAATGTTGCCATACAGAATTTTATTGGAAAAGTAAAAATCTGACGGGAAACAGAATCACTAGTATCTATATTACAACCAATGCATTTCTGGCAATGTCAACTATGCCATATTAAGCCGATGTTTAAATGCAAGTATTCTACCAACAGTCCACTTTAGGAAAAAAGTATTTGGCAATTTTTTTGGAAATCTATAACTTCAGAGATGACCAATTCCAGGCTGGATAAAGCCCTTGCAAATCTCTTACCATCTCTCATTATTTCATGAAGTAACAATGCATCTAGTACCAACACATTAGCTGATTGAATCACTCCATCTACATAGAAGTTAAAATAGACCAAATGTATGAAGAACAAACACTGCTTTTGTCATGCTCCCAGTATTTGCTATGGAGTCTTAAACAACTTTACTGTTGAGGTCTATGGTGTCTTCTCTCATAATTCAAATATTTGCTCCAACAACAAGTCATGATGTTCAAAGAGTAAATTAAATGAATGAAAAAAATTACCAACAACAAAAGAAATGTAAAAGCACATTGCAACATTGTAATGGGTGACTAATGCAAAAGTATGTAAAAGGCGCAACGATGAGAAGATTATTGCTAGCTTGGCATTGCAGTGAAGATTAAGAGGTGAACATTTTATGCAATAAAGCATATGTGTTAAATTTAAGGTCACCATTTATTTGTTATCAGCCAGCAAATATTTGAACGTAAATATTTTTTCAAAAAGGAATCTAGGAAACGATGCAGAGAACATGATTGACTTGATTCTGACAGACAAATGCCAGACTGTCAAAGATATCTCTGTCTTCAACACATTCAACACAGGAAGCGATCACAGGCTGGTGCTAAGAAAGGTGCACTGTATCATATCCAAGGAGAGGGCAAAGCAAATAGTAGGCAAAAACAACATAGTTAATATAAAAATCTAGGTCAGGAGTTAGCCAATTTCAGACAAACTCTACGCAACCTATTCAAATGCCAAGAGGATAAAAAATGATTAAATACATGTCACCACTTTAAATAAAGCAATAACTGGCATAGTAATTGATTGTGCACTGAAAGTAGGGGAAAGATCAAAAAGCAAACAGAGAATAAACTATCTAAAACCATGATAGGCATGTTGAGGACGAGGCAATATAAAAATAGATATATGGAGATGCTGAATAAAACAATACACATAAACTGTATACAATGATTTGGAACAGAATAGGGTAGATTAAGTATAATTAAACAAAATAAACCACGTTTTAAGATCATTTAAAATATACTGAAATGGGTAATTAAAATTTGTCGGTGATCAAGAAACAAATGTATATTTACATAAAGAAAAACATGAGTAATGTATTCCGCATTTACCATGCAAATATTTGATGCTGAAGTTAGTCGACTGAGGTTAATTATGCTGCAGGGATAACAGCAAGCCCATTAATTCACACACCCTGAATTCATAGCACAGCACACCCATGGCACCAACAAAATATAGCTTTATGGCCACTTTATTTATCCAACAATTAAGGTGCCATAAACAATTACACCTAGCTCCCTCTTGACAATCTGCAGATAGATCACATGCGGCCTAATGATGCAAACCCATCAGACTAAAAGCCAGTGTTAACAATGTCATTGAAGTCTATCCAAAATCAAGTGAGACGAAGAAAAAAACCTGCCAAAGAAAGAAAATCATTACACTGCATTATACTGTACAGCTATCGGATGGGATGGGGCTATGATTGTGCCGTTTGGCTTGCAGTTTTCGCCGTAATAACCTCAATGGCATCTGTGGAGCCTCACAATTGTGCAATTCCGCCCAGACGGCCTCACATTAACCCTTTCACCCAGTTGCCTGCATACGGCAACACTGTTTAATCAAGATTTGGCGAGTCAACTCATCTTTTTTAAAGATACTCCCATAACCTGAAGGTACAAAATAAAAAATGGCGTGCACCTGGGACCCAGGTGGAAATTATCAGTTAGAATTGGGCCTTAATTTGTACTCCAACATTACCTTAAAGCCATTCTTTGTGCAGTCAGGGAGACAGAATTAAGAAAAACTACATGACTGAAGGTGTTAAGGCGGTGCTTAGGGCAGCCAGAGCAAGAACAGCGCGTGACAAATGATAATGGGGAATCAATACGCGAGAAGATATCAAGCAGCTGAGCTTATGAAGCTGGGAGACAAATTGCTGGCCTACAACGCTCATTTCCCTTAACAAAGTCAACATTGCACTTTTTTACACCGCGTTGAAGGAAAATCAAAGAGCCTTGCCGGGCTGGTAATATTACCGACTTTTTCACTCTAATGGCGTTTTGATTGATTTCCCCCACCCCCACCCCCTAACCCTAATGGTAGTTGTATAGATTTTGGAATGCTTTCGTAAAATAGCTGTGTGGGGTAAACATCCCAGAAGGCAAAAAAGTCAACAATATGAGGCATTTTTGTGAGCAGCTAAAAACTGGAAGCCGGTACATAGCTGATTCCCCGTGAACAAAAATACAATGCCAATCCAAAAAAACCTTTATAGTAATTCTCATGATGGTGAGGATAAGGGCCTAAGGCTTTTTTTTAAGAGAGTAAAAGTCTGACCTTGCAGCTGACATTGCAAGCTTTTGCACTCCTAGTCTAGGCAACAGCTGTACACAACTAATAAATCAAGCACGTTGAAATAGGTAACTTATCATCAGTAGAAAGCTACGCAGTTTGGTGAAAAGAGCTGGCTTGCAATAAAAAGAGCAGAAATCGTTCTGGGTCACTTTGACCAATGAAATGTGCCGTTAAGCCGGCGTGCAGTTTTTAGCTTTAAAAATCTCATTTACGAGGTGAGGCAGAGGATAATGCTTGCTTTGAACGGTATGATTGTCTGGCCCGCGCGCGCGGTCTCATAAACTCTCAGCTAATCTGACGTCCCAGCTTCCAAGCGGAGAGGGGCTGTCGCCCACTCATTTGTCTTCCTTTTCTTTTTCGCCGCCGCCACCTTTTATCGGCACAGTGCAGCCCTGTTCATTTTTTACTAGACAATTTATCATGTTTTGTTTGAGGGGAAAAATGCTTTCTTTTAAATATTTTGCACTTTTTTGCAGGTTAAGCCGAACATATGGAAGGAAGGAGTTCAAGCAAAATTGCATAGTGCAGGCCAACATAAATAATAAAAATGGAATTTCAGTATCTAACAAAGCATCACAATTGATGCGATGGATAATAAAAATGCTGAAAGTCATTTTACAAGCAAAGAGCGCGCATTTATGACCGCAGACTCAAAGGTGGCTCACAGTGGGGACTAACAGCATCAGCCGCGGCAAAGCACAACCACCGTTACCGTTATCTATTCAGAAACATTTATTTTCTTCATATATAATTTCTAGCAATAAAAAGGCTGAAATATACATTGTTGGCTAGTACATTTGTATACCACTACCAGCATTTTCAGTAAAATTTTAAATGGAGGAACCATTGCATTTTTAATTTGTTAAACTACAAGGTTACAATACTTAATCTTCTCCTTAAAAATGGCTACAATCTAGAATTCCATAATGCCAGAATAATAAATTACTGTAGTTATTACTTTTTTATGCATGCATATTCTACTATATGTACTGGATGGTTTTTTTCATTTTTTTGCAAGAGTTCGTCTTGTAGGTAATTTAGGAAGCAGTAACAAATGAGAACCTCCATTACCGGTGACGCCGATGAAATTTTTCAACTTGTTTATTAATTAAAGGATACGCATGGTCCTTTCTCACACAGGCGCTGAACCACAAAACTGCTCATCCATCACACCTTTCAGACATAATGGTGTGTGTTGATTGGGAGCCTTTATGATGAATCTCAGGGCATGCAGGTTAGAGAATATTAGGGGACATTTACATAAAGTGGATGGGCCTAGTATTGATGGAACCCTACGTGATAAATGGGATGTTCAAATATCAGGAGACAGTCCCGCTATCTGTCTACCTGCAGCAGCCCTCATTAGATTCCCAAATCGACTCTGGTTTAATTTGTCCTTCACCAGCCAACGCGGCTGCCGACTCAAATCTCGATTATTTATAAAGAAACATTTAGCAACTGCCACCTCAATCTCCTTCCCATCTGCTATTTTTGACAGCCGCTGGGATCTTTGGCAATACCACAAGATCAAATGTGTTAGAATTATTCCATCATTTTCAACCAACCACGTTTTACTCACTTACAAAAGGATTTACTTCATAATCTATCACGTTTATTGATATTGTATAGTAATTTGCTCCGTCAGTGTTTGCAATACCAATAGTCAAGGTTGTAAAGGTTGTATACCATTAAAAGGCTTAGCGCAATGCAAAGTATACTTCAGGGTTGTCAACTTTGCAAGATGCAATTTAAAATATTCACAATTGCACACAAAAGGCAGCTATCTACACCTTCTGAGAAAGGGCATGTTAAATAAATGGTGCAGTAAATATTACTACGATACAGAGAACCCAATGTTTACGTAAAGGTTAGTGTTAAGGTGTTTCTTTGTTGTTATATTCTCAGCGGACATGAATGAACAGAAATTGCTTCAACAAACAACAAACCAAGTATTGAGTTTTCTAATGAGTAAAACAAAACAAAGCAAACGCAAAGTCACAATGCAATCAGCTTCTCTTGCAATGTTTGCGTGTCAGCATTTTGTAGCAAGCAACACATCAGCAGGTTGTCAGTGGGCACAATCCCAAAGCAGCAGCTATAGCTCCAAGTCCCCATCCCAACATTAATGAAAATTAAAATGACCGGCACGGTGCACACATCCTGGATTATTAAACCAGGCGATAATTTCCCTTCCGGGCGAGACAGTATCGATCTATTTAGGCTAGCGAGGATGAAATAATTGTAACTAGGGAGAGAGGTGATGGATGCTTCTGCCAATAATGCTGAGCGGCCCTCTTTTGCTAATTGCCATGGAATACAATTATCTCATCTTTGTTTCATAATGGAAACACATTACACAACTCCAATATCCACAGAGGGAAATTTCGTGATTTCACAGCAGAGCTATGTGTATTGAATGTTATTGTCAATGGGTAGATGTTTTGTTACCTATTCACTGTAAAAGCACCACACATACGAATGGCACGTAAAACAAAAACAGCACAGTATAGTTGCATTAGAAGGTGGTCAATGTATCATATCACAACTACATTGGAATGTTCCATTAACATTTTAAAATACGTGCAAATACCATGTACACATAGTGTGCTATTGATATTATTTGATATTGCTAATATGAATACTAATAGCAATTATAGTATCCTAATTCATGAAAGACAACATTATTTCAACATTTATTTTAATATGTTTCATTTTCAAACTAGACCATCTTTCACTGCACAGGATATTGCACATAAATGTTATTTTGACACATGTACGCACACCTTCTCTGTGATGTAATTTGAAGGTTGACTATGACAAATGACACTATGAGCCAGGAAACTGAGCACAACAGACAACTATTTTAATCTTCTTCATGATTAAATTGAAATAGCAACATGCTGATCTCATGTAATTTACTCATAAAGTGTCAAAGCCGATTAGTCACAAGACAATTTGTGTGCACTGCAGGTAAACTAAATAAAAAAAATAAGTTGATCAAGCACATTTTATGTAAACTAGCTAAAACATAATAGAAATAGAAAATGAGATTTAGAAACAGGGCTTGCTTGTGAAAAAAAAACACTTTACTCTTCATCACACAAAACCTCCAAATGTATTAAATAATAATAAGGTAACGCTTAAACTTTTGTTTTTGACTAAAATTACTTGGCTCAGGGTATAACTGAAAAGCTGGTCATAATACATACGTATATTAGAGCTGTACTCTTAAGAGCTGCAAGCAACCAAAAACGTTAAACAGTTCTGTATAATTTTAAGTCACTATGTATTATGCTCACAGCCATTGAAAGTGTGAAACAATTAGGGATTTATAATCAACAATAAGCAAATAAGAACCACCGGCTGCTTGGCCAGCAATGAAATTACATTGATTTTTATGAAACTAATATTATGTAATGTTGCACATATATACAATAATAAAACACAAAAAGGCTTCTACAATATGCTTTTAAGTAGATTTTTTTAACCTTCTTAAGAAGAATCAATAAAAACTGTCAGCATTGTGAACTTCACTCATCAACATGCAGCAGTGCAAGATAAATAGGGTATTTCCAGGGATTTTTTTCATTTGAAATACAAATACACATCATTACATTTTTCCTTGACCTACTGTTGAAGGAACAAAATAATATAGGATAACCGTTGGGTATTTTTTCTCCTGGTGAATGTGGCAGTGTAGAATAGTTTCTTGCTAGTAGTGTCAACCTCTTATGACCTTTGATGTTAAATACCAATTTGTATTCAAAATTCCAGAAATACTTAACATGAAGGTGATTTATGGCTTTTTACGACATCAAGTAAGAAAATAATATTAGTTGCAGCATTTTATTTCTGATAATTTTATTAGACCTACACAAGACACCAAAAACAAGCCAGAATGGCAGTCCACCAAGGGAGCCTCCATTTTGTTGGAAAATTCAACCATGCAAAAAACGTGTGCAAGGAAAAACACAAATGCACTTACAGACAGATGTTTTCTGTGCATACTTACACCCACGCACATATTGTAATAATACCAATATGGAAGATAGCACAGATTTTTTTTTACGGATTTGCTGCACATATTGGTACTGATGCACTATGTGGGACGTTTTATATTCATCAGTATAGGGGCTCCATACTATTGGCATGGAAAGTGTCCTCAAACAGATGGACATCATATTTATGAGAAATAACTAAAAGTTTTAGATCCATTAAAAACAGAATATGTCCCAAGTCAGTGTACTTACGTGCTTCTCCTTTGGTGGAGATAATGAATTCTTCTAAAATAATCCGGGCCATCAGGGCTGGGGAGAAATCAACCTGAAAAAGAAAAGCATATTTGACGTCAGAATGTTCTCATCAATAATCTTTCCAAACATAAGTAATACTTCAATTTGGGAAATTACTCTCCTAACCCATTTATGCAGAATGCAGAAGAAGCTAATGATGATAAAATATATAATGGGCTTCATTACAAAAAAGGCACTTGTGTAATAGGAGATTTAAAAAATGTTATGTCAGTTTATGCAAAAGTGTGGGTGCTTTGCGAAACAGTGCAACGTTTTTGAATAGCCTGATGTGAAACATATTTCACCTTGCAAAATTAAAGCGATTACATGCACACATACAAGTGAATCGCTTTGAAATGCCCTTTCTTTGTGCATTACAAAACAATTGTCTTCCAAGCAACTGATCTATTGCTCAGAAAAACTGCAAGAGCACAGCATCAACTGTGTATTCTTTGTTCAAAGACTGAAGGGAAACTAAGCCTGCTTCCGTTTGCCATTCTCCCGAGCCAGGCAATAGGCAAGCCCTTGCATGTTTCAAAATATCGCTGAGTTTACCTCCCTGTTTTCATCCTGTCTCATTAATTTTTCATGAGGCCCTGCGAGTTAATGTCCCTGTCTCGCCTGGGCGTACGCAGCTAGAGACCCCGCTGACACCGCCGTGCTTCCTGGATTTTTACTTACAGCGCTCTCTGCACTTAGGGCAAGGCTTATGGAAAACGATCGTGTGCATGATATGCCCAGGGAATTTTAATTTCCACCATGTACTCTGTTTTCTGAATCTTGTGTCAAGCTACTTGTGCTTGCTCATATGTTCTTTTTTTACCACTGTTCCCTGAAATATTACATATCAACTATCAACACAGTATTATATTTTAATACGATTGTTAAACATTTTAATTATGAAATGTTATGATACTGAGCGAGTGAGGTACGTAATATTATAGTGTAAATCAATTGAAATAACCTACTATATCGCAATTTCAAAAACTTTACAGGTGACAATGTAATTTCACAGGGTTATATTTGAATGCATTATAGATATGCATATATATTCAGCGATTCCAACACAACGATAAAACTAAACCATCAGAACTGACATGCTGTAAAACACGAGATGTCATCTGTTATTAAACAATGAGCGATTTTATATTTATTTCGCGTCTCTTGGGTTAAGTCAAGGGTTGCATTATTACTAAGAGCAAGTATTAAGAAGCATTTCACAAGCAGAACATTGATGTTTTAAAGCACAAGTAACAAGTACATATCACACATTAACCTTTAATATTAGTTTCAGCATCTTCCATTTTAAAGTTTCTAATTGTTGATGCTTCTGACAGCATGACCAACAAAAATTGGTCTTTATTTAACGTGCCTGGTGCTGTGCACATCAACAATATAAATTAAAAGCAATTACTGCATTGTGTTTAAATGCATCTATTCCAGTTAGCAAATGTTTGATTCATGTTAACCATATGGTATTTTGGGAATTTGCCACAATTACTACATAGACTACATAGTTGTCAGCAATGTTTAATCCAACTGCATTTTTAATACCAATGATCAGGACCATAACATATTACAAGGGTTAGACCATTGTGCCAATTTGTTAATCTGCTGCTTAAAAACAAATCATGCAATTATATTATAGTAATGAATATATTCCACGGACATCAGATTCTCAGTTAATGCTTTAACATGTTTCATGCAGGCCTTAAATCAAACTGCGATCGTAAGCAATTTTACCTCATTAGCCAGATCCACAATAACAGCAGCCAACGGCTGTTTTTCGAGTCCACTCTTGTACCTGTGTACAATGAGAAAACACAGGGGTGTTTCAAAGCTATACAGCTGTAAAAATAGTAATCATGGAGATATGAAAACAAATATTTTTAACATGTCTCTTTTAGCCATTATCAAGATATTTTTTAAAAGCTAAATATGGATGAGAAAACTTTAGTTGAAGGTTAGCGGCGGGGCAATGCGAGCATCCGCGCTACTGATCACACTGTACATCCGGTGCGTCGCACAAGCCCTGAAGGTCAGACTGCAGGATAGCAGCAGCAGGGTTTCCATCAGGATGAAATCATCGGCTCTCACTGTTTTCCCTGGCGGGTCACTGTAACATGACTTGCCTTCCCTGGCTCCTGAGGTGGCACCACAATTTATCAGATCCCAGCCTTTATCTCAGCCCTGGGTGCTATTACATTTCAGTGCGTTCCACTGAATATAAATCCCATGCGCTTGTTATGGGCACATTGATAGGGAAGAACCCCACTCCTGAGTATCCACTATAGTGACTTTATGTGACAGCTTCAGAGCCTCCTGAGTCTTTGAAATTTTGAACAGAAAAGAATCAATCACTTCAGGTAAGAAAAAAAAAGAAAAAAATCCTTGATTTATTCTGTGCTAAAAGGTCAAGAGAAAAAAGAACACATTAGTAGGAAAAGGGTTAATCGATATGATCAAGAACAGCAAAAATGAATGAAAACGAGCAGAACAACATCCCGACCACATAACTTATAAGAAGCAGTTATTTGATAGAAAATTCGACCTATTTAACAGCTGGATCGATACCGAAGCTTTTATGGGAAGAAATAAAATATGATCGGCGTAGGTTATATTGCAGCAGCAAACCCATTATAAGGGAAAGCCCCAGCTGTGATCATACCGAGGGTTATTTCAGGCAGGGTCTGGGAGGGCCAATAGCACTCCGGTACCCTCTAGTGAGTCTGCAAGGTCATACCTTTGATAGTAATACTCCATGACCTCCGGCATACGGTGTCGTGCATAGGATTTCTTCATACGCTTCTGTATTGATTTTGATATAAAAAATAGATGGTTAACAGACTTAACAGTAGCATCATTGAAGTCTATTTTATAAGGCATTATATCCTTGGGCCAAAATGAAATCTGTACAGTGAGAAAATGTCTTGTAAAATGTCATAATGTTAGACATTATGAAATTCATGAGTTCCACAGAATTTTATTTTTGAAATATCTCTAGCGTACCACAGTACATTTTTGTATGAAAGTGACTAGGACAATTGGGACCATAAACCATGGCAAATGCATCAGCACTGTTAACGATTTTTATAACTGCGGCTCTTTCCCTGTGTAACGTTCCGTAATCTTTAATTTAGCTTCTTCATTGACATTCTCCCAAGGAGCACGCCTAGAGATACCTTTAAAACCGCAATCTAAATCGAATTTTCCTTCCGGGCCCGGCCTCCTGACTGATACCTGTCACCGGATGATAAATGACTCAATTTGCTTTGTAATACCGCCTTCTGTCACTGTGGCCCTGGCCATTCATCATCATCCCTGTCAGTGGCACAAAGTCGCCCTGACAGGGGAAGTTGGCAGCCAGTTACTGCACAACACTAGGCCGACACGGGGAAATCGCAGGATGTTAGCATAATAATGGGGGCCGCGAGTGATGCATTATCTGTCGCTGCCAATAAGCAGAGGCCTCATCTGCAGCCGGGCAGATGGGCACACCAAAACGGGCAGGCTAGCGGACGGGGGGCCTGGCCAGGGTTTCTGCTGCCCGTGAGGATGCTGGACGCACATGCCGCCAGCATGGAACCGATCGAACGGAGCCGGTGGTTCAATTACACCCCAACGCAGGGACATTCATCATTCAATTAGACAACTGTCAGGATTGACAAAAGAAGAAAACTTCCAACCTGATACTCCAGGGAGAAGATGCTCAATAGCGTGGCCTGGGCATGGCTGCAAGAAAACACAAAGGGTAGAGTCAGCAATGATGGTTTTGCTGGAAAGACCATTATTACATGTACTGTATTTAAAACATGGTATACTCGTATATTGTGCTGGTTTTCAATTTTTACAGCACAGTATCTAAAGGTTTACTAATAATTTCACTATCGTCCATCCCGTCTAATGCCATTTGGTAAATACTTGCTTCCGATTCCAAGCATTGCCATCAAGTTTAATTAGAAATATGCAATTTGGCAACTAACCAATTTTAACATTTTTAGTCATATTGACTCAAGTCAAGATTCAAGATAAATTGGACCATATTGTTAAAAAATTATGAAATTACTGCACATTAATTTTATTGAATTAAATGTGATTGCATTTTGACTCCAGTCATTTCACATCACTTTTTATATATATGCTTGATAACAACATATATAATGTTTTCTGCCACCCCTCAACGGCCACTATGCTCATTAGATTGTGTGTCCTCTCCAGGATTCTCTAGATGCCGTAACGGCTGTTCTCCCACGACAGAAAAAGCCATGTCCTATTGTTGTTGGCAGTATTCATTGGGGGAGGTATACGCTCGCGGCACACAATCCCTAAGGAGAGCTTGCACCTCTCGTTTTCTCCAGAATAATTGGCGCCGAGTACAGCTGGCGATGAGACCTCAAGAGAGAATGAGTGGTGGTGAGCAAGCGAGCAAAAGGTTTCCGCGTGGAGCCAAGGGAGGTGCCGTGTAGGCATATCAAGTGCATGGCAGAGCAACAGACCCGGCTCTAACAGCCTAGGCTGTGTTCATCCTGGCCACTGCACTTCCCAAGAGACACATTACAGTCACTTGAATATAAAAAAAACATGCTCCCGAACACATTTATGTCAGCTGGCAAAGATGCTGTTGTTGCTTTTCCATTTCAATATACTGTACAATGAAAATCTTTTTTTTCTTCATATACATTGCATGCAAGTCTGGTTTAGAACTCACTGATGGGGCTCTTAAATAAATCGAGTTTTAAAACATCCCTTTAATAAAACAGGTTGACTCAGGGCAGATGGCTGGGGCCCTGCAACCCTTTCCACAAGAGTTCAGCCCCCAGCAAAGACTACAGGTAATTTATGGTGACATTGGTGGCCTCAGGGTCCTCCTTTACTGCCAGCCTGATCCCTGTATTCCTTGGGCATTGTCTCTACGACCACAATAACAACTACGGCCCTTTTACACCAGAAAAATAACATATACATGTACTCGATTCGATTCTTCTAAGCGTGATGGTGACATGACAGCTCCCCATTGCAACAAGTTCTTTAGTTGCAGACAGCCCTTCAACATTTAGAGATATAATAGTCAGAGCTGGCCTTAAAGGCGGGCATTGGCCTCTCTTCTTGCTCCAGATTGAGGGGCTTCTGGGCATCTGTTGAGCTTCTGGATATCGTTGTCTTTCAACTCGGCTTCGAAGTGTTTGGTAGAATTTGCAGGTAATACAAAGTATTACTTTACAGGGATCGCGACGTGAACGCTTCTACCTTGATCCCCATACATGTACTATAATTTGCAGTTTATATGTGGTTGAACTAAATGTTTATCTCATGTATATGCCAACACCGGGGTCTGAGAGAAAACGGTATTTCGATCCTCTCTATGTCCTGTACATATGGCAGAATTGACAATAAAGTTGAAGTGAAATTAATATCTTGTAAAGTAAGCTTGTATGGTTCTAACACTTGGACGACTCTACGGCATGTAACTATGTAACTATACATATATTGTTTCAAATTATATTAGAAATCTGATTTTAATATTTCATTTTCTAATTAAACACAGACAAAGATTATGAAACTCCTCTCATTGATACTCCATTTATCCATGCCCCTGAATCCATCGGATGAAAATATGAAATATTCTTCCTATTATCTGAGCCTGCCCAGACGAAAGTACCCCAGAAGACTTAGCTAGTTTATCCCATTATCTGAGCCTTTGCGTGTATAAATCTCCCAGATGGGTCTGCCACAAGCACAAACTTCATATTACCCTAGACTTTACACGGATAAGTGACCTGGAAGTGGTCGCAAATTCATCCAATTATGCGTGTTTATCCCCACAAAAGCGTGGATAAAAAAACAGCAGATAAACATGGATAAGGGGATCCAGCCCCTCATATCAAATCGACCAAGAGGAATCTCAGTGCTACTCTTATGGTTGCCTCTCAGTCTGTGCAATACAAATTTAATGAAAAAGAATGTAACGATGTGGCTAAACCCGCTGTCATAATACGAGGTGTTTCTACAGGCATTGCAATTTAAGTGATGTCAGAGTCATTGGCGGACTATATAACGCGATTGACCAGAACTTGTCTTTTTTTTTGCTCTCTCAAGAACGTGAGAACCAGGGACCCACCACCTCGCTAAGTATTTGAGATCTGTCTAGTTTTTCACTAAACAAGTTGAATGCACTATAGAGGTTGTGAACTGCTGTGATGGAGGATGTTTCAAAAGTTCAACATTGTTGTGACTTTGGGATCTAACCAATCGCTTTTTTACGGTTGTGTTATCTGCACAAAATCAAAAACAAGTGTTGCTTATAAACACCTCAACGTGAGTTTTCAGCACTTGCACGTGTGATGCATTTTTTTTAGTGCTGGTGGTATCGGCTATCTGACCATACTTCGCCACGCTGGTCATTGCACTTTGGTAAAGGCGGGGGGCACCTAGCAGTACTGCACAACAAACGCTCTGCTGTACTGCCCTCTGCCGCACACCACGCTGCTTAGATGACTTTAAAGTGGCAAAGAGAAAACGATGTTTCATGTAACATCACCAGCTGTGGACATCCCACTGCTGGATGAAGACATGTATTGTACAGTATACAGTACAGTATACAGTACATGTATTTCGAGATCTCTAAATGCAACTTGATCACTTTATGGTACATCATATTCCGTAACGTTGATGACTGTATTTTGGTACGTAGCAACTGCAGCAGTACACTAGTATTTTTAATGTAAACTATAATAGATTAAATTATACACCATTTTGTGTCATCTTACCTTGGGAATTTCTCTATTAACGCTTGTATACATCGCCGCACCGGTCGCAGTGGCTCAATGAACGCAACGATCTCTTTATATTCCGCAAGCTTCATTATTCTAATTTTAACACGTATTGCCTATCGTCAACTTATCTATTTAATTAATCGTATTATTCATTAGTTATTGTTTACAGTGAAGCTGGGAACGCGCCGCATACTGACACACGAGGCGGGCGGCCGTCACACATTTACGGACCGAAGGCGTTCATTACCGTACGATGCAATTATCACCACAACGCAGTAGTTATAAATGTGTTGACAGTGATGCTTCACGTTAAATAAATTATAGCATGAGATAAACAACTGTGGTAGCAAACATCTCGGGACAGAGAGAGAGGTGGGGGGGAATTTGCGGCCCGGAGGCTCGTCTCACGGATGGCCTTGCCGGTAAAGAACTCTTCTACACGGGCGTCTCAGCCGCAGCCGACTCTCTCTATCCGACTCCCTCTTACCCTACTCCCTCTACCCGCCTCCGAGTAAGTGACAGCGGTGTAAGGACGAGAAGAATAGCCGAAGAAGCTCGGTCACCACGAAGACTTAAGGTGTGGTCCGCTCTGATGAAAGTCGGCCTGATGGGGGGAGGGGTTCTGGGGGTTGTAAACAAACGCCCCGTCTGGAGGAAAAAGGGCGGGAAGCACCAACGCTGTCGCATATTGGCTACTCGGATGTAAGCATCGGTGAGGGGCGGAGATAGCAACAACTCATAGCCAATCATCGCGCTTCTGACTGCTTGGTGGGAGGGAGAGGGTTAGGCGATACAATTCATTTACTTACATTAATAAGAACCGTGTTGTGATTCTTCGGTTTGCATTGAGGTGGGTTTACTCAATGTATGAGAATTGCTCTTAAGAGTTCTTCTTTCGAGATAGCCGTGGCGATAATTCCTCGTCTGCGACGTTTCGCCTCCCAGGAGGGCATCTGAAGATTCGGTGCCCTGAATGCATTTGTTTTCATGATCAGCCATGGTCTATCCACTGCTGGACATAGGCTTCCAAAACACTCATCAACCTTCAGAGTTATACGATTCCACAATCCGGTTTGCACTTGCTAATAAACAACTATGTTGTGAAAATAAAGCCCCATCTTTGCAGAGGTTGTAATTTTTGCCGTTCACTCCTTTAGCTGTCATTCCATGACCAGTCTCGACCATCTGCAATCACCCCCTCCCTCCCAGATAGGGTGTGCCCTTCAAAAGCCCACTTAACTGTAAATATGGTGTTTCTAATTTGAACGTACTCACTCATCGATGCATTTGTCTTTGTCGTGCCGTGTAATTATTCCAAGAAAAGTATATTATTTACTGCGTGCTTAAGATGTATGTTTCACATTGACTTAGTGCACAAGGATAGTTGGTTGAAACATCAAGACTTTCCCACTCTTACATAAGGACCCCTCCACCTTGATATAACTACACAGAATCTTAACATGTACAGATTAAACACGCATTTATATCATAATTTACAATATTATACATACATATTGTAAATATTGTTCTATCTAATTATGTGCAAGATGTGTATATTTCTGTTAAAAGTATAAGTATACCGCAGTCATAAATCCAACCGCAACATTAAAACTCTTATCGTAAGGAAATAAAAGATACATGAATGTGAAGAAACAAGTTGGAAAACCAGTCGGTTAAAGGGTCTCAATTTTCTTGAATAGAAATTGACTACAAAGACGTGCACGTGGAAACATGCAAATATGGCAGATAATTGGAGACACGTGTTTCTAATGCATTAAGTGCAGCTGTATACAGCATAACGTTACAATTTTCACACAAAATGTTTGTTGACAATATTTCCAAAACAACTACAGCTTAGAACTAGACTGAGTGTTGAAATTTGAAGCAATTTATGTTGGGATTTTGTAGTTAATTTGAACATTTTAAGTGGCCTCGGATGGATGGAGAGATAAATGTATTTTGATCCGCACTGATGGATTCAAGAATCAATCGCTGCATTGCCACCATCTGGCCATCCCGCAGCCAAACCACAGCTGATGGCACAGTGTGTATGGACGATACATACAACAGCCGAGTTTGGCATAGTTGTAAGGTAAAGGCGCGGCACTGCAATTCCTTGCTTAGGTCAAAGCTGGCAGAAGCACCTCGACTACAGGAAGCACAGGAGAGATTACTCTAGGGCAGGGGCTCTCAAACTTTTGCACCTGAAGGCCCACTTGGGCCTGGTCTCCATGGATCACTAGGTGGCACTCGAGGCGCACCGATGGGTCGAGACCCACCGGTTGAGATTGGCGGCTCTATGGAGTATCTGGCCTACTCTTCACCGCTGGCCAGACGTCTTTTAACCCACTGCACACGACGAGCTGCACTGCTGTAAATACACCGTACAGTAATTTTCGGAGAACACGGCAGCCAAGCCAGGCAGGTGGCTGCTGTCACTTTTGATAAACGGGCAGCAATCTCATCTCTGCGAGTAAACAAACGAGTCCTTGGCAAACGGCACAACACTGGGACCAGCGTTTCCTGCGTGCATGCAAAGCAGCATGCTAAGGTAATGAAATGCAAAATATGGGAAAATGTGACACGTCAGCACGCATGTAGACATTATTGCCATTAAAATATTAAAACTGCAAATGTAAAGCTGATTAAAAACTGTAAAATATTCATACGAGTATATTAAAGCAGTTAATTTATTGCAGCGAGGAAAATTAGTAACTATTTATACAAATACCCAAACATATTAATCTGATACTAATATATTTTAAAGGGCATTAAACTTCTTAATAATGTATGCGCTGATAAATATATTCCAAAGAACATTTTCTTTGCTCGGAACTTTTTATTCGGAGCAGACAAGGACCCTTACGAAAGAAGCCTTCCATTTGACCGGAGTGATCTTTTGGAGTGTAGATGACAACGTCGGAACCACAACCTCGGCGTGATGACACTTTACAAAAACTGAAAAACAACGCTTTACTTAGATCCATTCATTCATTGTCAGAAACCGCTTAATCCTATACAGGGTCATGGTGAGCCAGAGTCTATCCCGGCAGACATAGGGCGCAAGGTAGGGCTATACCCAGGATAGGACGCCAGTCCATCACAGGGCACCGGGGGCAATTTAGTCAGCAGGCCAATTAATCTATGAAGCAGCATGTCTTTGGACTGAGGGAGGAAACCGGAGTGCCCGGCAAAAACCCACGCGGACACGGGGAGAAAACTAAAACAATGCAGGCATTTGAGAATGTAAGACATACAGTAAAGAAATTACGCGTGCTTGGGCAGCACATGTTGCTCGAAGGGATGATGGCAGCTGATCGAGACTGATGTCAGAGTGGCAGTCAAAGGATGGACCACGCCCGAGAAGATGATCGCTCCTGAGCTGGGAGCGTTGAAATGAGCTCGTGTGCAGCCATGAGATGGATTGTTGTATCACACGGGTGATGAGTTGCAGCTTGGGGCGGCCTTCAATCAGCAGGGGATAGATTCTGGCTGATAATGATGATGAATATATGTACTGTGGATGATTGTGACTGAACGGATGACTGATGTAAATTCCAACGCGCTCCCTCGCGTGGAGTGTGATGTTAAAGCGATAGCAAGTGTGTGAATCTCTATATGGTTACTGTTAATGCTTATTTTTGAAATACATTACATTTCACTTGACTACACAGAGGCAATACATGCCTGCCTAGGCACCAATTGCCTATGACCAATATCGCGGTATGTGCCCTGTCTCATCAGATCTCTGAAACTAAGTGGGATTGAACCCTGATAGTGCTCGGACGGGCGATCACCATGCATAACATGTGTTATGGGCTGTGGAGCTACGTGATGGGCAGATGAGGGTAGTGTAGAGACTTCACTGTTGTGTACGAGATTTCCCATTGTGATAATAATAATAGTATTTTATAGAGCGCCTTTCACCCGAGGGTCACAAAGCGCTGCACAACGACAGAAAAGAACAACTAATAAAAATAAAAAAAAATAATTAAGGCTGCATCAAATACACTGAAAGGTCGTGAAACTGGCAATCTTAAGAGCGGCAAAAATCTGTCAGCGACCCCTAAGATGGCCGTCACTTCCTTAAAGACAAACACGGAGGGAGACAGGGAGGGAGGGTGAGCGACAGGGGGGAGACATAGGGACACAGAGACAGGA
>JAZEWU010000029.1:711479-722183 GCA_036362915.1 Geotria australis | reverse complement strand
CGCCACCCCCCTCTTCCACCATGGCCCCATCATGTACATGATACTGCGATAGTAAAAAAAAAATGCATTTACAAAAACACTCTCTGGTACGTGGAAACAATTTGTGCAACTAATTTGGGCGGGCGATTATTTGGTCTTCCAGACCACGATCAGTGAGTGCATGGGGCTCAAAAAAAAGAGAGCGGGTTCCCATAATTATCCCTTCCGTCTGGAATGCTGAAACCAGCTGGGTTTCCTTTCCAGGGAAGAGCTTGCAGCCCTCCCCACACACATGTTAGCAGTTTCTCCCAAGCATTCACAGGGCTCTGTTAAAATATCCCTTACATTAATGTAATTGAGGCAAGCCAATGACTTGTTTTTTTTACGGACAAGCCGCAATTCTTGCTTGATGATTCCTTAAGAAAAAAAAAACCCCTCACGCCAAATTTAAGTTTCTTCAATTGCGGGCCCATCATTCCCCCCTTCCACCGGGGGTTGATAAAACGAGTACCCCTTATGTGGGAATTCACCAGCGGTTGTCCAATGGAGAAACTCAAGCCCCCTCCCCCCTGCCGCTACCCCGCGTGCCATCGGAATATGGAATAAAGGGCCATAAAGAGGAGATGATCGCTGCTTTAGTGCTCGTTTTAATAAGAAATCACTCCGGCAAATCACATCTAATACATGTATCGTGCCATTTAATAATGTTCAGCCGTTATTAAAAAAATATTGCCTGGGAGCGGTTCTGATATTTCCCACTGATGTTAGACGTGCTTGGCCGGGATTTGAACTCAGGTGGCCGGGTCACCAGCAGAGTGGCACGTTAACCGGCTGCACCACCGATGACCCCCACAGCGTCTCACACTTTATACAAATCATCCCGTATTTATTGTACTCAATTAGAGAAACGCGCTTGTGTAGAGTTTACATTAAGAAAACGAACACACATCCCGTGCCAGACTTTGGCAACCCCACACACTTCGCATTAGAGTTTATCTGCAACCGCCGATAATGTTCGCGACACATTGTCCGGGAGAAACGCGAGGATGTTTTTTTTTTTGCACGAACCCAACTTAAAAAAAAAACCGCTTCGTTTAAATCGCGACGTCAAGGAGTTTGGTAATAATATTTTCGTTGGCATTCGCTCGAGCCGGCGAGGGGAGCCGGGCGCGGATGGGAAAGCGCGTTATCGCGCAACGACGAAGACCCCCGTCACGAAAAGCTTTTGCCCAGCGCGCCTTCGAGCCTCTCCGCGAAGGGCGCCCCGGCGACCGGCATCTAACCGCCGCGTGGCCGAACCTTCCGCAGCAGCACAATGAAATAAAGAGCGGTTGTGTTTGATTAGGGCATTAAAAAACAAATCCGGCGTGTTTTTTTTTTTCCACCGCGCGCGCAAAAAAAAAAAGTTGGCCAAACTTAGACGTAAATTCCTAAAGTCTGTGATATGGAGCCAACTGCAATAATTACCTGTCGTCGAGCGGGTCCTCTGGAAGCTGTCAAATTATGCATGACCTTCTGCATTGCTCTGGGCAAGCATAACCCAGCCGTGTTATTAATACATGGTTCAGCAAAAAACTTTACGGCTGCTGTTTGCTGTTACAAGTGGTCTCGACCCTCTAAACGCTTCATTAACTGCTTGCTCTCAATTATACCCTGATTAGTTTAACTGCTATAATAAAGGTACCGTGCATTTAACCGAGAATAATTTTATACTATTTTCTTTTTTGGCGGACGGTTAGGGGGTGGTCGGGTGGCGGGGACGGGTAATGCCACCGCGAGGTACTTTCTCGTCGAAATGTCGTCGCTTCTTCCGATCCGCCGGAGCCTTTCACCCCGCCGTCCCCGTAAACGAAAGACAAAAGCCCGTCGCGCCACTGTCCTGCGGTAAACGAATCTAAAGTACTTGCCGGAGGTACATGCGGTGTGGCGCGGGATGTTCTGCAGACCTGTCTGACGCACACGCCACACACACGCCACACAAACACACACACACACGGCCGTGTGATTTTTGGATGTTGTGCTCTAAAAGTAGCTTAGCTGGTACGGTTTGTTTTGGTAATGCGAATATGAGCCAACGGAAGGCATCACAAGCAGTGAATGGGGGATATGCTGTGGCTCTGTACAGAGTTACCTGGTACAAAGAATGTTCAAAGGCAACAGGTTGGGTGCATTTCTTACGTTCAAAAGGGCCATTCAGTGGAAATAACCAGTTGCTGCCGGGGTGTGCAGGCGGTGCAACTGGACCGGGGGGCCCCGCGAGGCTTAGCTGGCGTGCAGTCGCCAGGGCGCGGCGATGGCTCGCGGAGAGGCCTTCATCTAGCAGTGGATAGATCATAGCCGCTGAAAATTACGATGAAGTGTCTTGTGATTGTTTGCTGGTAAATGTGGACTTTTGGGTATTTCCATCGCCGGGCCAAAGTGACATATCGATGAAGCTGGAGAAGCCGTGATGACGATGCTTGCTTGTGTTGTCAGTGTACATAACTCAAGCATCAACGCCGTTATCCCATTCACCACCAATTAAGGCAATAATTGCCGTTAATTAAGTCTCTCGCGAGCCACAGATGCTGACCCAAACATTAATCACGCGCTGCTTGTGGATAATGCTTTGCTCTCCAATATTAGCAGGTAGCAGATCTTTATTTATTTATTTATTATGTGTGCTAAATTGGATTTAAAATATATGTGTACTCAATGGTATTGATTATTCATTAAATGCATATGGTATTGCTGTACTGGGGGTGGAGCGGTGGCGCGGTGGTTAGCACACTACTCTATTGACCCAGCATGCAATTTGGGTCACGGTTACCCGATAATTAAGGCACTTCGTTATGAACCAAACTCCCTGAGTTCAATTCCTGACCACGGCTAACACCATCGTGGTGGAGTATGGTCAACCCAGGACCTTCTTGCTGTGAGACGGCAGCACTTCTCATCGCTACACCCTGCCTCTACAATCACCAATTTCAAACTTTGAGCGAACATTTACCGTCAGCGCTTAAGCATTTTAATCCATACGGCACGAAGCTGTGCTATACACTGGAAAACTAACAACGTCACGTTTTCACGCAAGAGCTGTCCCACCTTGTTCACGCATTGGGCCGAATTAATGCTCGCTGACAATACACTCCCGCAGCTGTTAATTATTTACACTCTACCTGTTAACAAACATGTTTTACAGACACCTAAAATAGGGCCCAGCCACGGGGGAATGTCTGCGCCTGTTTATGAGCGCGACTGGCCTAGGGGGGTGAAAGCCTCAGAGAGGGGCTTTGTAAAGATCTCTCGAGATTCAGTTGATATATTCATTTGGCTCAGCGAGCGCGGGGGCATTATCCTAAAACGTGTCAGGGGTGAGGGTTATTCGCTGGGACTTCGGCTGGAAGCCAGAATTCCGCCCGTGATCCAGCTGGGTTAGCTCCTGGATTTGATATCAGATAAACATGTCCCCGAGACGAGCGGTGTTGACTCGAGACGTACGTTAGGAATTCAGAAATTCTCCCAGTTAACGGGCGAGGAGGAATGCGAAGGACCATGGCGGAACGGCTATGTCTGGTACAATGCCTCCCTCTTTTGGCCCTTATCGGGCAATGCAAACGGCACGCTTTGAAGAAGAAGTGGCAATTTAACGCCGCCTCGTCAGCCCCAAACGCTTCTTGAGTTAAGGAATAACAATAACGATTGATCGATTGGAGGTCTTTATCCACTGCTGGATGAAGACCTCCCCGAGCTGTGTTGGGTCCTAGGCGTTTTCTGACATTTACGGCCCAACACTTGAGCGAGTGCCGGTTGGTGACGTGGTGGTGGAGGAGGCTGGGGAAGAAAAGGGCACGACCGGGTTCAGATATTGCTTATTTAGAAATAGGCGAGAGAGAAACAAAACATGCAGGCAACTTTATCCCAAAATCTATCCCGTGTTTGTTTGGCTTGTTATGTCAGCCTGCTTATGTAAGAGCAGAGCTGAAAAACATAAGGAAAAAAATTAGTTTGGAAACGCTTTAACAGTTTAAGTACGCGTGTAATCGCCGGCAACTGCAATGGTATTTCGCATACCAGCTATTTGTTTGTCGTGGAAGTGGGAATTAAAAAATAATACCCTTCATTACCACAGATGAGCCAACAGGAAACGCGGGCCGTACACTGAATAATTAATGTAGTAATTAAGCATAAATTGCCCGTCAAGGACTTTACGCCGGCCCAAAAACAAAACCATAATTAAGGCCTCAATTTTCGTACCAACTCAGCCAAAACATTGGAGACGCTAAAAAGCTAAATCATCGCAAACAGTACAGAGCTCAGCTGATTGCTCGATTCCGGAGCGGGAATTCCGCGGAATGCCGGAGCGAGCAGAGCTACACACCGCACTGCCATGGTCTATCCACTGCTGGATCAGCCCGGTAGTGACGGAGGGGCTGGAGAGGGCTGTGCTCCGCCCTCTGAATGGTAAACCGCTCTTCTAGTCTCTATAAACTTTTTTGCCAGTATACAAATGTCAAAAATGTACTCATAGACTTAACAGTTCGACCCGAGCTACCAATGCACTGATATCTGCATTGTCCAAAACTGCTTGCCTTTCGGCAACACTTGGCTTGCACTGACATTGGGCTATAAAGGTTGCCATCTCTGGTTTGGGCCAATCAGTGTTAATGACAATGCATATAGTATTAAAGCATTATGTTTGGTTGTTTTGCCACAAGCATGTGTGGCTGCTTGCAAACTGGACACTTTCTGAACGGTGTCCATTTGGTGTTTCAACGGTTAACACTTGTTTCATTGCCTGATAGGGGAAAAAAACCTCGTATCTTTTTCTAAATTTGCCTTTTTTCTAAATTCGTATCGTCATCAGCTGAGGAAAGGGATGTCTGGTCCACTCTCCTTGGACTGCTGTCACCGCGACCCTCACCAGGACAAGCGGTTTAGAAAATGGATGGATGGATGGATGGATCAGCAGCCATGCTCAATCCACCGCTGAATTAAGTCCTGCCCGAAATCTCACATGACCCTGTGACTTAACGATCCCGCGAGCATTTGAACATGAGCCGATTTCATCACTACATCTCGTCACCGGATAACTCCCGGACGTGTTCCATCCCTTGGCTGCCACTCCGTTAGCAATCTTGACCGCTGCTGGCTATATTATTTTAGTTAAATCAGTAATGTTGCAAATTCAATTGAGAACATCGAGAGGAAGCTTAATAATGATAATTTTACATTTTTAACGCGCAAATATTCATTCAATGTCAAAGGTATTCATTTGACGAGAGAACGACTCAGAGGCGCGAGGAAAGCGCAGAGAGGCAGAGGAGGCAGCCAGGCGGTTTGCCGGCGCCATATTGCCACACACTGCTTCCTATATATTATGATGTTATCAACCAACTAATTAATGAGTGTTTTTTAAAGTTGTGGGAGGAAACCGGAGAACCCGGAAGAAACCCACGCAGAACAGAGAGAGAACACACAAACTCCACACAGAAAGGCGCCGAATCGCACCGCCTCGGGCAAGACCATTCTTTCTGTGAGGCGTGGATGTTGCCACTGCGCCACCCTGCCTGCCACTAGTGATCGACAATCACCTGTCGTGCGACTGCTAGGCGGATGGTGACATCGCAGAAGCTTGAGAGACACCGATCGCTTGGAGAGGCCTTCATTCAGCAGTGGATCGATCACGGCTCGTGCTGACGATCAGTGACTGTGACGAGATCGGCTAAACGCGTGTTTGCGCCGTCTCTCGCTCTCTCACGTTCGTTCTGAGGCGCGTGCGGTTTCCCGTCCGTGAAAATACTTAACCGCACCTTTCGCGAGATGTCAGCCGATACGATGACAGCGTCATCAGAAATCTTGAGCGAATATGTGTACGTGTTCGCGTTAACACGTTTGCTGCACAATTCATCTCGCTAAATGTGTGTTTCTCACTCTTAATAACATTACGGTCGCTTTATCCATTTGTCAGATGGCTCTGCTGATCTGAACCCGGTTAACTTCTATCCTTCGCAGAATTTCAGCGGCGTGAGACTTCATCCGTCATCGGAGGAACGCCGCAAGCGACGCCAAATCATCGGCGTTTCTTCCCTTTGCGATTATGCACAAACACTGTAAAGCTGCCTGAAACATCATCATCTTCATCAGCAGCCATGATTTATCCATTGCTGGATGAAGGCCTTCCCGAGCCGTTACCATCCTTCACAGCCTCGCGATGCACCGATCCGTCTAGCTCGTGCACGCCAGCCGATCTTATCGCTCCGTCTCCTCGTCGGTTATTCGCGATCCATGCTCACGATCCCTCCTGCCCGGTCCCACTTAATTCTCCCCGTGTAGCCTTAACAGACTGTCGGGTCAAGTGCCGCTAGCGAGCACCTATGAAGGTCGCCACGGCACAAGAGGGGGTGGATGACCAGCACCACGCCCGGCCACCTTCGTCTCCCTAGTGGCGATGTTTAAACATTGCACCAGGTACTCATTTGAGGCTGAGTCGACCTAGGGGAGGCCCAGGACCGGTTCAGAAAATCCTCACTGGTGTTGACCGTGAGCGGGATTCGAACTCGGGTCATAGTCGGGTCCGTAGCCCAGGGCGCTAACCACTGAGCTACCGCTCCCCCAACGGTACCACACGCACACACACGCACACACGCTCGCACGCACGCGCCTCTCGGTAGCGTGCAATATCCCGTTGCTTAAAAATTCAGCCAGATAATGCCTTCTCCATGTGGGGCAGCCTCGGAGGGGTTTGACAGCCATATCAATATCGGCTACAAACAATGAAAGTGACGCTCCTGGCCACGCGTCTAATCGCAGCCGACGAGAAATGATATCATCACTCTGAGCTGTCGGCCGCCGTCCGCTGGGGGTGCGCGATGTGGCCGCGGGAAGGTCTGACAGTATCGATATTGTGTTGGAGACGAGACGGATTTTATTAGATTCCAGCTGGGGCTCTCTCCTCCTCCCCCCACCACCACCACCACCAACCAAGTCGCCGGATCGGCTCTCCACCTGTAACGCGAGGCAGCCCGAGGGACGGGGCATTTGATGCAGCGGGTTTTTACAAGCCGCGGATTAATTGTCGTGAGATGTAGCGAAAATGGCTTTATGCACGGACAGGGAAAAAGAGAGAGAGGGAAATAATACCGCGACCGACCCTTGCATTATTGGGTGTTTCATCTCGGTTTGCAAGGTCACCATATAACTGCGGTGACAAGCTCGGCTGAAACATTGACTTAGCGCTGACTTTGTGCCTAAAATACGCGCCGCGGTTGAGGAGACGGGCCGTTTGAAAAAATCCATACACTTATAAATCACAGGAGTGGCCGCAAACTAATTAAAGTAGCCTGTCGGAATGGGTGTTTGTGAAGCAATCAAGCCGCAACGCGCTACTCTCACTGCAATAACCATCAACTTTATCAATAATTAAGTCGCATGTGGCACGGCTCAGTCCTAATGGTTCCAAACCGTTTCCACGTGGCAACACGGCGAGCCGACACGCTCCGAGTGAACGGTATAATACATTTACGAGACAGTGCATATTTCATGTTACATCTGTGGACAGATCCGTAACGGGTGAAACGGAAGAAGCGGCGGCGTGGTGGTTAGCGCGACGCGTTGCCGAGTCCCTTCACCTCGGTTGCATTCCCCGCCGTGGTTTAACATCAGTGGCGAGTGATATCCTAACTCTGACCCGCCACCGCCATTCACCAACCCACACTGACCGGCGTGGTGAAGTATGGTCAAACAAATCCTACCACCGACACAGTAGGGCCAACATGCAGCAGTGGATGGATAAGGTGCTGCGATATTAAAACAATCATTGTTGTATTATTATTATATTTATAACATTGGTATTATCAGCACGTTAAGAAAGAACATATAAACAACAAATATACAGTATTAATGAACAACAGCAGACTTGACAATTTGTGAAAGGTGGTTTAAGCTTTTTACACTTGTATTATTGCCAGAAAGAGTGAAACCTTGTATCTTTTTACATTATCTGTATACTGATAAAAAAAAAGGTACTCACATATTTAACAGCAGACCCGATGATCTGGCCTTGCTCGGTCATGCCAGATGTGATTGGCCAATGCACTCCATCGAAACCCATCCAGAGTTTACTTAAACAAATGCTGCTAAATCATATTGTTCTGGAAAGCAAATCATTTCATGCTCCTGCTGCATTAGCAGAAGTGCACAAGCACAACACATTTGTCAATCGAACTGTGGCATTAAAATAAAAAATACGATGTTTCAGGCAATGGCCCTTCTTCATCGCTGATAAATAGAGAGCTAGAGTGACCATAATGTCACCTGTCATATTATATTATTGACAGAAAGCGTTGCGGTTTGTTTAGCTAACAAATATACAGCCGACAGAACAAAAAAAAACAAACGTACGTATGTTTTCACGGCTCGATTCACGACGGTCGCTCTCAAAAAAACGAAACACTCCGTCAGCCTCTACCCACAATGCTGCACGGTGTCGCCCGGCGACTCCGCGCCGTTTGGGCCGCAGAGCGCCCCAGCACGTCCAGCTGGTAGGGCACGGGACACATTCCACCGAGTCCATTATTGTCCCTCACGGATGTGCCCTCTCGTGGAAATGAAAATCATTCGCCTTGGATTTTCGTGCGAGAAAACGTTGCCGCCCGCCTTCGAGATCCCCAGTCGCGGCGATGTCTCAACATTAATTCTGATTGGATGTGTCACTCCAATTTAATTTCAACACTAAAGGCAGTTAGCGTCAATTCCTATTACCGTGGGCCGGCGCTGGGCTCTTTCTTGCGGTAAAAAAACACATGTCGCTTAATGCGCGGTATTTCATTGAGTTCTTATTATTCGCGCGAAGAAATCACCTTGAAGGAAACGTTTCGGAGGGTTGGGGTGGGGGGGTTGGGCGGCGGGCGAGGAGTTACGGCGCAGAACGAAATGTGCCACGCAGTGTCTCGCTGGGAAATATATATTTTTAACGAAACAATAAAAAGTTTTCTTTAAATAAAACTAATGAAAGCGTTTGCGTGTAATTCCTACTACGTTTTACAAGAATAGAGGGGTAGTCTTGGGGAGGACAAAAAAAGGAAGAATGCAAAACAAACTTAGAAACAAGTTTAAAAAATTGAAAACGTTACTTCGGCAACGAAGTCACGATCACAAAGATCCCATCAAGTTTTGTGATGAACCCGAAGCTTCGGCTCATCACCTGTCACTTAATATATCACTTATCAGTTAGAGTAGATGTTTACTATTACAGGAGGAAATACCCTGTGAGTTTGCAAGCTCTGGCAGTGGGATTCCTGCGATACAACAAACAGAGTTGGTGATTAGAGTTGGAGACCGCACTTAAATGCTTTCTGACAACTAGTTTAAAATGTATATCTGAAGAATTGCGCTGCCAATAGCTGTTCTTTCGGGATAGCTGTGTCACTGAGTGTTCCGTCTCTCTCCTCCACCACGTTTCGCCTGAAACGTTGGAGGCATCATCAGGCGTTTCCGATATATAAATAGTGACCGAGTCCTGGCTATTGAGTAACAGTCTCTCCACGTTTGGCAGAGTGGCGGTGCTGTGGTTAGCACACTGCACTGAGTACCTGAGTTTGATTCCCGGTGAGGGCTGACATCGGTGGAGAGCGAACGCTAACCCGGCTCTGGGCCCCCCTTTACCAACTTGCCGCTGACCAGCATGATGAAGTATGATCAAAGAAATCCCACAACCAACGACGATGCTGTTGGAGGGAGGCATTCGTTGAAGTAACTTGACGGTGGAAATCTGTGATTGTTTCAAATAGGTCCATCACGAATTGAGAATTGCTACGACTTGCGAATTGAGAATTGCTACGACTGGAGTGTGGATTGTTTCGATCACAAGCCTGCGACACGAGCGTCTCCGTGAGAAGGAGCTCACGTGAAGAAAAGCGCCGTCTCTTTGCGCTACGCAGAAAACAGGGGCCGCACGTGGTGTTCCGCAAGTGGCGTTCATTAACGCGTTTACATCTCATGAAAGGGAAGTTTAAATCTCCGGGCGAGCGCTCATTCAGGCTGAACTGCACTTCCAAGGGGAAATGCAATGTTTGCGATTTAAAAAAGAAGTGTGTAAATCATTACGCGGATTAAACATTTTCTTCTTAACAAATATTATCGGCTTTCCTTTGAAAGCTTGCACTCGCTCGGCAGCCGGCGAACGTGTGTCTACATTCTGCTGCCAATGGAAATCCACTTGTCAGTTACCTTAAAGAGAGAGAAACGCACCGTAACAGTCCCTTATGAAATAATTAAACATTTATATATATTTTTTTAAAAATCTGCTTTTAATTTCCCTCATGGCCCCGTATTTCACTGTGTAATCCCATATTGCTCTATAGCTAAGGTAAAAAAAAAACGTTTTCCTTTAGTTGAAAAGGTAATAGCTATTACATTAAGCTGGCCTCGCAATATCCGATGAGAGCAAAAAAAAAAAAAATCCACGTCCTGTTTTGCGCCGTGTAACATGGTTTCTTTTATTCTCGTGGCCACAAAAAATATTGTTTTGTAAGCTGGTTAGTCTCAGAGTTACGAGGGATGACAGGGTAATTATTCCAAATTAGTGTTGCACGCCATCCCTGAAGGTCACATCAGCGCTGTGCCATATGCCCGCGACAACAAAATAACGAGGTGAGCCGCTAATTAAGACCCGCGCCATCTTCTCCGCTCACCGCCCCCCTCCATTCCGGCCCATCGCCCTAACCGTCCAGGTAAACCAGGGGG
>JAZEWU010000029.1:700333-711448 GCA_036362915.1 Geotria australis | reverse complement strand
GGGTGGCGGGGGAGGGGTCTGGGGGGCCCCGGAAGGTTCCGGCGCAAGCCCGGGCACGCCGAGATCGCACGGTGACGACACCTGCCCCGGCCGCTAACGGCGCCCTTCGGTGGCGTCGTTAACGCGACGGTAGCTTAATGAGCGCAACCTTTTTCGGAGCCGGGCCGGCGGTCAGGAAGCCGGTGACGGTGACGATGTACCCCGCTTATGGTTATCCAGGTGGAACGGAAAGCAAGCTGCCGTTACCCGGGGCGACGCGCCTCGCTACCGATCGCCGCCAAGACGCCCCGCTCACTTTCCGACATCGTTCGTAATTGTTGGAATTGTATATGTTTTTTTGGGGGGGGGGACGGACGGGCGGGTGGTCGGTGGACGGGAGGAAAGGTTGGATTGAAATAACCGCTCGCTTTGCCGTAATGGCAACTATGGCGAGGGCAAACCGCCTGGCTGCCTCCTCCGCCTCTCTGCGCTTTCCTCGCGCCTCTGAGTCGTTCTCTCGTCGAATGGATATACCTTCGACATTGAATGAATATCTGCGCGTTATGAATGTAAAAGTATTATTATTATTATTAAGTGGAGGAGAGTAGGGTTGAGAGTACGGCTGTAACTTTCGCCGCCCTGGATGGGTTTTTTGAAAGATCGGCATGTGTAATTTCCATTCTGTGGACGAAAGCTGAAACCTTGTGGGGGTCGGGTGGGGCTAACTCAGGCAGGGGGCCAGGCGGTTGTAGTAGCGGACATGGCTGACCCAGTGAAGGCCGCGTGACCTTTGGAAAAATAATAACGCTCAAGCAAATTAGTGTACGCTGCTTCTGAAGACACAACAAGGTTATTATAGCCCTCAAGTCTGGAAGATTTTGTTTTTTACAACTCGGAAAGCTAATTTCTCCCTCTGCCAACCGCAAATCGGCCCCTCCCGTACCGCACCGGCCCATATTTAAAAAAAAAAGTATCGCCCGAATCTCCGAGCGATTCGCTGAAAAAAGTAAGTAACTAACCCTCCGCTGGAAGGTGGGTGGAACTGCCTCACGTGTTAAACGAGTTACCGTGTGGCACGGACAGGGGGCTCAGAAGCCACATGTGAGACGCATGCCCATCCGTCTCCTTCACAGATCAGAAGACACGGGCGTGGGGGGTGTGTGTGTGGGGGGGGCATCGACGGGGGCTGTGGTGGGGGGCCTTGCGGGAGGGGGCCGGGGAGGGGACGCGGGAGGGGGTGAGAGACAGCTGCTCGCATTCTCCGCTTTCAGCTCCTGATCACGGTCGCGAGGAGGCGAGTCGGCTTGCCCTTCCCCGCCCGCCGCTCAGCACGAACGCGTCTCGCGCCGTGACGGGAATTAAACCCGCGTCGCAGCCGCGGGTGTTGCAGGAAAAAAGTGGGGGGGGATAAAATCATGTTTCTGTGAAAGTGCGGGTGTCGCAACACCCGCTGCGACGCGCCTGACTGGATTCGCCGCGCCGTTTGTCAGCCCCACTTTCGCCGGCCGCCGCGCCGTCAACCGTCGAGTGTTTTTTTCGCGACTTGGAGCGTGTTTTTTTGGGGTCGCGCCGCGATCGTAAGTCTGACGATCGGCGGCCCAGCCGATTTGTAAACGCCGCCGTGCCGCCGTCACGGGTTTTCACGGAGAAGATTCGCGTGGACTTTTATTTTCGGCGGACGTTCCGCGAGGTTACGTTTTGAAATCGGTGTGCGGTAACGGGTTTGAGGAGCGTATCGATTGCCGACCGCTTAAAGTATGTGGGTTTGATGACTTTATGCTAAGATAACCACGACAACAACCGCCTTTCGCTACGAAGCGGCGGTGATGTCACCACGGCGCTTGAAGCCAGGTCAGGTGCACTTTGAGGCCACGTGCAGTTTCAAAGGCCCACTTAGACGAAGTCACGGGACAGACCCAGGTACTATGGGCCCGTTATATCTAACAAAACTACGAGCAATAATTTTCACGTAATTTTTACGAAGCTTCTGCTAAACAAACGAGCGATTATTCTGACGCACAAATTTGGATCGCGGTGGCCCGTCGATTGAGACACATCGCTACGAACCAAGCGAGTTCAATTCCCGGCCAGAGCTGACATCAGTGGCGAGCGACATCGGACGCCAACCATCGACCCGTTAACCAACTGGCACTGACCGGCGCGACGAAGCGGGGCCAACCCATCTCCCCGGCCACGGCAGCGCACGGAGGCCTTCGTCCAGCGCTGGCTCGGAACCGCGCTGTAAATATAACCAATCTAGATTATATTTTAATTTTCTATCTCAAACGCTGGCTCCTTGCGATCCCCTGTGTGTGCGGTTTTATCGCCAGCGCCTGCGATCTGCCATGATTACTTCTGGCCGACGACGGCCGCTTGCATATACACAGGCTCCCTCGTCCTTCCCCCGTGGAACCAAGGGCGCAGCCACTGTATATTATGATAAAAATAATACGAATAATTTTGGCTTGAAACGCGCAGCTGCACAGTTTTCGCTCGCTCTCTTAGAGAGAGCAAGAGGACTCGGAAGTTTGCGGAACTGCAGGCAAAGCACGAAGGCAGCCGCGTGATTAACCGGCAACATCAAATGCCCAAGCTCTGCGGTTCTCTATATATCAAGGTGCTGTTGGCCGATTTACAGTGGGTATCATGACTGTCTGAATACCCCCCAATACAGTCAGATATGCACTGTCGGACGGACAACCACAACATTGTTTTGGATAGCGCAAACTAATTGCATCGGAGAGACGCACTAAACGTCGGACGTAAATCGTGGGGCCGTGTCGAATCGGAGTTTCTCTCCCTTCAGCCAGGTGGCATAAAAATCCATTACACCGATGACAGAACTCCTAAACGGCACGCGGCAGCGCGCGCCACAGCGGGCTCAGCCTCGCTAAGTCCGTCATCGCGCGTGGTTTAGCGCGGCCGCCGTCGCGTCGACACGGCCTCGCCACAACTGAGCGGTTCCTTCCCCGTGAATCTAACCAGCGACCGCGGGGAAAGCTCGGCGAGCCGGGCCGGGCCGGAGAGCCCCCGCGTTACCCGGCGCGGCCGCGCCACTGGCCAGAAACCCCCGCCCCACCCCCTCCGTCTCTCGGTTGTTTTCTGATCCTCCCCGCGTGATGAGTGGTTGGGGCCCACGACATTTTTACTGCCGCGATATTTACACCTTGCTTTGCTAGGCTCTATGAAGTGGGTCCTTTGCAATGTGTATCACGTAGCTGCGGCGAGTAAATCACGCGCATGTTTACCGCTCGGCTTTTATTTACGTTTTTGAGGCCGCGCCGCTCTTCGCGCGGGTATTTTTTTTTTTCAGCGGCGAGGTTCGGTTTGTCGTGGAAATAATGACGCGCCGTAACGAGTTATCAATCCCGCGAGCGGTTTTGAACGTCGGGATAAAATATGAACGTGATCATTCCTCGGCGTGATTTGTATAAAGTGTAAGTTTTTTTAGTGGATTTTCTTTATTAGTCGTAAAAATAAAAAGACACAGTATATTAATGTGTTGATTTGGCGTTAATGCCTCCAACGTGGGAGCCGAAACGTCTTGAGAGAGAGAGGAGCGCTCGAGATAAAAGAGCAGCTCTTAAAAATATATATTTTTAAATCTACGTCAACTTTTCTGATAAAAGTCTCCCCACGTCTCGTCAGTTGTGAAGCTTATTTGACCATACTGCACCATGCTGGTCAGAATGTGTTAGCAAAGAGGGGCGGGCGCTCGGGGGGTGGGGGGGCGCGGCGCCAGTTTAGATATTGCTCACAAATGATGTTTGTTGTGACCGGTGGCATCAAACTCAGGTCGCCGGGTTCATAGCGCCGCTCGACAACCACTGCACCACAACTCCACCCCATTTAACAAAACCTCAAGTAATTGACACACGCGTTAAACAAGCATATCGGAAGCCTCCATCATCCGGCAGCGGACTGACACATTCTGACAACGATGATCTCCGTAGTAAATTTAACACGAAGGCTTTCGTGACCAATGTTATCCATAGTGTAGCTCTTTTTACGAGTTAGGTCACGTAAAGATATCGAAGTGTCGTAAACCCGCCTCCACCCGACACAGCCAATTAGTAAAGGGTTGTCACGTGAACAAAAACGTGCCAATTCGTTACTACTTCAGCACACCGGTATGTTGGAGAGCGAGCCCACGTAACTCACAACGTTTTAGTTAACGTGACAACCCTTTACTAATTGGCTGTGTCGGGTGGAGGCGGGTTTGCGACACTCATATATCTTAACGTGACCTAACTCATAAAAAGAGTCAGACTATGGATCTCCGTCGTAGCCCAGCGAACCCTGGGTGCGGTTGCTTGTGCGTGCGCGCGCCCCGTATAGACACGCGTTAATTATTAGAGCCGGGACGTCGGAGCTCGTTCACGACGCTTTGATGGCTCCGCGGAGTTTCCAGAAGCCGCCCAAAGTCGCTCCGGGACTGCAAAAACAAACGGCGTTCGGGGGCCACGTTTAGCGGCTGAGAAGAAGCAACGCCGCTCGCCGCGCATGGGAATCGTCAGCGCGGGAGTCGTGCGTGTCAAGCGGCGTCCGCGCGAGCGGCCCAGTGCGATAACGCAGAGGCCTCTCGCGAGGAACGCGGCGAAACGAGACGCAGCTGCGAAACGGAGGGAACAAGGGGAGTCGGAGATGGAGCGACGATGCAAATGCGCCCGAGAGAAGAAAGAGACCGGGGGTTGAAAGGGAAAAAAAAAACCAACCACGCGCGCAAAACGGTGGCCATGTGGCGCTCGGAGGAGCCGTGCGTGCAGAGCAGTGGGGTTGGAGACACGAGTTCACATCCTGCAACAGGTCTCGGCGTTGTTTCTGGCGGAGGGGCAGCCCTCTCGGCACCAGCTGTTGGGCCGAGCGCTGAGACGGCACCGCCGTGGCTTCATCCCGCGCTCTCAAATGACTGACCTGCACATGGCCTTGTGTCGATACACTGATGAGTGAGGGCCTCCCGGGCACCACGCGGGCCCTGGGGGTTGTTTGACGGAACTCTGACACGATGGTGCAGTGCGGGTTGCTGATGAAGGCGGACAGCAGACGTGTGGGAGTATCGAGGTAGCTGCATCGCCCTCATTAATTATTTGGCCGATAACGTCATAATATATCGGAAGCAGTGTGTGGCAATATGGCGCCGGAAAAACCGCCTGGCTGCCTCCTCCGCCTCTCTGTACTTTCCTTGCTACGCCTCTGAGTCGTTCTCTCGTCGAATGAATACCTTCGATATTGAATTAATATGTGCGCGTTATAAATGTTAAATTGTTATTATTATTATACTACCAACAACACAGTCCCGCGGTCTATAACAACACACCGGTAGAGCTTGGTGGTCACCAATCCAAGCACTACCAGGCTGAGATCTGGAACATACACGCTGAGTTGGTTGTAGGCTGTTGTATTCTTGCTGCTGCCGCTAAACACGACGCTCACGGTTAACGCCAGCACCCCAGGGCTGTGCTGCCACCTCCTGGCCACCTCATAGCCCACAGCACCTGCTATTCAATGGCACCGTCCCATCCGCGTGCAGCAAACCAGTCTCAAACCTGCTTATCGTCTGAGATCCAACGAGGTAGAACGGGTGCATTCGGGGCGATCTGATCGCCGGCAAATCAGGGACGGCCTACCGCACGACGGGAAAGGGGAGAGAAGTGGCATTTGGGAAAAAAGGGGCATTTGGTGGAGTTGTGCCGTCGGCGCGACCGACAGTGCCTCGATCTCACGTCGCCGACAAGGAGGCACCGAGTGACGGAGCGACGACTCTGCGAGTGTTGGCACAGCGGTAAATCAGCGGCTAAGGAGGCACCCACGTAACTGCCGCGGAAAACAGGGGCGCCCACCAGATTTATGGGAAACGGTCATCACCTTCACGCCGAAAGGAGTATAAATAAAAGGAAATACAATGAACCACTCGACCAACGGAATAAATTGGCGCCAACAGATTTAACGCGGCACAAATCACCGCTGAGCCGGGGGGAGTTATGCAAGAAATATCCAACCCGCGACGTGACGCACAATTGACCGTTACATATATTGTTTTAGAAATATATATATATTATGTGCGTGACAATCATTTGCAAGTGTCGATGTCAGGGTGATGTCTGAATTGGACCTGGGTCCCCAGCTTTACCCTCAAGCCCTGACCAGCGTGGTGAAGTATAGCCAAGAAAGTGGGTTTATAAATGAATACAGAATGATAATTTGAATTCGTTCGAAGGCAAACTGATGTTTTAACTTCGGAATGTTGTGGAGTTTGCGCTAAAAAATTCACAAGTGAGTTCCCTTCATTACAATCCCAGTTGCACCTCTCAAACTTGATCTTGAATGCATTTGACCATGGACTGTCGTCCCATCCTGGGTATAGCCCTGCCTTGCGACCTGTGTCTGCCGGGATAGGCTCCGGCTCACCGCGACCCTGCACAGGATTTAGCGGTTTCTAGAAATAGATGGATGGAGTACCTTATGCTCTGACCCAGCTATAACCCGAGTTCGATTCCCACTCACGGCCACCAACACAGGTGACGATTTTCTGAACTGGTCCCGGGCCTTCCCTAGGTCGACTCAGCCTCAAACGAGTACCTGGTGCGGTGTGTGAACATCAGCACTGGGGAGACAAAGGCGGCGAGGCACAGTGCTGGTCAGACCACCTCCCAGTGCACGATCCCTGCCGAATAGCACTTGCCCTAATGGTCAACATAAGCTTCACGGGGGAACTTTTGGCTTTGCAAGAGCCACCGGGAGACAACGTCACGTCCAGGACACAAACACGTGTCAACGGTGATACTCACATGTATTTATTAGATTGGTGAAACGGTGGCGCAGTGGTGAGCGGACTGCACTTGAAACCCTGGCGGCCTGAGTTTGATTCCTGATCGTAGCTCGCATCAGTGATGAGTGACATCCGAGCCAACTCTGGGCAAGCCTTTCACCAACACACATTTACCAACACGACTCACGCCCAACAAACCCCGTGCCCTGGACAGGGCCTTCATCCAGCGGCGGATTGACAAAGGGTTTATGGAAGCGCACGCGTGGCTTGCAGGCTGTAGCCGGTGGACATTCCCCGAACGCCGTCTCGGGGAGAGACTCGCTTTATGGACTGCTCGACCCCAGCCTTTCGTGAGCACCGGGGGAATTAGATTTTGTTGCCGCGCATCAATGTAAAACTGTCATTTTGTTCAACGGACGCTTCATCAAATTAAACCGCGTTATGGACTTTTCGGCCGCGTCGTAGGAGCGACCAAGCGCGATGTTTACAAGCGTGTGAGCCGCGCGCGCTCACTGAGCGGTGGCTCAGCTGTTAGCGCGCTGAGCTACAAACCTGGCGACCCGATTTCGGATACCCCGCTCAACGCGAAAAGGAATAGCGAATGTTTAAACCGCTCCTGGGTCTCCCCTAGGTCGACTCAGCCTCACACGACTACACGGTGTAGTGTGTTACATCGTCACGAGGGAAACAAAGGCGGACGAGTGTGGTGGTGACCAACCCACCGGCCTTCATAGGTGTTCGCAAACAGCACTTGCCCCAACGGTCTGCTAAGGCTAAACGGCTGATCGTTATTTCTATTTGTCATATGCAATACTGGCGCACGCGGCTGGACATGTGAGATGGAGAAAATTGCCAACACTGAAATCGGATTACGTCAACCTTCGTAACCGATCATTTTCATCTAGCGTGATCAATCCACTGCTGGAGCAGGGTGGGCGGGACGGGTGTGAATCTTTGCACCTTCAATGTCCTTCCTCCGAGAGGTGAGAACATCAGGATAACAAGCCTGGAACCCCCCCAACCCCCCGGTGGTCTTTTTGAGCTTTCTCTTTACCCAGAAAAAGCTCGGAGAGACGAAAACTATTGGAGTCGCAACGGCTAGCGTTCTCCGCGGTAAAAGTGGCCCGAATTTTCTTCCCGTGATCGTTCGACACGAGGACCGATAATTTGGCTAAAATGACGCCGCGTCAGCCCCGGCGTATCGCCGCCGTATCGATTACATTACGTTTCGCCCTGACATCTTTATAATGTGGTAACACACACAGAAACACAAATCTGTCATCGTGCGTTGTAACCCTGCTCCGCGGCCGCCGTCTGCGCTCCGGCTGGCCGCGGGACGTGAGCTGGGGAGGGCGAGCGCGCCGGTGACGAGAGGCGCCGGCGTGTGTTTTACGCCTCCGCTTGTTACAGTAAAAGTTGTCAGCGGAAGACCGCAGAACAGCAACATTCATCACGACGGCGGCGGCGGCGGCGGCAATAAAACACGCACGCTGCTCGGTGTGTCCGATGGACTCCAGCGGAGGCGCCGGTTAAGACTCGCTAAGCGCCACCACCCTCGTTAAAAAAATAATAATCACAAATAACAAAACAAAAAAAACAACTCTTACGTTTGATGGTTGCGCTTCAGAGCTGTTCTTTAGGCATAGCCGTGTCGAGCGTTCTCCCTCTCGACGTTTCGCCTCCCACTTTAATAATAATAATAGCAATTATAGAGCGCCTTTCACCCGAGGGTCGCAAAGCGCTGCACAGGGCTCCGGAGAGAACGGCACGCCAACAACGATATAGAAAGGAAAATCAGCAATATTTTTTGGGTTTTTTTTTTTTTATACATCCGTTGGATGCATCATCACGCTCGACACGGCTATCCAGAAACAACAGCTCTGAAAAGCAACCGCCATGAATCGAGTCGTGAAAACCTACATCAGTACAACTCCTACTTTTGCTAGAGAGGCTCGCTTGTCGGCAAACTCGCTCACTCGGACGCGTTGCTACAAGCTGACCGATTTCTTCGCAGCTGTCCGAGACCGCCGCCGGCATTGGAAATTGAAAAAAAAAAAATTGACGTAAAATCCTGCTCGCAAGATTTACAATTTACAAATGGAAGATCTCTTCCGAGTGTGCTTCTCTCATCGGCGATTTAATAAAAAAAATAAACAGAAAGGGACGATGTTTTTTTTTTGTCTGCTTAGGCGATACGGTGCCGCGTAACGCTCTCGCAACATCGCGCCGATAAGCGCGCCCGGCGAAATGCACTTTCGACTACTTATATCAATCAGCGGCGCGGCGCACCTTGAAACCGGGATAAATTAGACACGGCGCGCGCCGAGATTTCTTTGCCTAAAGCACTAACCGTGTTTTATGAGCCTTTATGGGCGCGCTGACATTGTGGTGCTACTCGGTAATGATTTTCCTGTGATCTATGCAGGCCAGATCGATGAGCATGTGGGCGGTGACTTATTGCTGATGACAAAAATTGCTTATGCAGTGTGATGCTAATGAGTCTCGCGGGCCATATTAGGTTTTTTTTTCACCGGCGGTTATCTGCCCGCGAGGGGCCGCCTCGCCCTATCTAAGTCACGTCCCGTCCCCGGCAGAAGCTGGCATTTCATCGCTGCCAAAAATGTCCAGGCGTGCGTCAGCGCCCGACAGCGGCAGATCAAATTAGCAGAGGCGTCTTCTCGAAAGCCAATCTCCCTCGCTCGGAAGATTAACGACCGCTGTACGTGTTTGCATATCCAGTGTGTTGATGTTTGTTGTAAATAATACGAGCGCCGATTCCTCACGAGCCAAACGGGCGACTGCCGAGCGGCGGCTTGTGACCGCCGGCCCTGGTCACGAGCCAGACCTGTTTTTTTTTCCCTCGCGAGGCCACGGTTTATTTTAGCGAAGGGGACATGCTTCACTCAACCCTCCTCCTTTGTAGCTCGCCGATCCGCCGATGAGTGGATTTCATCGCGCGTGGGTTTCAGGCGGAATCGCCCTCCGCCTCCAGCAACCCACCCCCCGCGGGTCGCGGTTATTGAAGCTGAAGCGCCGCGTGCTAGCCAGAAATCAGAGGTGAAACAGGTAAAAATAAATGTTTTTAAATATACGCTACAGCGCGTGAGATGGATTGAGACCGGAGGACGGCAAATTTGAGGGGTGGTGACGGTGTGCGGAGGCTTTGATCCAGCAGTGGATCGACCACGGTTAAAACATTTTGATGGTTGTCACAAGTTTGTTTTTGAAATTTAATCTCGCAAACAAATGGTCGGCACCGAGTACGGAGGTCACCGCTGGCTAGCGGCATCGTGTGTGACCTTCCGCGTGATCTGCGCGCGCTGTGACGTAGCTTTGCATGAAAAGTTACGCGCAAAAGTCTCTGTGAAAAACAGATGGAAATCACCGCTTGAAAAAGACCGAAATTATCTGCGCGGCTAAACCCTGGAAGTTTTTATTCTCTACGGTTGAAGTTAAGAGCCGACCTCCGATTTTGAGAGAGAAAAATAAAAAATAAACTTCACCTGTAAGGTAAAGAGAAATTTCCACCCTAATCCGTAGTGTCAAGTCGCTGTGACTGCAATCGCTCTTCGCTTCCATCGTACCGCGTTTCTGAGTGGAAACGGTTGAGGTTCGGGTCACAGGATGTTGCGCAGACGAGGTGCACTGGGGCCCCCTTCGGAGTTCTCATCAGGAATGCATCAGCGTGTCACCGTATATCACTGTCATACTTTCCACGCCGCCTGCCAGACTCAAAGACACGGACGACGGATTAGGGCCCCGGCTAAATTTTTTGGCTGAACCCACGCAGACCCACACCTGTCATTTTAGAGCTGGCACTGGAACGCAGGCGGGCAGCGTTTCAAACTAAATATAACTTCACGCACGTAACGCAGACCGCGGGCCCTCCCGCACGCCCGCCCGCCCGCCTGCTCGCCCGCTCGTTCGCGCGCCGCACAGCCCGGCGCACAGAGCCGCGCCTGTGTGTTCGAGAGCCTTTAAAGCGATTTTGAAATGGCTCTTTGTCTCCCGGTGCCGCGGCAGGCCCCGCTAAGGCCGCGCCGGAGCAGCTGCGCCCGCTTTGCCGAGCCGTGACTGGCAGGGCCCCGTGGCCTCTGCGCGGAAGAGCCGTAGACAGGCCAGCGACTGCAATCACGGCCTCGCGGACGCTTTAGCGCCTTTGATTCGTCGCTCCGCCGCTTGATTAGCCGGGCGGATTTTCCCGGTGTCGGCTGACCCCCCCCTATTTTTCTCAGGGGGTCCCCCCCTCCCGACGCAAACTCGGTTCGCGCCGGCCCCCCGCGCTCGGCTAGTTAGCGGGAGGCGGACAGCGGCAAGCTGTGCGCCCACACCTCGTGTTACAGACAAAACACGCTGCGCCTGGCGAG
>JAZEWU010000029.1:688702-700327 GCA_036362915.1 Geotria australis | reverse complement strand
AAAAAAGATGAAACTCTTCGCAACGCTGCCAAATTATCCGAGCGCGCCGCCACGAGATTATTTTTCTCGAGCTGCCACGGAAACGGCCATTGCGATGAATTGCGCGCGAAGTTGACAGTTTTGGCCGAATCTCGCCGTTAAGATGATGCACCGCGTATAAATGTTACCGCCGCCGTGCGTATGCAATATATATATTTTTTCCCACCGCGGGTTTCTGCGATACCTTTCTTTACGAGTGAATATTTCTACAATAAGTGACGCCGCCCCGGCGATGGCCGTAAAAACGAGGTGCAAATACCGGAATAATTCAATGGAATATCGATTTCCCGTGAAAATTCATTACGCGAAATTGAACCTAAGTATGGATATTCCGACGCGCATCGCGGCAGAATAGCCAACGGTCACAAGACACAGTTCGTCATTCGCAATTGGTCAATGTTTACAGCGCGCGGGGCGTAATAAAACGTACAGAAATGAAATACACGTCGGCGCCTCGCTGTAACGCGTAACACAATCGCGCGATTTACGCCACGGCGCAATCGGCGGGCGAGCCGGCGCGCGTAACTAAACTTTAATCCGGCGCGAGCGATGCGCTCAGATCTGTCTTTATGATGCGGCGATCGCAGTAAACAACAGCATTTCCCATCCGTCTTGATGAAGACCCGCGGCCGCGCACCGAGTCACGCGCGCGTCCCATCGCGCAGTTCAGCCCCGGCGCCGCTCGCTCGCTAATGCAATAACCGTGAGATCAACGCCTACTGCCGGCACGGCACACGTTGCCAGACACAGATTGTACGTTAAGCGAGCAAATTTACTATTTTAAGCGGCAAACGCGTTTGCCTCGCCATTTTATTTCGCTCTGAAATAGCGGAATAATAACGCTGACATTTATTCCGTTAATGTCGCGCGGCGCCTACGCCGAAAAGGTTATTGCGCGTGAAGCCCGTTGTGAAGATTTTTTTTTTTTAAATTAGACGGCGCGAGCCCGGGGTTTAATTTCACCAGGGGTCTGTCCGGGTCAGCCACCTGTAAATGAATTCGGCATCCGGCACACCACATCCAGTATACGCTGTGACTGCGGTTTTTTAGTCACCTGCCACGTACTTGTCTCTCCTTCGCGCCCAGTTTATATTCTAATTACGCACGTCTTCACGGTGCGATGAACGAGAATTGCTCAAAACATCGCATGAGATCCGGGCAATGGTCCTGATTCATATCAGACAGCTTCCCTGACGCACGAGCGGGTTTAAGCGGCTCACTCCGTGGACCGTGAGTGACGACGTTCCGGGCCACGATCCGAGCCGAGGTGGTCTGGCGACGCGGCCGCCGGGAGGCCCGCGGGGGCCCGAGCGACGCCGCTCGCGGGCGCCGAGCCTCGTGACTGATCGAGTAATAATGACGGCATCACCGAGCGGCAGAGGGATGATGGCTTTACGGGGCCCGATGGGATGCCCCGTAGGTGGCTAATGACCAATCGCAACTAACATACCCGTCGCTTAAACGGCCTGCCGCGATGTAAATAGGAAAGCCGGTCAGCTCGAATGGGGTGTTTACGGAGACGACGTTTTGTTTACACGGCGGGTCGTTTCGTGTGCGGGTATAGTGTGTTGTGTCAATCAGCTGCTGAGTGAGGGTGAGGGCCTCCCCATGGCTTGCGGGTCGTGTGGGTTTGTTGGACCGTACTTTGCCGCCCTGGTCAGTGCGTGTTGGTGACGATGATGGGCATAGAGGTGCGGTACAACAGCGTGTTTTAGTTCACTTCCGTCCGCTGTCCGCTACATAGCCCTGAAATCTCGAAAAATACCTGTGCCCAATGGCTTAGCTTCTGCGATCTTATGAGATCGGAAATAGGATTCGATCGTGAAATGCAAACTCAAATCAACAATGCTTCCCGTGCTCCACGCACAATTAACAATATCCGTTAGCCCATTCCCAAACAAGGCCCGTCTGACATCCAACAACAACAACCGCCGCCAATTCGGCACAAAGTGTCGGTGACGTCTCCACGGCGCCTGTGCCAGGCCATGCGCACCCTGAGGCCACGCAGAGTGTCGAAGGCTAGCTGACAGGAGGTCATGGGCAGGCGCGTCGCAACCACGGGTGTTGCAGGAAAAAGTGTGGGGGGGGATGGAATCATGTTTCTGTGAAAGTGCGGGTGTCGCAACACCCGCGGCCGCGACGGGCCTGGTCATGGGACAGACCCAGGTGCTGTTGGTTGCCCAAAGATGACCGGCAGACGCGCCACCATACTCGCTCGCTCGCAGGTACCGTCGACGGAGCGTTCGCGGGAAGCGGGTATACAAAGTGGGGCGTGTTTTTTTAGTTTTGGGCGTAAACGGGAGAAGCCGGAGGAAACCCACGCAGAACAGGCCTGAGAACACACACAAACTCCACACAGAAAGGCCACCGGAGGCGGGAGTCGAACCACCTCGAGGCAGGATTTTTTCTCCGCGAGGCTCGGATGTTACCGCCTCGCCGCCCCGCCGCCCAGCCGCTTTCGCAAGTCGCGGACGAAATGACAGAATGATTCTGGACTCGTATACCATTTTGTCATCGTCTATTAAGCGTGGTGGTGAGCGTATATGCAATCCCATATGGTGACAGAGAAACACTCAAGCTGGCATTACAGGCAAGGCTGCGGGGAGGGTGGCAGGGCTGGGAGGCAGGGGGGCAACCGCGTCAAATGGTCTCGATGATAAATCGTGGTCAGATGTTGGTGTCCCGGCCAGGAATGTGTTAAACGCCGGAGGGAGGCGCGGGGGAATGATGGGGGGAGGGTGAGCAGGGGCTGCGTGGGGATGGTGGTGGTGGGGAGCGGTAGCTCAGTGGTTAGCGCGCTGGGCTACAAATCTGGCGACCCGAGTTAGAATCCCGTTCACAGCCAACAGCGGTGATGATTTTTTTCTAAACCGGTCCTGGGCATCCCCTAGGTCGACTCAGCCTCAAATGAGTTCCTGGTGCAGTGTGTAAACATTGCCACTAGGGAGATAAAGGCGGCCGGGCGTGGTGCTAGTCACCCACCCCGTTCATAGGTGCTCGCAAACGGCACTTGCCCCGACAGTCTGTTAAGGCTATACGGGGGGATCTTTGTCTTTGGCTGGAGTGGGGAGAAAAGGAGGAGGTAGCGGAGGGGAGGAAGGTGGGGGGGGGACGATTGCTGAGCTAGCTGGAAGGCGAGGTGGCAAACAGAGGAACCGCTTGAATAATTAGATGGGCCACGGAGAAGGACAGAAGTGGACCCAAGGAGATTAGGCGCAGATGACACGGTTGTTTCAGGCGCCGGGTCCCGTTTATCGGCGCGCAGGCTGGCTCTGTTGATCTCGTCGCCCTCCGCGGTTTAGCAACGCAAACAACGGTCGCAGCGTGACGCACGCTCTCACCTCCAGATACAATGGGCATCGAAACGTTGGAAAGATCAACTGCCCGGCGCTGGCCCGGTGGCCCCGCCGGCCGATGCTTCCAACGTGCAAGGCGAAACGTCGCGCGGGAGAGAGGGATATCGCTCGACACGGCTATCCAGAAAGAACAGCTCTGAAGAGCAACCATCATGAAATCGAGCCGTGAAAACCTACATCGGTATAATGTGAATTTTAGACGAAAATTTCAATTTGTAACACGCGCAACTTCCACGCCCGGTCATGGACGATATATGATAGATAGCTGGTTATTATTACAGCAGAAAATACCCAGTGAGCTTGCAAGCTTTGGAAGCGGGATTCCTGCCATAGAACAAAACACATACAGGGCGTGAGGAAAACCACAAAGAGGCGAGGAAGGCAGTCATACAGCCAGCCGGTGCCACCGCCAATGAAATAACAAATTAATTCATTATAACGCGGTCATTAAATACATAAAGGTTCGTTCACTTTTAATAACTAATTAATGATGCGGAGTTTTTTTGTGGGGGGTGGAAACCGGAGAACACGGACACGGGGAGAAACACACAACAACCTCCACAGAGAAAGGCGCCCGAGGTGGGAATCGAACCGCCTCGGGCAGTTCTCTCTGTGCGGCGCAAATGCTACCACCGCACAGACCCCCTGACCACGCCGTGTCCTTGCGAGCACGCTGGGTAGTGAGCTCCCCGAGCTCGCTGGTGACAGGTCATATCTCATTCCAGGACACCCAGGGAGAGGGAGCGGGATGCCGGGCGCAAGCACTCGAGTGGATCGCTCGCTCCGATTCGTCCACCGTTTAAAACCAAGATCCGGACACGGTCTGAGTTCGGTCAGTCGGTTCGTATTCAAGCTGGAAGGGAACTGTTGAGCCGTGCAGCTCTTTTTAACAGTTGTCCAATCAAGTTACATCATCTCAGGGCACCGGGAACAATTTTAGTCAGGTGAATTAACCTGGGGCACGAGATAACCATCCTGCTTGCCAAGCAGGGGCCGTTCTTAGTGAATCTCGGGCCCCGGGCAAAAATTCAGTCATGAGGTTCCCCACACTGAGTAATGAGCACCCAAAACCTGGAACAGCCTCCCCCCCCTGCATCATCGACAAAGCCCCACAGCCTCGACCTTCAAACAACGACTCAAATAACACTCGTTCCATGTACACGTAAACAGGTACTCCGTCAGCCGACACCCACCCTGAGCTCGGCTCCGTACCTCCGTGTTCGTGTCTCGCCCACGACCAGGCGTGGATTTTGCGCACGTCCATCCATCCATCCATTTTCTGAAACCGCTTAATCCTGTACAGGGTCGCGGTGAGCCGGAGCCCATCCCGGCAGACAAAGGGCGCAAGGCATTTTGCGCACGTTATAAATTATATTGTTCTTACACGAACGTCGGTCAAACAGCCGGCCATCCGCCCCCAAACTCGTACGGGCCGTGGGGGTTGCAATTCCCTGGGTTGCCCCACGGTTAAGACCGCTAGTGTCACCCGGTTGTTACAGCCGGCTGCTGGGCTGAGTTATTTGGCGGTCAGTAAAGGGTCATAGCCCTGCCTTGCGCCCTGTGTTTTCCGGGATAGGCTCCGGCTCACCGCAACCCTGTGCAGGATTAAGCGGTTTCTGGCAATGGATGGATGGATGGATAGAGGGTCATAGCCCTGCCTTGCGCCCAGTGTTTTCCGGGATAGGCTCTGGCTCACCGCGACCCTGTACATGATTAAGCGGTTTCTGACAATGGATGGATGGATAGAGGGTCATAGCCCTGCCTTGCGCCCTGTGTCTGCCGGGATAGACTTTGGCTCACCGCAACCCTGTACATGATTAAGCGGTTTCTAACAATTGACGGATGGATGGATGACAGAGGGTCAGTAGCCGATAAGTGTCATGTTGTACCGTACGTGTCTATGCTGCCACGTTTCCCTACGTTCACCCACCCCGCACTGGGCAGCCGGGGAGAAGATTGTCCGAGCAGTAGCCACGACCCGCACGGCGTGAGACCTGCCCTCATCCAGCAGTGGATCGATAACGGGCGGTACACGTGCGTGAGCAGTCGCTCGCTCGCTGGCTCAAAGGTCACGCAACTCGCGATTGAGAAAGTTGCCAGCGCGACTCCTGTTGTAGCAACTAATCTTGCTGCTCAGCCACTCATCGCTCCGGGGCTCGTAAAATTGCGTACCGCTTTGTGGGTAAGTGAACTGTCGTCCTGTGGAAAGACTCGACCCTCCCCCGCTCGTCATAGGAATGTGGAATCCCAGAGTTGCAGACAAGGGATTAACACTGGCCCATATACTCAGCTGAAAAGTAAACTACTTTTGATTTGTTTTAACACCAATAAATACTTCGCAAAAGCGTAACCGTAGTACGTCAGCTACCACAACGGCAACGCCGGAGATTACGAAATGTCAATCCGTGGAACAACAAGGTGTCTGGCCGCAGTATAATTAACACATTGCGGACGGAGCGAATCGTAAATATCAAACCGTGCAACTCATTGCGGTGGAGAACTCATGACACAACTCGATCCGTTTATAAATACCGCTCCGTTATTTATTGGCAAGATTCTCTTTCGCTGCGGTTTATGGCTCCTCTACACTTTGCTCGGAGGTTAAATTAGGATTTAATGTGTGGGGAGGACAGGGGAGGGGGGGTCCGGGAGGTCGGGGGGGGGAGTTTATTTAACCTTTTGACTCTGTTTGAGTTTGTAAACCGCGCGGCAAGTGTTCGCCGCGCACTGTTAGGACGGCGCCTTGTTACGAGCTGCGAATCGCCTTTTTAATCCCACGGGCTGCCCGGGCAGGATGACCCCCGTCGCGGGATTGCCAGTGGAGCCCCTTCCACCAGCAGTGGCCCGAACGTGCCGCTTGCAGGGGCTGCACCTGATTAAATTGTTATTTTTTTATAATTGTATTTATTTTTGTCAATTCGCGTGTTTGTTGTGTCGCGAGAGCTTGCAAGCTCACTGGGTATTTTTCTGCCGTAATAATAAACGTCTATCAATTCTATAGTCTCAACTGCCAGTCTTTTTCGGTGATTCTAACGCGGCACGGTGGCGCGGTGAGTAGCGTTGCCGCCTCACAGCAAGAAGGACCTGGGTTCGATTCACGGCTCGGGTGCCACCTTCGTGTACGGAGTTTGCGTGTTCTCCCTGTGTCTGCGTGGGTTTTCGCCGGCTACTCTGGTTTCCTCCCACAGTCCAAAGACATGCTACTGCACTAAATTGTCCCCCCCCCCGGTAGCCTGAGATGTTGAAACCTGTGGTACCCCTCCCCGCTGGACAACTGTTAAAAAGAGCTGCATAGCGCAATTGGTTCCTTGCAGCTTAAATACAAACTGAGTGACTAACGCGAGAGGGCCTGGTTGTTGATAATTATCGGGCTCACGGCACCCATGCAACTGTAATTGCATTCAGGACTTGCAGCGGTGCCCTTGGCCTCAGTAATTTCATCAAACAATGGGGCTTTTTTTAGCATCAAATATGAAAATATATAGCCTTTTATAAGTTAACCATAATTTAACTAATTTTCTTTTAATGTGCACGCGCAGGGTTTTGAAAGCCCTCGGTGCGAGGCAGCATAATTACCAACAGATGATTACAAGGAATTTGTAACAATAATGATACAGGAGGGTATTGGCCACATTACGATGATAAAGGATCACCTATAAATAATTACTGGGGTTTTTTTTTTTAAGATGCAGACAAGCATCTGCTTTCCGCGCACATCGGTAAAGTTGCTGAGAATGTTCGTGAAGCAACCCCGGTTTGTAAATCCACTGCTGGATGAGGCTCTCTTCACACGCAGGCCGTAAGGGTTGTTTGAGCATACTTCACCACTGTACTGATGTAGGTTTTCACGGCTCGATGTATGAGAATTACCTTTCCGAGCTATTCTTTCGGGATAGTCGTGTCACTGAGTGTTCGTTCAGAAACGACTGAAGCCCTGTGTCTGCCGAGATAGGTTCCGGCTCACCGCAAACTCCGTACAGGATTAAGCGTCTTCTGACAACGAATTAATGAATGAAACATCACACTATCAGGGCGGCACGGTGGCATAGTGGGTAGCGCTGCCGCCTCACAGCAAGAAGGTCCCGGTTTCGAATCTCGGGGACCTTTCTGTGTGGAGTTTGCATGTTCTCCCCGTGTCCGTGTGGGTTTTCGCCGGGCACTCCGGTTTCCTCCCACCGTCCAAAGACATGCTACCAGGATAATTGTCGCACTGACTAAATTTCTCTAGACGCCCTGCGATGGACTGGCGTCCTATCCTCGGTGTTCCCCTGCCTTGCGCCCTGTGTCTGCCGGGATAGGCTGCGGCTCACCGCGACCCTGTACAGGATTACGCGGTTTCTGAAAATGGATGGCTAGATGGATGAAACGTGACACTATCCTTGAATCCGACCGGATTTTCTGGCTGTCCGTCTGTCTGCGCGTGCGCCAGAGTTGAACCCACGATGCGTTTTTTTAAATCTCACGCTCATCTCTCGCGGTGACGCCACGTGAAGCCGGCGTGCGATTTGCACATACACAGTGCCTCGGCTGCACGGTCAATTTAGCAGATAATGCTCGACTTACTCAGCAGATGCCTACGCAGCTGTGCTGGTGTCCTGGTCCACTGGAATGAAAGCAACTTTTTCCGCAGAAACAGTATGCGACTCTGCGAAACGCATCGCGGATTTTTTTTTACATTAAGAATAAAAAAAAATCCTGGCACCGGGTATAAAAATATGCTTCCAAAGGACTGCTTTGCTGCACCGTGGCATGTTACAGATCTTATCGCAAATGCGTCTTGATTAAAGTTTGGCGTTGACCGTGCTTTGTTAAATTCTATGGTGGTTATATTCACCTGCACTGGATTCGTTTTATAGTTTCTCCGTAATCAGTCGCTATCGATCCACAGCTGAATGAAAACCTGCATATTAATCAATTTCATTGCTCCGTCTCCGCAGTGGACGTGTCCCGATCTTCCTATCTTCCTTAGGCGACGTGTACCACCCAGGTCAATTATTTGTTTTAGTGGCCAGTATGATGTCCCGTGGCCGGGAATCAAACTCAGGTAATTGGGTTCATAGTGTAGCGCGCTAACTGCGGTCCGACCGCTCCATCACGAATGATGTTTAGTAAATAATAAACAAATCAGGGCTCCACGTTGGGGCATCAAGCAATAGCAGTTGAACTTGAAATTGAAAAATAACATTAACCCACATCACTTTAGCCCATAGAGGTCATTGAGCCGTACTTACAATCTTATTGGAGTATTTTCTCAAAAGAGAATCGATATTGTTTTATTTTGATGGTTGCTCTTCAGAGCTGTTCTTTCGGGATAGCGGTGTCGAGCGAGCTCTCTCAGGCGTTAATGAAGCATGATAATGCTTGCAACGTGGGAGGCAAAACGTCACGAGGAAGAGAGGCAGCTCGCTCGACACGGCTATCCCGAAAGAACAGCCCTGAAGAGCAACCACCATGAATCCAACCATGAAAACCTACATCAGAAATGTTGTTTTGTTTTGCTATTGTGGGAATATTCCGACGAATTATACGTCAAGTATACTAAAAGGCTGTACTCATTTCAGCAGGCGCCGTACTTTACACCGTCGCTTGCTAATAAAAATAACAAAATCAGCCAACCTTTCTCTCCGTTAGCCAGGCCGCCCCCCTCCAGGCAATATAACCACACCGTAAAGCGCCCTTTTCAAGTGTTTACGAAGCCTGAAGTTTGCCGGGATGATGAAGCTTCTGTAAACAGACAGACGCTTTGCCATGCCTGGACACCAGGTGGCCTTTAATGATGCTCAAATGACCGTATGGGCTACTGATATATTATGCTGACCTTTTTGAGTCTCCGCTGAACATTAGCGCGTTCGGCTAGCCATCTGGTGGGTAGGGGCGCTCGAGAAGGTAATTGCCGGAAGATCTTCCGCTTAGCAGGAAGGAGGAGGAGGCGGAGGAGGATATGGGTATCCAATCCACGCGTGGGCAGATTTACATGCAGGAGAAAAGAGGCGGCTGAATTGATGGCTCATACCTGTCTCCTGGACGGCTAATTGATGAGGGCTTTTTTTTATGACGAGCGGGCTAAATCACTTGTTCCCGGGACGTCCCAAGTTGGACAGCGTCCTTTGTCAAAGTTGGACGCTGCTCACCGATCATCCATCACGCGCCACCGCGGGGGGAACGCAATCCGGCGAGCGGGCTCGCTCGCTCGCTTCTTAGCGGTGAATGATGATGCATTGCGGCAGGGGAGCGCCGCGCAGCACCAAGGATGCATCGCTGTGTTAATTACGAACTTCCTCACAAAGGGCAGGGCGCGCCAAAATATAAACGCGCACGTAGCCGAGCGAGCGCCGGGGAGCGGCAGGCGTTTGTCCGTGTTTTTCTGGTGATTAATCTGCATTGTTAGAAGCTTTTATGCGGTGTTTGTCTTAGAATGGTAGCGCCGTGGCAGCGTAGGCTTACACGTGGTTTAATGCTGTTTATGATTGGCCCGATGCGCTTGACCATATATAATAACATCCATCCATCCATTGTCAGAAACCGCTTAATCTTGTACAGGGTCGCGGTGAGCTAGAACCACGCCGGTTTATCACAGCGCACCGGGGGCAATTTAGTCAGCGGGCCAATTAACCTATGCAGCAGCATGTCTTTGGACTGTGGGAGGAAACCGGGGTGCCCGGCGGAAACCCACGCGGACACGGGGAGAACATGCTCACTCCACACAGAAAGGCACCCGAGCCGGGAGTGAAACCCGGGGCGTTCTTGCTGTGAGACGACAGCGCTATTCACTGCGCCACCGTGCCGCCCATCATATATAATTGCCAATTAAAAAAAAAGTTAAAATCTACGATTTTTTTAAATTAGAAATGACTGGTTGTGTCCCAATGTAGGTTTTCACTGCTCGATGCATGATAATTGCTTTCAAAGCTGTTCTTTCTGGATTGCCGTGTCGAGCGCTCCTCTATCTCCTTAGCGACGTTTCGCCTCCCACGTTGGAGGCATCTTCAGGCGTCCTGATTTCTGAGTGTGGGTAAAGTCAAATGCGTTGTGCTTCAGGCGTCCAACTGATCAGAAAACATCTTTCGCGATAGAAAAAAAAAGACTAAATCGTGAACATATTTTGTGAACGCACTTAACGGCGGGTTAAATACGCAACCTGTTAAAGGCAAAGGTCAAACGCATTGACGCAGACCTCAGTAGCTATGGCAGCGCTGTGGCACGATAGAATTGGTGACTTCAACACCCAGCCAATGCATGTTTGGGGTCTGGCACAATCACGAGTGGAGCGGTGTGAAACGATTCAACACCCACCCTCCTTACATGGCCACGCCACGCTTCTTACTTCTGTTGAATCCTATCACAAGTCAACATTCTATCGTACCACAGCACAAGACAAACAGCAAATGTGCAATTGAGAATGTCAAAACACTTTTCGACAACGGTGGTGCTTATCGTATCGAAAGCAGCTGTTTAAGAAAAATTTAGACACTGTACTTGTACAGTTTAAGAACGCCCCCAGGATGCCTCCAACGTGGGACACGAAACGTCGCAAAGGAGAGAAAGGGAGCGCTCACTGACACGGCTATCCCGAAAGAAAAGCTTTCGAAAGCAATTCTCATGCATCGAGCTGTGAAAACATACATCAGCACACTGTACTTGTTAAATGGCATAATATATTCCGCAGTGGGGGGGGAAGAGAGTTTATGTTAAAAAAACCGTAATATTTTTTTCAGAATTTGTTTGCATAAGCATTACTCTTAGACCGTTATTATTACCTTACATTTAATTGACCGCTCGATTTTTTTTCTCCCAGTACCATGAATGTTTAATTACACGCCGTTATTTATTTACTTTTTTCACTTTCAATCTTCGTGCGCAGGATATACACAGCCCGAGACACGCCGGCGGTGGCTCATTTCGCGCGCGCGGTAATTCCTCCGAGTCATTAACGGCGCTGCGGTGCGACCTGAAAAATTGCATCACACCTCCAGCATCCGCGCATTTTTGAGGTGGGGGGAGGGGGCCTGGTGGGGGCACCGCCGTAGAGTCAGAGTTTGATTAAGACCACAAGCCTACGACAGCTATGAAAAGCCTTGCGGGGCGTATGTTTGCGATGGGCGCCGCGCTTCTCAACACTGTCCCACGTCGCGCGAGTGAAACGGTACTCCGCGTTTTTTTGGAAGCCGCGACTACTCCGGCCATCCATCTCATCTGCATGGAAAGGTTGGGCCCCCTCTCTCCCACTGCC
>JAZEWU010000029.1:651003-670625 GCA_036362915.1 Geotria australis | reverse complement strand
CCCCAAACACCCCCCCCCAACCCATACACCTCCTCCCCAAACATCGCCTCCCACGGGCCCACCAACCAAGACCCCCAGCCGAGTTAACGCCGGCAGACTGACGCCGAACGCCTGAGCAGAGCAGCGACGATCCCGTATCCCGCCCACGGGCCCCGTTGACGTTAAGGTTGTTACAAGGGGTTGGTAAGCGATTGCTTTGTAGCTGGGCGGCACCGTGGCGTAGTGGGTAGCGCTGCCGCCTCACAGCAAGAAGGACCTGGGTTCGAATCTCGGCTCGGGGGCCTTTCTGTGTGGAGTTTGCATGTTTTCCCCGTGTCCGTGTGGCACTCCGGTTTCCTCCCACCGTCCAAAGACATGCTGCCAGGTTAATTGGCGTTCTGACTAAATTTCCCCAGGCGCCCTGCGATGGACTGGCGTCCCATCCTCGGTGTTCCCCTGCTTTGCGCGCTGTGTCTGCCGGGATAGGCTCCGACCCTGTACGGGATGAAGCGGTTTCTGAAAATGGATGGATGAATGGAGGAGGAGGCGACTGCACGGGGGGCGAGGAAGTGCCTCTCTCCCGGCAGCAGATGGCAACAGAGGACCGCCTCGTCATGGCTCGATGCCCCCTGGCTGAGGGAGGACGGGAGGTCATCAAATAACAGTTGTGCTTCCGAACAACTATGGGTAACAAATATGACCCAATGTTTGTGCATTATGCCAAAACCATCCCGAAGAACTGCACTGTAGTTCGCTGGTCTAAGGTCACCATGAAAGGTACGTTCATTGCCGGAGCTTGCCAATTGCGGGCCCTGAACAGAAATATGTTTGGGTTTCCAGGCAGGTTCTTATCAATAGATAGATATGTATTACTACGACAGAAAAATACCCAGTGAGCTTGCAAGCTCTTTACGGGATTCCTGCGACGCAACAAACACGCAAGTGTACAACAACAATATAACGAAGTAACTAATTTAAATCATAATAGACTCCCCTACTAGGGGCCCTTTTTGAGCTGCTCGGGTCTCTAAGCGTTTGCTAAGTCCCGCTTGTGCCTCGCGCCGGCACCGCGTAGGTTTGAGCGTGACAGGCAGCAGTAACGACGTCCGATTTATATCCCGCACATGATTAGTGAAGCGACCAAGGGGGTGACCCGGGAGCAGATGGTGGCAGACCGTCAGCGAGGACCTTAGAGGTCGCTTGTCTTGCTGCGTGCCAGCTGTGGCGGCTTCTGGCCGAGGGGAGAGCGTTGGCGATGTGTGGTGGCGTCACGGCTTTGCCCCACGGAAACATGTTGAGCTGGAGATGAGTCTACGCATCTCTTTTGTGAACCTACGGGTCTCTTTGCAAAACTGTGGATTTGTATACCCTAGGTCGACTCAGCCTCAAATGAGTACCTAGTGCGGTGTGTAAACATTGCCACTAGGGAGACAAATTACGGCCGGGCGTGGTGCTGGTCACCCACCCACTCGTGTGCCGTGTCGACCTTTATAGGTGCTCGCTAACGGCACTTGCCCCTACAGTCTGTTAAGGCTATACGGGGGATCTTAGTCTTTGTCTGTGGTGGTGGTGGCACTAACGGCTGCGGCCACGATGACATCTTGATGTTGAGTCTCCACACAAGTACATACCGCAGCGGCGGCGTGGTCTGGCAGCGGGTTCAAGCGACGGCTGGGGGTCATTCATCTCCTCTGCGCCTGGAAACTTGGCCAAGAGCGGGCATACGAAGGCGGTCGTCTGGCTTGGTTACAGGAACGCATGTACTCGTGCGAGAGATTGAGATGACAAACGCTGTTTACACAAAAGCAAAACCGTCGTGAGACGTTAATTCCCGGGGATTGATTGCAAGCCAACCCGGCTGTATTTAGCAAAATCCCTGCTCGTTCACGCCGTGTACATGTACGGTCCTTGCTCAAGCCACTGCTGGATGAAGGTCTATGCCGTGTCGGTCACGGATGCTGTTTGACCATACTTCACCGCGCTGGTCAGTGTGGATTGGTGACGGCAGGCAGCTTAGATGTGGGAGCATAGACGTGCAGTGTAACGATGGATGTTGCGGTGCTGCCCACCACGTGGCTTAGTGTGTATGAATGTACTGTGTCTGAGTTGTGCACTGTTTATAGGTAGCGAAGCGGCAAATGCTGGACCAAAGTAAATCGCGAGCCCGTGCAGGGTTGCACGCTTGGGCCTTCATCCTGCAGTGGATAGATCATGACTGACGATCACAGTGATGTTATAATACATAATAATATGGATACAAATAATTTAGAACGCGCACACATTCATTCAATTTCGAAGGTCTTCGTCCGAAGTGAGAACTATTCAGAAGCACGAGGAATCCGTAGAAAGGTGGGGAGGTAGGAAGGCAGCCACACGGTTAGCCGTCGCCAACATTTCCCAGACACTGCGTCCTATAAATTTGATGTTATCCACCAATTATTTAATGAGTGTCTTCTACTTGCGGGAGGAAACCGGAGAACCCTGAGGAAACCCACGCAGAACAGAGGGAGAACAAGCAAACCCCGCGCAGAAAGGCGCCCGAGGCGGGAATCGGACCGCAGACGTTACCACTGTGCCACCCTGCCGCCCAAACACAAACTGATGATGATGCTGCTGCTGCTGTGCCAACGGGCAACGGTCAGTGGAAATAAAGCTATTCTCCAAACTCATGTAAAACAGATCGGTCAATCTCGATGATTCACTTGGCGGCTCGAGGTAGGGATGAGAGCCGGTGCCTGTGTGTGGAATCACAGGGGTTAAATGTAATCCCCAGTTATTTACGTTGGCGCTGGATGCAGGGATATGTGCCAGCACCACATCTAACGTGAACACATTTACAGAAAACCTGTGGTTTGTGGGGGGCGGCACATGGGCGCGGTGAGTAGCGCCTCACAGCAAGGAGCCCCCGGGTTCAAATCCCGGCTCAGGGGCCTTTCTGTGTTGAGTTTGCATGTTCTCCCCGTGCCCGCGTGGGTTTTTACCAGGCACTCCGGTTTCCTCCCACAATCCAAAGACATGCTGCTGACTAAAATTGCCCCCGGTGCCCTGTGATGGACTGGCGTCCCATCCTGGGTATAACCCTGCCTTGCGCCCTGTGTCTGCCGGGATATGCTCCGGCTCACAGCGACCCTGGACACGATTAAGCGGTTTCTGGCAATGGACGGGTGGATCGGCTTCGTGGCTGAAGTCACTCTGTTGCTGGTCTGTGTGAAGCTGCCGCCTGGCTGAGTAATGCTGCTGCCTCGGTCTCAGCCACTAGACGGCGATGAACGCACATCACAGCCGACGTGGTCGATAGGATGAGTGTACAGAGTTCGGTGGATGATTGTACAGAGTTCCAAACCTCGTGAATTAATTGGCTGATAACATCATAATATACATAATATACAGGACTACCCAACCTTTGCAGCTCAAAAGACCTTGCAGAGTTCAATAAATATGCAAATAACTGTGTAAAGAAATGGGAGACTGTCATATAACCATAACGCTTCGAAGAATCGAAAATAAGAAGGACGCAGTGTCTGGCAAAATGTTGGCGTCGGCTAAAGCGTGGCTGCCTTCCTCCCCTTCCCCGCCTCACTGCGTTTTCTTCGCGCCTCAGTCGTGCTTTCGTCGAACTGATACCTTTAAAATTGAATTGTTATGTGCGCGTTAGCAGTGTCGAGCACGATCTCCTCCATGTCCGCGTGAGTTTTCGCCGGGCACTCCGGTTTCCTCCCACAATCCAAATACATGCTGCTGCATAGGTTAATTAGCCTGTACAGGATTAAGCGGTTTCTGACAATGGATGGGTGGATTATAATGTACATAAGCCGGAAGGAACCGTTGAGCTATGCAGCTATTTTTACCAGTTGCACAGCGGGGAGCGGTAAGCAAGCTACAACATCTCAGGTCACCGGGGGCAACTTAGTCAACAGGCCAATTAACCTAGGCAGTAGCATGGCTTTGGATTGCAGGAGGAAACCGGAGTACCAGGCAAAAGCCCACGCGGACACGGGGAGAACATGCTCGACACCGCTAACCCGAAAGATAACTTCTCGGAAGCGATTCCGTTATCGACAGACAACGTAACGAATAAATTAAAATACGGCGGGATAGTAAGTGATAATAGTAATTGCATTTTATATAGCGCCTTTCACCCGAGGGTCACAAAGCGCTGCACAAGGGCCGCGCAGAGAACGGCATGTCAACAACGAAGTAAAAAAACAACCAATAAAAACCAACGCAACAAAAAATAAATGATTAAGGCTGCTTCGAATATACCGAAAGGTCGTGAAACTGGCAATCTTAAGAGCGGCAAAAATCTGCCAGCGTCCCCTAAGATGGCCGTCACTAACTTAAAGACAAACACGGAGGGAGACAACTGAGCGAACCTCCGTTACAAGCGCGCGGGCGGCGCGACACGCCTTTAAACTTTGCTGAGCGATACGCGGCAGAACATCGTAAATATTTCACGCCGTTTTAAAGCAGGCGATAGCTCTCGGCCCCCGTGGCTCGCCAGACAGTCCCCAGAAGTTGCGGCTCAAGCCCCGATGCCAAGCGCCTTGCGGCTGAAATAGGGCGGGAAGAAACTCAATTACGGTGCTTTATAGTCCGCGGAAACTCTGCCGCAGGGCGTAAGGTGAAAAACTGAGTGTTGGGATCAGAATACATCCGGCCGGCTGGGAGCTCCTCCGTATCACGTTGTTTAAAGGCGGCAGGTCAGACGCGCGGAGGGTTTACAAAAGATCTGGAGCAATAGGCACGACGAGGACGGCTGGATGGGTATGGCGTGGGCGGCACGGTGGTGCGGTAATAAGCAGCGCCGGCTCACAGCAAAGAAGGTTTCCGGGTTCGAAGCTCGGCTCGGGTGCCCTTTCTCTGTGGAGTTTGCATGTTCTCCCCGTGTCCGCGTGGGGTTTTCGCCGGGCACTCCGGTTTCTTCCCGCAGTCCAAAGACATGCTGCTGCATAGGTTAATTGGCCTGCTGCTAACTAAATTGCCCCCGGTGCCCTGTGGTATAGCCCTGCCTTGCGCCTTGTGACAATTAATGAATGCGTTGGTGACATCCGCGCCGCATCACAGAACAAAGGTCCTCCCCGAGGCGGTTCGAGTCCCGCAAAGGGTCATTATCGGGATAGGACGCCAGTCCATCACAAGGCACCGGGGGAAATTGTAGTCCTCAATTAACCTAGGCAGCAGCATGTATTTGGATCGTGAGAGGAAACCGTAGTACCCGGCAAAAAAACCCCCAAGCCGACACGGAGAGAACATGCAAACCGCACACAGAAAAGCACCCGAGTCGGGAATCGAACCGGGGTATTTTTTTGCTGTGAGGCGGCAGCGTTGCTCACCGCTATGCGACCGTGCCGCCGCTAAACATTGTACCGGCTGGCAGCGTCGCTCTGCGAACGTCACACATACTCTACGTCTCTGCCAAGTGCAGTGGTGTGTGTTCCCATGTTAATTGCACAGCCCACACAAGTGACACGTGACGATAACGTGGATTCTGCCGAATCGGTGAGTTTGCCAGACGATTCAATGAACACACACTTTTAAAGCATATTCAGCAAGTCACGGTTATACCCGCATCCCCCACCCCCCATCAAAGCAATCATCGAACAGGCGATTCAATGCATTGTCACAAACTTGAAACGGAATTGAATTTTACATTTCGTCTCTTTTGTATGTCTGTAATTTGTCCGGTATGTATATTAATTGGGCGGCACGTTGGCGCTGTGAGTAGCCGCCTCACAGCAAGAAGGTCCCGGATTCGAATCTCGGCTCGGGGTGCCTTTCTGTGCGGAGTTTGCATGTTCTCCCCGTGTCCGCGTGGGTTTTCGCCGGGTGCTCCGGTTTCCTCCCACAGTCCAAAAACATGCATAGGTTAATTGGCCTGCGGACTAAATTGCCCCCGGTGCCCTGTGATGGACTGGCGTCCCGTCCTTGGTATAGCCATGCCTTGCGCCCTATGTCTGCCGGGATAGGCTCCGGCTCACCGCGACCCTGTACAGGATTAAGCGGTTTCTGAAAATGAATGAATGAATGAATGAACTGCCTCGCCGAATGAAAACCACAGGGCGGTGTCCCATTTACGCCGCTGTCGCACAACACAATTCGCTGGGTAATCCGCACGAAGCATAAACAATACATTTTCAGGCTAATATGACGGACGTGTCATTGGCGTAACAATCCATTTTAATTGACGAATCAATGCGTCATTACGCGCGCATTATGAATGCCGCCGATGTGCCCGTGGAATTGTGTGCGCGCCGCTGTGCTCACGCGAGCGAGTAAGTCTCTGGCTCTCAGAGGGCCTACAGGAGGGGGACCATGGTCATCAAGCTGCGGCTAATGAAGTGGGGGGAGGGGGGGGACTCCCTGGTGGTTCCTCGTTCGTGCCTCTGGGGCTTGTAATGAGCCGCTACTTAATGAGGGCCGCTCAGCAAATCAGTAGGGTTGTCCTGATGTAGGTCTTGACGGCTCGACTCATGACGATGATTGCTCCTCAGAGCTGTTCTTTCGGGATAGCCGTGTCACTGAGCGATGTCCATCTCTCCCTGGCGACGTTTCGCCTCCAACGTCGGAGGCATCGATGGTAACGCGCGGTGATGCTTCCAACGTGGGAGGCGAAACGTCGCGGTACAGGTGGACAGAAAGCCACCCGAGTCGGGAATCGAATCCGGGACCTTCTTGCTGCGAGGCGGCAGCGCTACTCACTGCGCCACCGTACGCCCCCCCCAACCCCCGCCTTCCTCACAGGGTGCCAGTTCAATCCGATCTCCCTGCACGGCAGTTGGAACAATCTCGCGGCGTCATCATCTGCTGGAGAGCAAACGTCATCTTGACCGTGAGCGGGGTCAGCGGTGAAGATCGGACGCCGCCTGTGCTCGGTGGGGCATGGGGTGGCTCTGACCCCCGCAAAGGGTCACCATCGATTTTAATGCCACGGTCGATGGACAACGGAACGAATATACGCGATTGTGGGACCGTTCCCTGACGGAACTTGACCCTACAGTCGTTTAAGGCTATACGGGGGATCTTTGTCTTTGTTCCTTCCGTACGGTCGCGTTGAGTCCTTCTATGAAGCCAACACGTGAAACACCAATTAGGTGGAAATTTAATTACTCGGAAAAAAATCTCCGGCGAGTCCCAAAGGGTATTTTTTTCAAGAGGGGCTTTTGCTCCTTTGGGATGTTTGGCCAATTCCATTAATGAGTGTTTTGCTTGGAGTGAGAGGAAACCGGAGTACCTAGAGAAAACCCGCGACGCGAATATAAATAACGTCATCTCCGCCCATCCTGTGATGGACTGGCGTCCCATCCTGGGTATAGCCCTGTCTTGCGCCGTGTGTCTGCCGGGATTGGCTCCGGCTCATCGCGACCCTGTACAGGATTAAGAGGTTTCTGACAATGGATGGATGAATGAAACCGTTAGACTGTATAGCTCTTTTTAACAGTTATCCAGCGGGGAGGGTGTAAGCAAGTTACATCATGTCAAGGCACCGGAGACAATTTAGCCCGGACAATTAACCTAGGCAGCAGCGTGACTTTGGGACTGTGGGAGTAAACCGGAATACCCGGCGAAACCCCACGCGGACAGCGGGGAGAGCATACAAACTCCATACAGAGCAGCACCCGAGACGGTTATCGAACCCGAACAGTTCTCGCCGTGAGACGGCTGCGCTACTCACTGCTACGCCACCGTGCCGAGAACCTGTCTGGGCGCGACCAAGAGACCCGCTCAGCTCACCACCGCCCAGCGCCTGACCGCTCAGCACACTGTACATTGATTTGACGAGGAGGCATCGACAGGCGAGATGGAGGCTCACTGCCGCCACGGCGCGTGGGAGGGTCGCCATGGCAACCACTCCCACCCCATCCGCAGGGGACCACTCCCCGGACGCTCACACCCCCCCCCCCCTCCAATCCACCTCTCACCTTTGCCCCCGAGATATTCCCTATTTCCACCTTCTACGCTTCTATCCAAAAAAAAACCCAAGAAAATGTTTTGCTGATTTTCCGTTCCCTGTCGTTGTTGACATGTCGTTCTCACCGCAGCCCTGGTCAGCGCTTTGTGACCCTCGGGTGAAAGGCGCTCTATAAATGCTGTTATTATTATAATCTCCCCCCAAAGCCCCATGCATCTCCGCAGCTCCACCTTACCTCCTTCCCCCGGTCTCCTCCACATCTCCATCCCCAGCTGCCAGTCATCTCGGTCAGGCAACGCATGGCACCTGGGTCTGTCCCGTCACTTCCTCCTACACCTAGCCTGTCACAGCAGTCAGCCCATGACACCTGGGTCTGTCCCGTGACCTCCTCGTGCACCTAGCCTGGCACAGCAGTCAGCCCATGGCACATGGGTCTGTCCCGTGATCTCCCGTGTCAGCGAGCCTTCGACACTTCACGTGACAGGCGCCGTGGTGATGTCACCACCACTTAGTGACGAATGGCGGTTGTTGTTGTTGTGAGCGCAGGGCTAGCGGAGTATACAATGGCTCCTCATCGATTTTCACCCAGCTTGAGGAGTGACGGCCCATCAATGTGTCGATTCTCAGCGATTACAAACGCTCACCATTAGTGAGTCGCTCAAACATCCCCCAGCACCGGGCACACGCGGCGCGGGCAGCCCTGCAATTACCTGCTCGCAGCACTGCTGCCGGATACGCCTCCGCTAGAGACAGCTTCAGAGAGGACCCTCTGCTTGAGAAAGTATTTTGGGAACCTCTTCCCACGCTCGCCAGACGGCTCGGTGAAATAAGGGAGTTACCCACACTTTGACTACTCACCGAGCGAGCGATCCATTATTCATTCATCCATTGTCAAAAACCGCTTAATCCTGTACAGGGTTGCGGTGATCCAGAGCCTATCCCGGCAGTTACAGGGCGCAAGGCAGGGATATACCCAGGATCGGACGCCAGTCCATTACAGGGCACCGGGGCGATTTATTCCGCAGGCCAATTAATATATGCAGCAGCATGTCTTTGGACATTGGGGGTCCTTTCTGTATGGAGTTTGCATGTTCTCCCCGTGTCCGCGTGTGTTTTCGCCGGGCCCTCCGGTTCCCTCCCCCCGTCCAAAGACATGCTGTCAGGTTAATTGGTGTACTGTCTACATTTCCCCAGGCGCCCTGCGATTGACTGGCGTCCCATCCTGGGTGTTCCCCTGCCTTGCGCCCTGTGTCTGCCGGTATAGGCTCCGACTCACCGCGACCCTGTACAGGATTAAGCGGTTTCTGAAAATAAATGGGATGGATGGAAATACCCAGTGAGCTTGCGAGCTCTGGAAGCGGGGTTCCAAGTACGTGTAGGAACCCGGCTGGTGTGGAGGAGGAGGCGATGGGGAGGGGTATCCAGAGCGGCGCGGTGCGTGGGAGGGAAGGAACAGACACAGAAGTGGTGTGAAGTGCAGCCTGCGTGGCGCTGCATGAACACAGTGTGGATTAAACAGATCGTGTGACAGACCGCGTCCTCAAAGCGGGCGGAGAGATGCTCTTATGTAAGATGTTTCGGCGCTGTGAAACGCTTCGGGAGAAAATGTTTTGCCAATGTAGATTTTCAGCATCTGTTCCATTTTCGTGTCCCTTTTCTGATCCACGAATCGGTGTGTGTGTGAGAGACACACACACACACATACTGTTAGATAACGGTGGCGCAGTGAGCAGCGCTGTTGCCTCACGGCAAGAAGGTACCCGGGTTCGATCCCGGCTCGGGTGCCTTTCTCTGTGGAGTTTTCATGTTCTCCCCGTTCCCACGTGGGTTTTCGCCGGGTACACCAATATCCTCCCGCAGTCCAAAGCCATGGTGCCTAGGTTAATTGTGCTGACTAAATTGACCCCCGGTGCCTTGAGATGCTGTACCTTGCTTACCCCTCCCCGCTGGACAACTGTTTAAATTAGCTACATAGCCTAACGGTTAATCTCAGCTTTCGATTCCAAACAACACAGCATTCGCTGCCTAGATTAATTTGTCCTGCTGACTTAAAATTGCTCCCCGGTGCCCTGCGATGGACTGCCGTCCCATCATGAGCACAGTCCTGCCCTTACGCCCTATGTCTGCCGGGATAGGCGGACACAATAGGCCAATTAACCTGGCAGCATGTCTTTGGACGGTGGGAGGAAACCGGAGTGCCTGGCGGATCAGGATTGCTCTCAAGAGCTGCTCTTTCGAGATAGCCGTGGCACGTGCGAGAAAACGACGATGAGACCCACGTTACGTTCCAACGCTGAGCTCGCGCGCAGAACGCTCCGTTCGCAGCCGCGTTAACTCCACCACCCGCCACTTCCGATCTGTTACTGGCCGTGACCAAACTGAACACGTCGTGCCTTCAGATTACCATATCAGCATTATTAATTCAATAGGAGCCGCGGTAAATAAATATAAACATTTCGTCAGCCAACCCGCAGAAATCCCCCCGAGGGTCACTGTGTGTTTTTGCGCATAAACAGACCTAATAACGCGTTTTGGCTACGGTTAGCTCACACGAGGAGGCTGCCGGCATCTTACGGTCAGCGATGAGCCACGGTCGCATTCTAGAGGTCACCGGTTCGATGGTCGACCTCCAGGCGCGGCAGTTCAAATATAATACTGATTTATGTGATTGCATTATCTCCTGACTCCGGTGCATAGGTTGGCACACGGCGATGACATCAGAACTCCCCAAACCGCACCCCATCCTCCCTTTCCCTCCCCCTATAGAGGACCTGGGAAGCTGAGCGGCTGATTGCAACTATCGGCGAAACGTCGTGCCTTAGAAATGTTGTGGGTTCGCTCTCCAACATACCGGTGTGATGCTGAAGCAGTAAAGAATCGGCACGTTGTGTTCACGTGACACACCTTACCAATTGGCTGTGTCGGATGGAGGTGGGTTTACGACACTCATTTTTTTTTACGTGACCTAACTCATGAAAAGATCTACACTGTGGATAATACTGATGTAGGTTTTCACGGCTGAGAATAATACCTCCATCGTGGGAGGCGAAACGCCGCGAAAGAGACAGTCACCTCACTCCCGGGAGTATTGAACCTACTTGAGTAGTGTGTGAAACGAACACTCGATGCGTGATTTGTGCTCCCTACATTTTCCACTGATGCGATGCGTGACAATTGCTTTCCAAAGCTGTTCTTTCGGGATAACCGAGCCGAGAACTCGCTGAATTGGAAAGATTAAAAAAAATGTATTTCGCGCTTGTGGATTTGTGCTCTCAGGGTTGTGCCTACGGCATGCTGCTTGGCACAAAGTCCGACGTTTCGCTCGACACACGTTGGGACCTTCATCAGCACGTGACGAACTGAAGACGCTTCGGGGACTGCCCCAGCTGCCGTCGTGCGGAGCGACGCAAGACATAAACTTGAAATCCACAAGTAACCGACCACGAGGTGGCCCTCTTGTAAAGTAATTCCATTTATCCATCCATTTTCAGAAACCGCTTAATCCTGTACAAGGTCGCGGTGAGCCGGAGCCTATCCCGACAGACACTGGGCACAAGGCATGGGTATACCGAGGATGGGACGCCAGTCCATCGCAGGGCACCCGGGGCAATTTTCTCACTAGGCCATTAACCTGGCAGCATGTCTTTTGACGGTGGGAGAAAACCGGAGTGCCCGGCGAAAACCCACGCGGACATGGGGAGAACATGCAAAATCCACACAGGAAGGCCCCCGAGCCGCGATTCGAACCGGGGACCTTCTTGCTGTGAGGCGGCAGCTCTACCCACTACGCCACCGTGCCGCTTCTGTAAAGTAATTCGTCAAGTTACATTGCCAGGATTGTGTCAACCGGAGCAGAAAGATTCCTGATTGCTTTCCATAATGTGCAATCCACACACTGGCGTCGTCGCGTTCTGGCCGAAAACACTTTTAATACCCAGCGGCTGACTGGAAATATTATCCGTTCGCCTGCCACGTTGGGTTGGCTTATTTGTTCGCAAAACGTATTTATCCAGGAAGCCCCACAGTCGGTGTGCTGAAGTCATCCGGGTGGCAGAAGCGTTGTGGGTGAATGTAACATAATTCAGGAACACCTTGCTCGTTTGTCACAGTGTCCTAACATCATTATGTACGGACGGGGGTGGAGAGAGTGAGAGAGCGAGAGAGAGAGATTGCATGGAGGCACTTCTTTGCACGTATATGGCTTTGGACGCATTCCGGGACGCTGATTATTCCGCGAGGCGATTGGAATTCCCCGCTCGTCCCAGGCTATTACGTCAGAGAGCGCCACAGACGCCCCGGCCTCTGCACTGTCAAAAGACGTTTGCGTTGAAAGCAAGATCCTACAGTAGTTTGTAGCAAAAAGTGCCACCGCAGCTTAATTTCAGCCGGAACGGTTAGCGACGCCGTTCCGGGGATTGTTTTGTGCGACCAGCCGTGTTCATCTCGCCTTATTTCATTCGCGTGATACTGCGGTGTTTTTTTTTAATTAGATGTTTACTATTACAGCAGAAAAATACCCAGTGAGCTTGCAAGCTATTTGCGGAGTGTGTGGCGTGTGTATTGTGTGTGTCGAGCTGTGTGTGCGTGCCCTGGAAATTGAATGAATATATGCCACGCGTTCTAAATAGTAATTACGATATTATTTATTAAAGCAATCATCATACCTGGTATTCTGGTGATCGTGTATATGACCAATAATGCCTACTCCAAGCGAGCCGAGCAGCGTTCCAGATATAAATCGAGTGTGAAATGAATCTGTGATTACAATATTGTGTGTGTGTGTACACATGTGCAACTGGCGTGGAACATTGTGGTTGTCACATCGAGCTATGAACTCTGTGGCCTGGGTTCGATTCCCGGTCACGGCTAACACCATTATTCTCACGATCATTTATTATTTACGCTGCGCCTCCCCATGCAGTACATTCTGACGCTCCAGCGGCGAGCGATATCAAAACTGGCTCCGAACTTCCTCTAGGTCAACTCAGCCTTAAATGGGTATTCGGTGGATTGGACGAACGTTGGCGCGGAGGAGACAAATACGGCCTGGCACGGTGCTGGCAACCCACCCCTTCATGTGCCATGCCTCTAATGAATAGGTGGCACCTCAGCGGCATTTGCTCGATCGGTCTCTGAAAGGCTACAGGGAGAACATTGTCTTTTTGTGTGTCGTGTGTTTCATATCCAGAGTTAAATAGCTTACTTTAACCAAATGTCAAGAACGTTATTTTGTTTTGAGCCTCATCCATCCATCCATCCATTGTCAGAAACCGCTTAATCCTGTACAAGCAATGGCGAGCACGCATCACATCCCACTGATGTAGGTTGTCACGGCTCGATGTGTGAGCGCTCGACACGGCTATCCCGAAAGAGTAAGTCGGAGCCTATTCCGGCAGACACAGGGCGCAAGGCGGGGCTATACACAGGAAAAGACGCCAATCTATCACAGTTGCAACGGGGGGCAATTTAGTCCGCAGGCCAATTAACCTGTGCAACAGCACGTCTTTGGAATGTGGGAGGAAACCGGAGTGCCCGGCGAAAACCCACGCGGACACGGTTCAGAACATGCAAACGCCACACAGAAAAGCACCCGAGCCGGGATTCGAACCTGGGTCCTTCTGGCTGTGAGGCGGCAGCGCTACTCACCGCGCCACCGTGCCGCCCTTTGAAGCCTCACCCACGTGTCAACAAAAAACTGCCACCACAACAAACCGGCTTCGAACAGAAAGCAAATGAGGTGGCGAATCGCGCGCTATGAGTGAGAGCCATGGCCCACGGCTTTGGCGATTATATACAATACGCTTCCCTTTCAAGGCCGTGCTGCTGAGGAATGTGTTCAGATTTTGGTGACAGAAATAGCGAGTGGCACATTCAGGATGGAATCGCGAGCCCGCATCGCATCGCACTGATGTGTTAGAATTTCCGTACGAAGCTGCTCTTTCGGGATAGCCGCGTCGAGCGCTCGACACGGCTATCCCGAAAGAACAGAAAGCGCTTGTCACGCATCACTCATTCATTCATTGTCGGAAACCGCTTAATCGTGTACAGGGTTGCGGTGAGCCGGAGCCCATTCCAGCAGACACAGGGCGCGAGGCAGGGCTATACCCAGGATCAGCACATCAGTGGAAAATGTAAGGAGCACAAATCACGCATCGATCGTTTGTTTCACATAGGCTACTCAACGGGTTCAATACTCCCAGGATACTGCTGGCACACTGAGCTTTAATATCAGCCGTTCAGACACCTCCTTCAGGGACACTGCACAACCAATTCCTGGAGATGATAAACAATAATAATATACTACATTTATGACGCGTGGCACATATTCAATTTTGAAGGTATTCACTCGAAGAGAGAACGACTCAGAGGCGCGAGGAAACCGCAGAGAGGCAGATGAGGCAGCCAGGCGGTTTGCCGGCGACCACATTTTGCCACACACCGCGTCCTATAAATTATGATCTTATCGGCCAATTAACTAAAGAGTGTTGTGGGAGGAAAGCGGAGCACCCGGAGGAAACCCACGCAGAACAGGGTGGGGGAGATCACACAACCTCCACGCAGAAACGCGCCCGAGGCGGGAATCGAACGGCCTCGGGCAAGACCATTCTTTCAGTGAGGCGCAGATGGTTACCACTGCGCCACCCAGCCCGGCATGTGGACCGAAACCAGTGGCGTGCAGAAGTTTGGTGATGCCCGGGGGGCCAACTCCGACTCCTTGACTGTATGCCCCCAAGACTCAAGTACAGGGCCTAGTACTGAGAAATGTGAGAAAGGAAGACATCTTAAATATGTAAAAACAGATTAAATAAACTATTCATTCAAATTCAATATAGCGCGTCGTCGGTCGTCGACAGGGCACAGTGAATGATGAAAAAAATGTCGATCGGCATCGACAGGGCACTGACAGAGTTAATCGGCATTACGCACAGTATTTACATGTAACAGGTTCTCTACTCTGGTCTCGCTTATTAAAACACGGATCCACATTCACACCAGCTTGTGGGACTGTTTAATTCTACTCTTTGATTGGATGCCCACTCTGAATTGGATGCTTGGGGCCGTCGCCCCCTCCACCCCCCTCTCTACACGCCATTGACCGAAACGTCGAACAATCTTGTCGCCCCCAACGCGCGGCACAACCCCGAACGAGACACGTCGGCGAGCGGAGACGCGGCGGAGGCGACTCGCTCGCTCGCGGCGGCCTCCCTCCGTCACGAAAGTCCCGACAAACGATCGCACCTTCAATCCTGCAAAGGCTCGAATAGCTCAAGAGGAATTGTTATTTCTTTGCACTGGCGACGTATCGATCGATGCGGATCGCGAGAAATGAACGGTGCCGACAGGGAGTAAAGCGGCTGCCGTTTGAGAACCCGGAGCCGAAAAAGACTCTCGGTTATCTGCTAGATGGAAAAGAAGACGGATGTTCTCGCCGTCAGAAATATTGCCGGAGATAAGGAAACGCCGGGGGATGGGAGATCAACCACGGGGAAGGCGTGCTTTTCGGACACAGAACGCGTGGAGACAGTGGCGTGCAGAGGTTTGGTGATGCCCAGGGCCAACTCCTTGATCGTACGCCCCCAAGACTCAAGTATAGTGTCTAGTACTGAGTTGCAAGGCAGTACTATAACGTGTCGACGGTCGTCGACGGGGCACAGTGGATGATGAAAAATAATGTCGATCGGCGTCGACAGGGCACTGAAAGAGTTAATCAGCATTACGCGCATTATTTACATGTAACAGGTTCTCCACTCTGGTCTCGCTTGTTAAAACACGGATCCACATTCACACCAGCTTGTGGGAATGTTTAATTTCACTCTTTGATTGGATGCCCCCCCCCCTGAAATGGATGCCCCCCTTTCTGCACGCCACTGCGTGGAGATGGATGCGACCCTGGGAGGGAGCGCGTGTGTACGGGGCGGTGGCGGATCGTCGCCAAGAGAGGGGACGAGCGGCCACGAGATGGATTTCAGTTGGTGTACGACAGGTTACCGGGAGCTCGGCTGCCCGGTATTCAAAGCCGGCGACGGATCGAGAAGGTTTCAAAGTGTTCCGCTACCAGGTGGATCCGCGTGGGTTTTTGGCCGGGCACTCCGGCTTCCTCCCAAAGTCCAAAGACATGCTGCTGCATAGGTTAATTGGCCTGCTGACTACATTTCCCCCGGTGCCCTGTGATGGACTGGGGTCCCATCCTGGGTATGCCCTGCCGTACGCCATGCGTATGCCGGGATAGGCTCCGGCTCACCGTAACCCTGTACAGGATTAAGCGGTTTCTGACAATGATGATGATGATGTGGTGGGTCACGTTGCATACCGTCAACAAACAAACTGATGATGATATGATAATGATGTTGAAAGAAATCGATGGTTGCTTTTCAAAGCCGTACTTTCGCGATAGCCGTGTCAAGCGCTCCGCCTGATGATGCCTCCAATGTGGGAGGCGAAACGTCGCGAGGGAGAGATGGAGATCGCTCGACGCGGCTATCCCGATAGAACAGCTCTGAAGAGCAACCGTCACATTACAATCGGTTGACACTAAGCACTAAAGAATGATGTCAGTGGTAACAGACCAATTTGTTAATTAGGACATATTATGACTTGAGTACGCGTCGTGACGGCGTGTGCATCTCAATCGCCGGCACGCCGCTGCGTCTCTGCTCGCAAGCCGCCTCTTAATTCGCATTTTCTTTCCAATTCACGCTTAGTTCTGATATTTTTTTTAAAAGGCGGCGAGCACACTGGGGCATTTAAGAATACATTCTTATAATTACTGCGGGGAGCAGCCTCTTCCTTCCCCGCTGCTTTCCCCATTAGCGATCGCGACGCAACTTTGCCGCCGGTTAAGAAACAACAACAGCAACAAGCGATACAATTCCTTCTGATTGTTTAAGGCGCGCGCCCCGCATTTCCACTCGGCTGTGTTCACGATGGGAAGAAAGCACCGCGCACAAAACACTCACCCTCCACTACCGCCCCCGCAGCTCCAAGCGCGCACAGAACCACCACCACCACCACCACGCATCGAGTGCGAGGCTAATATTGATCAGACGAGACAGGGCGGCGTGATTTATGAAAAAAAACACAAAGGCAAGGGCAGCCGTGAAACACCCTGGAGTTCACGGTACTTCGGGGCGACGCCCCGGCGAGCGTCGCTGACCGCGGTTATTCGCGCCTTGCCACGTTGGTCGGAAGTAAACATTGATTTGCGTCCCGTGATTTTTTGCAGATCGCGGCGGCGTTGTTGTCGGCGGTTGTTACGTATTTATTGGATCCGTTTTACGATCGCGAGCGGCCCGGACGAGTGCAGGCTCCCGAACGGTTGCGTGGCAATTGAGCTCCTTTTCGCCGGTTTATCAACGCTGCTGCTGCTGCTGCTGGGGGGATTACGCGTACTTTGGAGGGATTACGGTCGCTGGGATGAAACTAATTCGCTCGCAGGACTGAGTACTTTTATTAGCTGCCCTTCGTCTTCCCGAGGGGTAGAACAGGGGGGGCTTGGGGGGGGAGGGCAGCGATATCCGGGGACAACGGATGGATACGCGGTCACTGGCGACGAGCTAAGTGACCGTAGGAATGCTTCCAACGTGGGAGGCGAAACGTCGTGAAGGAGAAAGATGGAAATCGCTCAGTGACACGGCTATCCCAAAAGAACAGCTCTGAAGAGCAACCGTCATGAATCGAGCCGTGAAAAACCTACATCATCTCTCAACAAGCGGCTGATGGCAGTGGACGTGTGGCATTTGTTTACCGTGGCATCTGTCTACTCGGGCACCTGGGTGGGCGCCTGTGACCTTACGACCCCTGCATTTTTTTTGTAAACCACTTATTCCACAATCGCATCCCTGCCTCCCCTCAAACGTGAGTTATGATATCGGAGTCACGCCAGCAGCAGACGGCTGACCCCATTTGGAATTCTCACGGAGCGTTGCACCCCCTTCCTTGTAGAGAATGGCCCGCGGAAGTGGATGTCAAAGAACTACCTCGGATAACGCGTCAAGTGACTGCTAGTGTACACAATCGAGGGAAGTACCCTCACAAGCGACCCCGCGGTTGCATAATAGTCGAATTTGATCATTGTCAGAGTTGAAATGTCTCCCAAAGTAAGTGCAGAACCAAGTTTAACCAGATGTTGTGATTTCGTGCAGTTGTTACCAACTGGCCTGAGCTCATCCAGTCACTACACGCATTATTTTATTACTGTTACACTTGTTTATCTTGGAAAACCTTAGTGCATCTCAACTATTTTTTAAAGAGCGACCTGCCAAGTTTTCTCAGTAGGGAGAAGTGTTGCTGAGAGTAATCCCAATTAGTCATTAGCTGGCTCATTTTCAGAATTTGGGAGGTTTGGCCAATGCCAGTTACATTGTGTTGGTTTTTTTTAGCAATAGCAGAAATCTGGAGAATCCGGAGGAGACCCATGCAGAACATAGGGATAAATATAAAAACCATCCATCCATTTTCAGAAACCGCTTAATCCTGTACAGGGTCGCGGTGAGCCGGAGCCTATCCCGGCAGACACAGGGCGCAAGGCAGGGGTATACCGAGGATGGGACCCCAATCCATCGCAGGGCACCTGGGGCAATTTACTCAGTAGGCCAATTAACCTGGCAGCATGTCTTTGGACGGTGGGAGGAAACCGGAGTGCCCGGCGAATACCCACGCGGACATGGGGAGAATATGCAAACTCCACACAGAAAGGCCCCCGAGCCGGGATTCGAACGCGGGTCCTTGTTGCTGTGAGGCGGCAGCGCTACCCACTTACGCCAGCGTGCCGCCCCGTGAGTGAACACAGCGAGCCGAAATGCCGTCCGCAAATCGGCACCCCTGCGAATCGGCTTGTGTGTCTTCTTGAAACAGCGGCGTGCTGAGCGGAACAGATGGTGTTCAGAATCGCCTTATACGGAGCCGGTGGCGCCTCACGAGCAAGCCTGTCGACTGCTGCTTAATATTCTCTGAGGTTTTAGTTTTGTTTTCCTGGCTCGAGGGCTTGAGTTTATTTTCGGCCGGTGTGCAGCCTCGGTGCTAGAGGTATCCGGCGTGGGTTGGAACAGGCATTGGCATGCATCAAACAGGTTTTGGACAGGCCAGTTTAGTGCAGAGGTTTGGAGAGACTCGTCCACGAACGTTGGAATTTTGGAATTTTCACCGCTGGCTTCGGGGCTGTGAAGTGGAGATGAGCACCGGCTGAAATGTTAATGTGAGCTGGAAATCAGTCGGTGATCATTTTTGTTATACGTTGCTCGTTTATTTTCACCGATCGTGATATCGACGCTGCGTCACGAGACAAAGTGTCCGTGCTGAGCGCTCACGGATCGGTGCATCTGTCTGTGAGAGAGCGGCTCTCAGAAGCAGACACCACAGAGCTGCCTTAGTAGATCACTTCAAGTCACCTCTGGGCCAGACGGTAGGCACAAGCGCCTTCCCAAGCGACCTGCCGCTGAGAGCAACGTTCATCGCGTGACATTCAAACCGATGTTTGAATTCGCAGAGGTGGAATCGAACCAAATATTAAGCGCTGCAGCGATATTTTACACGATAGGTTTCTTTATGTGCAGTCATTCGTGAGAAGGCTAAAACAATCAACTCACTATAATCGCGAAAAATGATGGTTTAATTACGGTCGGCCGATAACTTGGTTCCAAACCCCACGGTCTCAGCGGTGTGTCAGCGCAGTGCTCTGACCTCTGACCCACCGACCCCGTCTGAATTGACAAAACTTTTCAGAGGCGGTCTTGTG
>JAZEWU010000029.1:638819-650962 GCA_036362915.1 Geotria australis | reverse complement strand
AGGATCGCGGTGATAACTGTGGCAATCTTCCCGAGGCCACATGTTTCACTTGTTTGCCATCTCTCCTCGACTTACCACATACGCCAATTACGACCACCTGGACTTACGACGACCGTCCCAATACCCCGATTATATTAATTTTAAGTCCGAATGGTTGGTCGGAAAGTCTAACATCGACTGCTCCAGCTGTCGTACGATAAAATCAGCTGGCCCCGCTGCCGCAAGGCAGCCATACTTGTTATTGCCTGGGTCTCAGTCTGTGTTTGGGTGTCTAACAGCTGGTTGTGTTTTGTTTACAAACTGTCACGAGGGTAATTTCGACTTACCATGGGGTCATCGGAATGTAACCTCATCATACGTCGAGGAGAGACTGTACGCAGTATACGTTATAGATATTGGCATCGTGCAAACGCCACTTTGTACCTTGATGACAATCGATAAAAACCATCTGGTTGGCGTGATGAACAATTTGTTGAAAATATAATTTGCACAAAAAGAAATGAAAACAAGTTAAACTGGGACAATTCGCACATTGATCGCGAGGGCTACTTTTGATTTCAACCGAGAACACAAATTTACTGTCCGTCCCTGGGTGATTTTTGGACTTTTTTTTGCAGAACATCGCTATGACACAGGTACATTGAAATGGAATTAGGGCCAACAGGTCACGCGTCCAAAGCGAATGTACGCAAATAGATTACAAATGTGCGCTTCAACGGGAGAGGAAGACTGATTTATCACGTGGACACTTCTGAAAGGACATTGCGACTGCACAGTAACGGTTAGCAATGCGCCGGACGTGCAATCCGAAAGCCGCCAGATTAACCCAATCTCCCGGCGTGGTACCTTTTTGCCAGTATGCAGATAATGTAAAAAGAGAAAAAATATTTTGCCCTTTCTGGCAATAATACAAGAATTAACATCTTTAACATGATCTGTGTACTGCCAAAATGGTACCTATAGATATAACAGCTCGACCCGAGCTACTAATGCACTCATATCTGCTTGACTTTTGGAAACACTTGGTTAATACTGGTGAGACTAGGTATAACAATAGTGAGATAGGTCTAACACTGGTGAGTACAGCCTTGTTTACTAGTTCTTCTTCTTTGCGATTCTTCGAAGCGCGATGGCTAAATTACAGTTTCCAATTTCTTTACACAGTTCTTTGCATTTTCATTGAACTCTGCAAGGTCTTTTGAGCTGCAGAGGTTGGGTAGTAGAGCGCAGACAAGGCAGTGTTTACTAGCTGTAAACGTGAGACAAACGTGATAATCACTGCACTACGGAAACGACAGGTGCTCGTTAATAATGTAATTTAGCAATTTTTCGCAATTTTACGCTGACTGTGGCCCCGGCGTCACGCCACGGGGTGAGGTTGTCAAATCGGAACTCTCGCCTAGCAAGGCACAATTATACGTGTCGGACGATTATTGAAACTGCACCCGTGGAAGGAGAACGGGCCTCGGGGGTCTGTCATTCATTCCGCTCCGTGCCAAACATTCGCCAACATGTGATTAAACTTTCCTTCCCGTAAGCTCTCGGAGATTCCTTCTCGTGCGCTTAGCAGCGATCACCGCCGATGTCAAAAATTAAGCAGATGCCGGCCCCTGGCAGGTACATCATCATCGCGGGGGGGGGGGTAGGGGTTAATGCAAAACGTCTGAACGTCGTGGAAAAATAATCAGGCCCTGGCTTGTCCGGGATGAACCGCCCCCCAGATGCAGCCACTTCGCCGAGCGAGAGCCACGCTGGGATTACATACGTCAATAAATTACCTGTAAATTGACACGTCGGGAAAGGGGCCTGGCCGAAGGCACGCGCGCGGCGGAATTTGAGCGCCGGGGCTGCCAGATTCCCTAAGTGAGAGATGTAATTTTGTGCACTGGGCTACCCACAAGTCTGTTTTTTGTTTTACAAACTCCAAACACACACACGCGCGCGCGCACAACCCCGAGTGCCCCCCGAAAGAGCATTTACGGAGCGCGCGAGATCAATGCGATGGTATCGCGTGCTCAGAGGCCTTCACGGCGGTGTTCGTTATCGCGTTGCCGAGCGCCGGCGCTCATCATCGCTGCGAGGCGGCTCTTCTTCTCGGGAAGAAGATGATAAAATGCATTTGGACTGCCGCTTTCCGGGGCTTCCTTTCCGCCGCAAGAGTAGGTCGAAGATTTAGAAAGATGTCGCCTTTCAAAATATACGCTTTAGAACGTGCGCCTCGCATTACTATTTCTGGCCCGCCGTTAGATAGACGCGAATTTTATTCTCGCGATGTAAACGGTGACGGCATCGGTGGCTGAAAATATGAATCTTGCGGGAGTGACGGCGCAGATAAACAGCCATCTGGATTTGGGCGGGTAATCTGGAAGAATACTAAACAGGGGGAAGGTGGGGGTGTAAGGGGGGCACGGTAGATATAGAGGGGTCTATAATCTCTCTATTAAAAGCGAGCATTTTCCACACCGAGGGTGTTATGGTGGCGGGATGAGTAGCGCTGACGCCTCACGGTAAGAAGGCCCCGGGTTCGAATCCCGCGGCCCGGGTTCGAATCCCGCCTCGGGTGCCTTTCTGTGTGGAGTTTGCGTGTTCTCCGCATGACCACGTGGGTTTTCGCCGGGCACTTCGGTTTCATCCCACAGTCCAAAGACGTGCTGCTGCATAGGTTAATTGGCCTGCTGACTAATTTGCCCCCCGATGCCCCGTGCTGAACTGGCGTCCCATCCTGGATATGCCCCTGCCCTGCGCCCTGTGTCTGCCGGGATAGGCTCCGGCTCACCGCAACTCTGTACAGGATTAAGCGGTTTCTGGCTATGCGATGAGATGTAATTTTCCACGTCAAATCAATAAAAAAAAATTGAGCAGAAATCCACCTGCCGAGGGGAGGCTGCGTCTCTGTAGGAATCGCAGCTGCCTCTAAATATAGGATGTTTAATTGATTCCGTGATTGATCGCGCATCGTAATGTCTTACGCGGTTAATGTTTCGGCATCGGTGCACGAAATATTCATGACATCAGGTGGATTCAGGGTGAGAGTTGGCTGTAACAATTAGTGCTGCCTTCTAACAAACGTGTAGTCGGATTATGCTTCGGAGCAACGGCTCCTATTCACTCTGCAGAGGGGTTCTTAACGTGCGAACGTACGTAACGTCGATGTTTTAGCAACGGTGATTGTGATGGACTGATGTAGGTTGTCATGGCTCGATGCGTGAGAATTGCTCTACATAGATGTGTTTTTTAGGAATTAGCCGTGTCATTGGGTGTTCATTCTCTCTCCTTTAGTCTCCTTCGCAACGTTTCGCCTCCCACATTCAAACACTCCATCCCATCCATCCGTTGTCAGAAACCGCTTAATCCTGTACAGGGTCGCGGCGAGCCGGAGCCTATCCCGGCAGACACAGGGCTCAAGGCATGGCTATACACATGATGGGAAGCCAGTCCATCACAGAGCACCGGGAGCAATTTAGTCCGCAGGACAATTAAGCCTTTGCAGCAGCATGTCTTTGGACTGTGGGATGAAACCGGAGTGCCCGGCGAAAACCGAGTCGAAAACACGGGGAGAACATGCAAACTCCACATAGAAAGGCACCCGAGCCGGGATTCGAACCTGTGAACCTTCTTGCCTTCAGGCAGCAGCGCGACTCTCCGCGCGGCCCAGTTAAACTTTGTGCTGAATAAAAGAGTATTGCTGACCTATCTACCTTTGCAGTCAACACAAGGACATCGCTGCATCACGCGTGTTCTGACGCGCGTTGCCGCTGACTCGTGGCGATATGCAGCCTCCGATGGTGGAGCGCCGTCGCGCTGAACACCTCGGGTTAGCGCCGGCAGAGGAGGAAAACAAGTGACAGATAACACAGCCTGCACTGGGAAAGTTTAGCGCGATAGTGCGTTCCGGACACAATCGGCTAATTTTTTTTACAACGTCCGATAACGCCCGTCAGCCCCAAACGGCAAAGACAAAGACACACACTCTGTGTCGTGTCTGAAGTAGATATCAACTCGTTTTATTTGTGTTCATCTCGTGCCGATGAATTCTGTGTTGGGTGCCAACGGCGGACGCGGAGGCGTGACCGAACTAAGCAAATGTCGAATGGACTCAAGCGGCTCAAGGGGTACTCCCCTTGAGCGCGTACGAGCTACATCGTGCGTTTGACAGCTAAAGGGCGTCACATTGCTACAAACATGGCTTTTATTTACACGTTGCACCATTTAAAGTACTTCATTCAGTACGTCGCATGAATTAATGCTTTCTGGCTATGCAGCTTTCTTGCATAAGCAGATTTTTGTTGTTGTTGCAAAACCAGAATGTAATGAAATAATCGCCGCAGTGTTACGTGTTCTCTCCGCCGAGTTCGGCAAAGGTTCAACACTTGGACTGAATCAAAAGCCGAGTGCTCGCCAAAGCCAGGAAACACCGATCTGGCTCGACCCGCGATTCGCATTCTCGATTTTGTAAACGAGTGTCGGTGTCAATTATCCCGATTAAACACGATCCACGAACGGAGTCTCCGTCACAGCAGGAGTGATGGATTGGCGTCCCATCCTGGGTGTGGACCTGCCTTTCGGCCTGTGTCTGCCGGGATAGGCTCCGGCTCACTAAGACCCTGTACAGGATTAAGCGGTTTCTGACAATGAGATGAGATGAGAAACATTGGTGGGAAGCGGGTGGAATTTAATAAAAAGGGAAACACTATCACGGCAGCAACACTTTAAGCAAGAAGGTCTCAAAGATGTGTCAACGTACACTAAAGAGCGAAGTTGATCGCAGTGATGAACCATCACATCACGGAACGCGTCTGACAGGACGTCCGCCCAAGACCCAAGACACGGAGCGATGAAATCAACTGGTGTACGGGAGCTCGGTGGCTCATCACATCGAGCGACCATCATCGCTGGCGACAGCTTGGTGGTGGTGGTAGGGGGGGTCTCCATCCAGCAGTGGATTGATCACGGCAGACAATAACGATGACGAACACACGCTGGAAACCGGTCCACCTCAGCGGACGCCCGGTGCGGCGTGACCGCGACTTTAGTAAATACGTCGAATCGCCGACCCGGGGATTTGTTTGTTAGACGTCAGTAACATCGGCTCAGGGGGCCCATAGCTGTAGAGTGTATACCAACGGCCACAGGGAGCCCAGGAGTAACCCGGCAAGGTAGCCGCACAAGCGTTAAGAACGCGCCGTAACTTCTGTCTCCCCGCCGTGGCCGTTGCCCCCAGGCAATCTCCGCAGCTCCTTGTTCCACTGCTCGACGGTGATGAGTGTCTTTAATAAATCCACCGGATTGGTGCTTAGCTCCCAGCCAGTCCGCCTGCTATGACCCCGGATGACCTTCCCATTGCCTAAGAGACGATAGTGGCTGGATGCTTGGAACGAGTAATAATAATAATGATACGGATTTACAGCCCCTCTGTAAAACATACATCATCCAGAGATGAAATTACTGTGCTTCTAAAAGCATCTCCTCGGTGATATAATTCCTTACCCAAACTGCTTTAGACGCTATGTCCTTATCTAATCCGCTGCTGGATTTAAATGTGCCCAATGTCTCTATGAATTATCCATTCATCCATTTTCAGAAACCGTTTAATCGTGTACAGGGTCGCCGTGAGCTAGAGCCTATCCCGGAAGATACAGGGCGCAAGGCAGGGTCGGCGCTATATAAATTGAATTATTATTATTATTATTATTATATCCAGGATGGCACGCCGGCCCATTTCAAGGCACCGGTGGCACTTTAGTCTGCAGGCCACTTAACCTATGCGGCTGCATGTCTCTCGACTGTGGGAGGAAACCGGAGTGGCAGGCAAAAACCCACGCGGACACGGGGAGAACATGCAAACTCCACACAGAAAGGTACCCGAGTCGAGAATCGAACCCAGCTCCATCTTATTGTGAGGCAGCAGAGCTACTCACCGCGCCACCGCGCCGCCCTATGTCAAATGCTCGTGTATAAAACACTTAAATTGTCCTCGCCTCAACTCCTGTGAAGCATGCGGACATTCAGTCGCATTAAGACGCTAATGTATTATACAATTGTAAATTGCATTGTAGTGCACAGGGTTAAGACACTTAAGCAGAGGCATCAGCTTTATCAGCAATCCTCCAGGCTTTGCTCGACAAACACTCTGAGAGACAGCGGAGTACGAGAGCGCTTTGCAGCGGATTATTCTGACGCATGAAGGACACCCGCTGAAGTTCTGGCTCCGAGAATCCTTGAAAAAAGCGGAAACTTCACCAAACGTGACAATGGACTCGCGGAAAGTGGGTCGACCAAAGAGACGGATGGTTGCCGTTGAAGTCAATGAGCCAACGGTACCTTTTACCAATTCCACGTTGCTCTCTTTGCTAAGAGACGTTCACGAGGTATGACGGCGAGAATGGCTGCGCAGATTAAGCGCCGAGATCAGATTATTGGACTCGGAGAGGCCCCGGGATGCCGAGTTAAACACTGCCCCATTCAGGATCAATGCTGAGCGGAAATTAACTTCACTTCAGCCGGTTGGAAAATGTCCCGTTTCTAATGCAAAGTAGACGCCCCGTGCGTTCACGTTGGGACAATGAACCACGGAAGATAAAATATAAACTAACCCCGTATTGCATTGCGGCAATATGGGAAGTGCTATACAAAGATGTTCTTTCGGGATCGCCGTGTCACAGAGCGCTCCCTCTGTCACTGAGGCATCCTCAGGCGTTATTAAGTTTAGCTGAAAGTCTCGTGCTATGTACATGTCTGCAGCGCGCTGAGACTGTGCCGCCTGTATTGATCTTACGTCAAATCAGTCCGTTGTTTTGCCAGCCTTCCTGTGATCTTCGCCATTCCTCCTCTGGTACTGATGTAGGTTTTCACGGCTCCATGCATTAAGAATTGCTTTCCAAAGCTGTTCTTTCGGGATAGCCGTGTCCCTGAACGCTCCCTCTCTCTCCTTCACGACGTTTCTCCTCCCGACGTGTGAGGCATCTTCAGGTCTGCTGCTTAGATTTTAAAAAACTGTCTGGCTGACCAAGCATATACGAGCTACATCGCCGTCTCTCTCGTACGAGCAAATTGAGAGCAACTATTACAGCTTCAGCTGGAAGTGATTACGCCGTTCAATCTGTACCGTCTCAAGAGTTGGCAAAATTGCTGAAACACTGCCTTCAAATGTGTATCTCAGGCAGTGCGACGGCAGATGCTCTGTGCACCGTTGTCATGGACTATCGTCTAGGGCAAACGTTCAGGGCTATATAGTGGTCCCTCGTTTTACGAAATTAATCCGTTCCAGAACACATATCGTAATATGAAACCATCGTAAAGCGAGACCAATAACAGTAAGAGCAGAACACACGTGTTTCAAACAAAGGAGAAATAAGAACTGAGATGTTAAACACTTAAAGGTGCTGCTACCCAAGCGGCATGCTTTTGCATCGCTGATTGGCTGCTGCGCCACCCACGCTCATGCGCAGCCACATCGAAACACGAAATCATTAAGTGAAATTTGATCGTAATGTAATATTTATAGAGCGTATATGGTAAAGTGATTTCATCGTATTGTGAGGCCACCCTAAAGCAAGGGGACCACTGTAGTCCAGGGCTAAAGTCTTGGGCTCGAGTCTTGGGCTAAAGTCTAGGGTTAAAGCCTCGGGCTAATATATTGGGTGTAAACTCGATCAACGGTGGCGGTTGCTTTAAGTGTGGCGAACGATAAGCGCTCCGCACCAGAGGCTCGGATGCGGCTGCGCGTGGGTTGGATGACCTTGGCCGGCGCTGCAAGGACGTGAAGATCTGACAACGGTGTTGTACGTGCCCTTTGACCCTGGCTGCGAATGGAATAAAGGGATCGATTCCGATTAAAACTGCCAATCCACGGATAGCATCGCTTGGAAATTTGCGACGCATAATGGCCTTCCCTACGCATAACATTTAATATTAAAAAATCAACATTGTTTGTGATTTTAGGGCTTGCCTTACGAGGGGCTCCCAGCTCTGGTTCTGTGAATCCGAATTCTCGGTCAAACGTCGCGTTTAATTTGCAAAACACGTGAGTAGGTTTTCACCGCTTAATGCGTGAGAATTTATTTTCAAAGCTGGTCTATCGGGATATCCGTGTCGAGAGAGGGGGAGCCGCTCGACACGGCTATCCTGAAATAACAGCTTTGGAAAGCAAATCTCAAATATGCGAGTGTTATAAATCGTGAAATAGATGAACAAAACTCTGCAGGATTGAAGGGATTGTGTTGTGTATATGGGATGCTATGTCTGTCAGCCCCCCAATCACAAACATATACTTGTTTAATTGCCCCCTATCATTCCAGTGGGGTCTCTATAGATTGGTAGTTTCTCACCGGACCTGAAATTAATATTTTCCCCCTACAGAAGGAGCTAGTAAAACTGTTCCCGGACAGTTTTTAATGGGCAATTGAATTCCTTACTTGCCCATTATGAATGTAATTGCTTTTCCGCTGTAGCCTATTCATCAGCTGAAATATATTTAACCGCAAACTAAGTTCTCTTTTAAAACTTTACTCCACTTCTTCATTAACGTGTTGGTTGATGACATTTTGCTAATCATTCTGAATGTGAATAAATATGAATTTAATGGATTTCGCTTATGACCAAATCACCCGCAGTGGACCCGATACCCATTAGTCTTAGGAGCTAAGCGAAATTGACCTGGGATAGTGCTTGGATGGGTGATCATTACGCGTAGAAAGGGGATATATGTAGACCACTGCAGGGTGACATTGTAAGGAAGAGGGCAGTGCAGAAAATCCACTGTTATACTGTACTTATTTGCTCCAACAAATGGTTGTAAAGGCATGCCTATTCTAACAAAGTCTCGGCCAGGGGGACCTGGGAGGAAAGGAGGTGGGACATGGATCACGGGCGTGCCGGATAAATAGCACAACACATCTGACTTTACCCACACTCATAACTCAGGACGCCTGAAGATGCCTCTAACGTGGGAAGCGAAACGTCGCGGAGAGAGTGGGAGCGCTCAGTGACACGGCTATCCAGAAAGAACAGCTTTGAAAAGCAACCGTCATACATCGAGCCGTGAAAACACACATCAGTAGGTGTCACCTTTCTCATGTTTTGTCGCGAAGTACAATGTCGCAGTCACGGGCGTCGTGTATTTTGCTAATTATTCTGAATGTGAATAAATATGCATTTCATGAGTCGTACTCTCGTCGAATAAATACCTTCGACAGTGAATGAATAGGTGCGCGTTATAAATGTAAAATTATTCTTATTATTATTTTCCTGGGCGGCACGGTGACGTAGTGGGTAGCGCTGCCGCCAGCGGCATTTGAGAATCGGTAGCGCTGCCGCCTCACAGCAAGAAGTCCCGGGTTCGAATCTCGGCTCGGGGGCCTTTCTGTGTGGAGTTTGCATGTTCTCCCCATGTGCGCGTGGGTTTTCGCCGGGCACTCCGGTTTCCTCCTACCGTCCAAACACATGCTGCCAGGTTAATTGGCGTACTGACTAAATTTTCCCAGGCGTCCCATCCCGGGTATAGCCCTGCCTTGCGCCCTGTGTCTGCCGGCATAGGCTCCGGCTCACCGCGACCCTGTACAGGATTAAGCGGTTTCTGAAAATGGATGGATGGATTATTTTCCTCCCCGCAGATTACCTCGCGCCACCTTCGCAAACCAGCGAGCGTCGGCGGCGAACGCGCCGATCGCGCGACGGCGTTGACGCGCCGAGCAGCTTGCCCGTCGCTCTCCTCCGGGAGCGACGCGTGACCCCCGCATTAACCCCCACACAGCAGGAGCAGCCCGCGGCGAGGAGGGCCGCTCAAACACGCGGGCTCTGTTGTGTCAACCACCCGCAACGATCATCGACATCCGCCGGCCGTGCTGGATCGTCTCCCAAACGAAGGCCTCCCCCTCTTGCGTCGTGGGTTTCGTTAGCGTTTGTTTGACTTACACCGGTTAGATTGAGCTGGTAAATTGAGGGGGGGGGGGGCGGGGGGCGGGTGACGGAAGGCCCAGGCAGGGTGGCGCATTCGTAACATTTGCCAGAGGTAGTGTGGTTTTCGTCTCTGTGGAGTTTCTGTTCTCCCCCTGTTCTGTGTGGGATTCCTCCGAAATTCTCCGGTTTACTCCCACAACAACAAAAAAACCCTAACTAATTAATTGGCCGATAACATCATCGTATATAGGACTCAGTGTCTGGCAAAATGTTGGCGCCGGCTAGCTCGGTGGCTACCTTCCATACGCCTCTCTACCTTTCTACGGTTTCCTCGTGCCTCCGTATCCACGTCTCATCCAGGACCAAGCGTGGAATTCCCGCGGCGCATTATAAATTGTGTCATTATTATTTGTCACCCACCCGCACCGACCATCATCATCGTCATCACCAGCCATGCTTGATTCTCTGCTAAACGAAGGCCTCCCCTATGTGGCCGTGGCTCGCGGGAGTTTTGTCCAACCGTACTTGGCTCCAGCTGGTTAAGAGGTGGTGGTGGAGAGGCCCCAAGGCCCGGTACAGGTAAAATTTACCACCGATGCTCGCCGTGGCTGCGAATCAAACTCACATCTCCGCGCTCAATAGTGCCGGCGCGCTAAACACCGTGCCGTCGCTTCGCTCCATCTGTATCAAATTAGGGGTGAAAATCTGACAAGTGGCATTTTTTTAGCGAGGGGGGTCAGGCACCAATTGACCTTCACGCGCTCACTCCAAACCGCCGTGAATGCCCATTATGACAACAAACTCCGCTCGTTGACATTCGCAGCACTAGCGGGCGTAAACACCGTCGTCACTCGGCTCATCTCCGTTCTCCATTACCTCCTCCTCCTCCACCACCCTCCTCATCCTTCTCCACATCCTCCCTACTCCATCTCCCTCCCACCTGCAGAGGCGGCGGGGGTGGCGTGTGGTGGGCAATGAACGGTGCCCACCCGGCCCGATGCGGCACTTCGTTAGAGCGCTGACATCCGTTTCGCTCCTCCGCGTCTGCGTTGCTCACGGATGAACGGCTCTCTGAATTATCCTGACGAGGGGAGTGCGAGCGTCTCATTACCGGTCGCGGCAAACGCGTGGAGCCGTGCCAGTCCCTGTGTGGACCCACACCCCCCCCCCAGCCAGCATCGCTCTCGTTAATGGTTATGGGTTCGTGGCTCTCGCTCGCCCGGCGCGAGCGGGCCAAGGTGAGACGAAAGGAAAAGCAATTCAAAGTCAGAGTGAGTTATTCAGAGCGGCGATCGTGTCCTTGTTACACCCAGAGCCAGCGGTGGAAGCAGGCGCGTCGCGGCCGCGGGTGTTACAGGAAAAAGTGGGGGGGGATGGAATCACGATTCTGTGAAAGTGCGGGTGTCGCAACAGGTAGTCTGATATGGTATGAGACTATCTCAGGAAAAAGTGAGGCGGACGGAATCATGTTTCTGTGAAAGTGCGGGTGTCGCAACACCCGTAAAACCCGCGGCTGCGACGCGCCTGGGTGGAAGGAACTTGGTTTCTGAATGCATACATACAACCATAACGCCTGATGATGCCTCCGACGTGGAAGGCGAGACGTCGCGAGGCAGAGATGGAGATGCGGCTCAGTGACACGGCTATTTCGAAAGAACAGCTCCATCGAATAGTCTGTGTTGTCCATAAAAATAGATTGTACGTATAACAATAAAAAACACGACTGGGGCTTGAGGAATCAATGGAGCGAAGTGAACGGCTCGGGATGTGTTCCTGCTGCATTTATGCGAGGCTCTCCAGCGAGCGACGGTCGGGAGGGGATACGATCGCGGGCGCATCGGGCCGCGACACCGGGCACAGCGGCGCCGCTCCCCATTCACCGAGGCGGCCTTTCGCCGCAGCTGACCTCTGTGTCTTTGCGGAGGCTGCAATTCCCAGCCATCAATAGCTCTTTCCGTAAAAAAAAAAAAAACCCAACAAAGATTACGAAAACAAAAAAATATATATAAAAAAACCAAAATAAATCAATAAAGCCGGTATAATAACTTAATTGCCCTTATATGACTGTTCGGTTTTCCTTTACAAATGGTAACAATAGCGGGAGAAATTTTTTAAAATAAAATGCTTTAGTCTGCTCGCGGTTAAAAGTGCTGCGTCGCCTCTTTTTGCGTTCCTTCCCCCGGCATTTGAGAATCTGTAGCGCTGCCGCCTCACAGCAAGAAGGTCCCGGGTTCGTATCCCGGCTC
>JAZEWU010000029.1:615031-637266 GCA_036362915.1 Geotria australis | reverse complement strand
CTTCGCTCGCAGTGGGCGCTAAAGGTCACCCGAGGTCATTCGCGGCGTCCGAATTTGCCAAATTTGGAAAATTGCATCGCGAACGAGTTAGTTCGGATCATACGTAGCGTGCAGTCATCGTCCCGTACTTGGCAGACTAATGCCCCCCAGGTAACTCTAGCAAATGCAGCTATCGTGAACTCTTTAGGATCCCGGCTGGTTGATCAAAATACACTTGAAACCCACTCACTCCACAACTGGATGAAGGTTTTCCCTAAGCAATCGCCGTCTCTCGCAGTCTGGCGACGCAGCAATCCATCTAGCTGCTGCGAACGAGTTAATTTCATCAATCCGTCTCTGCAGTGGACGTCCTCTCAGGAGCTGTTTCCTGCCTAGGCTGCCCCTCCGTCACTGGTCTCGACTGCCGGCCATCGCTCTCGCCAGTGACGTGACCTGCCCAAGTCCACTCAAATATTTTTGGACGATTATACCGATCGACTGATGTAGGTTTTCACGGCTCGATTCATGATCCACGATCCACACATTCCCTCTCGCTGTATCTCAGTATCATTGCAAGCGTGCGTCTCTGAAGTCTTATTTATCTTTTTTTATTTTGTACCATTATATTCGTCCACGTTGTCAAAGCAGGTAATATGCACTCTAGTAATCTCTGTGCCCGGAGGAATTGGACAAAGCAGGGCTGCTTCTCTCTGCAGAGGGTTCTGCTACTGTTATTTACAGTCAAGCTCGCTTGGTCAAAAGCCACGTCTCATTTTCTAACGGAGGATTACCACTGAGCCAAAACAACACATTCAGAGGGAAAGTTCAAATGTATCTCACAAGGTCAGCCGTGCGTCCTTCGCTCCCGTCCGAATGCAAACAATAAATATCTGTAACGAAATCCTCAAATATTTGAAACCAAATCGTCATATTACCGTTTGATTTTATATATTGTTTACTTTGGTTCGTTTGTACATTTGTTGATTCGCAGGAATGCCGCTTCCAGAGCTGATACACTCACTGGGTATTTTCTGCTGTAACAATAAACATCTACTCGGCTCACTATGTTCAACGCATTGCATAACAATCGAGTCAACAGTGGCGAAATGTTGCGATAAAAATGTTCGGCTAAAAAGGAGCCTGAGGATTTTATGGCAGCATAACGCACGCGTTATTGAATCCGCATGTGAAAATTTCCAACAGAAGATGACAACTCGCGAGTTACGGAAATTGCTAAAAACAGAAACTTGTGTGCCTCAGCGAAGGATTTCCAGCAAATGAACAACGATAACTCCCAGGAGGCGTCGGGTTCATTTGCGTTGTTGGTTGAGATGCGCGTGGCACTGCGTCAGCGGTGATGTACTACTCCGCCAGTGCATGGGTCATCACCTAATCACTTAGCGATGCTTGTCGCTCAATTAATCCGCTGCAGAGTGCTCCGACGAACGGCGTAAGACATGCCTTGATGCATCGCTGACCGCTCGCTTACACCGCCGGCACACCTCGCGTAAGTGGTCCTCATCCGTGCAATTAGATGCCCTTTAAACGCTATATATCGTTCAACGAAGAGCACTGCCTTTTCGGATTTAACGGTATTTAATTTTCAGTTACCGAAGAGAGGTAGAGGCAAAGGCGCAGCGCCGCAATGACCCGCTCTTGCCACTGCTGTCGAAAGAGCACCCACTAGAAGGGAGTTCTAGAGCAGGGGTTCTCAACTCTTGCACCTCAAGGCCCAATTGACCCACTTGGGTTCGGTACTGACGGACCGTAAGGTGGCGGCTCTCGAGAGCGTTTCGCCTACTCTTCCACGTTGACCGGACGGTCTTAGAAGAAGTGGGAGTTTACCCACACTTTACCCCACCCTACGCGACCCGCCGACTGACTGGCTGTGGGTGAACTCAGGTGTACTGTGGGGTGGACAGAGGGAGGGGTAGTGGCTGCTGGGGGTGGCAGCCAGGCAATTAGCAGGCGCCTAAATTTTGCACACACTGCGTCCTGTATATTAGTTGTGGGAGGAAACCAAAGAACCAGTAGGAAACCCACGCGAAACAGGGGGAGAAAGCAGGCAAGCTCCACACAGAAAGGCGCCCGAGGCGGGAATCGAACTGCCTCAGACAGGAACTTCTTTTCGTGGCGCACAAATATTACCACTGCCCCATTCTGCCGCTAGTCTGGTGAGCTAATCATCACACTGCGGCAACATTCGTGACGTGAAGAAGCTGACTTTTCATTTATTTATCGGGTTTTTTGTTTTACTCAAGTGGTCGATACCGCAAATCTAGGTCATTTGTACTGTTTCGCGGTAAATATCGTGATCTGTCACGGGGTATATCGGCATGTGTATAATTTCGTCGATACATTTCAAAGGTGCCAATACTTTAATGCCGTATAAATGTAAGCACACTACACAATCGATGCCACTGCGTAAAATTATATTCGCGTGCATTTCCTCTGGAGGGAAGATCATCGTGCAGCGGTTTACACAATCCGATATTAAAGCAGCGATCCGAGTTGGATTCTCGGCCGCGGTTTACATCGGTGGCGAATGACAGCTTAACGGGTCGTTCCCTCCACCCTTCATTACGATGGCGCGGGGAGTAGCACTGCCGCCTCACAATAATAAGGAACCCGGGTTCGATTCCCGGCTCGGGTCTCATTCTGTGTGGAGGTGGCGTGTTCTCTCCCCTTGTCTGCCTGGGTTTTTGCCAGGTACTTTGGTTTCCTCCCATAGTCCAAAGACATGCTGCCTAGGTTAATTGTATTTACTAAATTGTCCCCGGTGCCCTGAGATGTTGCGATTTGCTTACCCCTTCCCTGATGGACAACTGTTAAAACGAGCTACATAGCTCAACGGTTCCTTCCAGCTTAAATATAAACTGACTGACTGATCAACCTCCACTGACCAGGTTAGTACAGTACGGTCAAATAGTTTAAACGAACAACATGACATTTGGGAGGTCTTCCACCAGCAGTGGATTGGCAAAGAGCTGTAAATTAAAATATGTATTGCATATTATTTAAGACTAAACCATTCGCTTTCCGTACACAGCACACACATTCCAAACAGTTCACAACCAATGAGCATTGTACTTTCATCAATGCGTTTAGACCTAGTAAAATATTTCAATTAGCAATGTCAAATGGAAGAATCCATCACGTTGTCACGGCTATAAGCACATTACTCCGTCTGATTACTATCGACATGACCATTTCAAGCTCCGAAGATCTTTTGAACACAATGTTGACCCTTTGGTCGCTGTGATTGGTCTCAAGCATATAATTACCGTGACGCTGTTTTGAAATGGGGCTTGAAATGGGGCTTGAGCCACACCAGCAGCTTTAATCATTTATTTTCTGTTGCTTTGGTTTTTATTGTTTTTTTCTTTCGTTGTTGACATGCCGTCCTCTTCGCGGCCCTTGTGCAGCGCTTTGTGACCCTCGGGTGAAAGGCGCTATATAAATTGAAATTATTATTATTATTCGCTGGCCTCTGATTTTATATATTGGTTACGTTGGTTCCTTCGTACGTTTGTTGTATCGCAGGAATCCCACTACCAGAGCTTGCAAGCTCACTGGGTATTTTCTGCTGAAATAATAAACAACTCTTCTGTTCTAACAATTGAGTCAACGGTAGCAGGCATGCGGTGAAATGTTGCAATAAAATTGTCCGGCTAAAAAGGAGCCCGAGGATTCCATAGCAACATAACGCACGCGTTATTGAATCCGCATGTGAAAATGTCCAACAGAAGGTGACAACTTGCGAGTTACGGAAATTGCATAAAACAGAAAAAGAAACTTGTGTGGCTCGGTCCGCGAGTCTCCAAAACAGACACACGCTGCCGTAGTAATAATAATAATAGCATTTATATAGCGCCTTTCACCCGAGGGTCACAAAGCGCTGCACAAGGCTCCATCTTTTAGCGCATTGCGCTAACCGCTGCGCCACCGCTCCCCCCAATAGACCCGCGCTCCTCTCGGTACCGGTGAAAAAAAATTACACAAGCGACGGGCAACGGAGACACTCTCAAAAGAGTTGGCCTCTGGCACTGAAGAATGTTTCATGGATATTGGGTTTCAAAAGTATTACGGCATGAATATTTTAAGTGCTTCTGATTCAAAAAAGCCGTCGTGGGACGGCTGCAGCGCCGTGATCCATGATGCTGTCAGTACAGTTCTCGCCAGACGCGAGGAGAGGAACGCCGTCTGTGCGACCCTGTCCGGGGATTGTCCGAATGTACTCGATTTTCGGATCGGCACGGTGGTGCGGTGTGTAGCGCTGCCGCCTCACAGCAAGAAAGTTCCCGGGTTCGTATCCCGGCTCGGGTGCCTTTCTGTGTGGTGTTGGTGCGTTCTTCCTCTGTTCTGCGTGGGTTTCATCCGGGTTCCCCGGTTTCCTCCCACAAATAAAAATAGTACTCCTTAATGAATAGGCCGATAACAGTGTCTGGCAAATGTTGGCGCTGGCTGGCTGTATTGCTGCCTTTCCCCCGCTTCTCGGCGGTTTTCTTCGTACGTCCATATCCATGTCTTGTCCATGACCGGGCATGACAATTTCCAAATCGTAAATACTCTATTCATTATTCCCATCTTCACCAACCCACTGTGTGGTGATCTGTACAGCAGGTAACCTTAACGACCCCATGGCATGGGGACGCCTTCATCCAGCAGTGGATTGAGAGAATGTGTCGTAAGCATTTACGTGTAGCTTACGTGGTGCAGACTGGTGCCACGGCCCGCGGACTTAACAGCGTACGAAGACACGTCCGACCGCATGAACAGATTGGTGATCATACGAGGGGTTAATGAAATGGATAATTGGGTCACCTTCACAATTAAACACTGATTGAGCGGTCAATGCATACGTGCTACGGGCCCGCAGAATCAGGAAACGTCGTGTTTTTCATGGAAATTAACAAAAGACCCTGTTATCGTGGGTTATATTGTGGTGAGGTCACGGTCAAACACAACCAACTCGCGAATAAGATCAACGAATTATAATTCCCGGCCCGTTATTGATCCGCCGCTGGGTCAAGTCCTCCCCACGCAAGTCTCAGTCTGAGGGTTCATTTGACAACAGTTCACCAACCTGGCACGGTGTGGGTCAGGCCCAGGATCGGTTCAGATATCACGCGCCACGTCCGGGAATCGAACTCTGGTTGCCGGATCCACAGCGCTGTCTTCCCAATTCGGACACCTTTTTGTGTGGAGTTTGTGTGTTCTCCCCCTGCTTTGCGTGGATTTTTTCCAGGTTCTCCGGTTTTTTTCCCAAAACTAAAAAAACCCACTCATTAATTAATTGGCCGATGACATCATAATATATAGGACGCAGTGTGTGGCAAAATGTTGGCGCCGGCTAACGCGTGGCTACCTTCCCCCCTTCCCACGCCTCTCTGCGGTTTCCTCGAGCCTCGGTGTCATTCTCTCTTCGAATAACTTCGAAATTGAATGAAGATCTGCCACGCGTTATAAATTGCACGTATTATTATTATTATTACGTATCTAATGCACGACGCGATGTTGAGCCTTACGAGCTAACGACAACACGACCTGCATCGTTAGCCGGCTAATATTTTCTTCGCTCCGCACTTCCCCGCAGCCGGGGAGCGTGCCACCGCATGACAGGCCGAGATTTATTATTTTAATAAAACCTTCCTTGAATAAAATATTTGTCTCTACCTACCCAGAGTGGGCGGCCAAATTGTCTCTGGGAAATGTCGGCGCCCTCCTCCGCAAGCATCGGAGGAGGGTGGCTGTGCAAGTGGTAGCGTCTGCGTTCGAAGCCCGCCTCGGGCGCTGTTCTGTGTGGAGTTTGTGCGTTCTCCCCCACCCTGTTTTTGCGTGAGTTTCCTCTGTGTTCTCTCCAGTGTTCTCCCACGACATAAAAAAAAACGATCATTAATTAGTTGGCCGATAACATCATAATATATTGGACGCAGTGTCTGGCGGTTTGGGTGCCGGCTGACCGAGTGGCTAACTCCCCTCCCTCTCTGCGGTTTCCTCGCTCCTCCGTATCGGTGTCTCGCCCATGACCAGGCGTTTTAGATTATATTATTAACGTACCGATGTAGGTTTTCACGGCTCGATTCATGATGGTTGCCCTGCAGAGCTGTTCTTTCGGGATAGCCGTGTCACGCGCTCTGCCTGTCTCCCTCGTGACGATTCGCCTCCCATGTTGGAATCATCCTCAAGAGTTTAATTTTTAAAAAAATGTTTGCTGATTTTCCGTTCTCTGTTATTGTTAGCGTTCCGTACTCTCCACAGCCCTGTGCAGCGCTTTGTGACCCTCGGATGAAAGGCGCTCTATTAATGCTATTATTATTATTACCGAAAGAGAGCGGCCAAATGTCTCTGGAAATGCAGGCGACTCCCCCACTCTCTGCAAGCAGCGCTCGCGAACTTGACAGCCGGACGTGTGTGGAACTGGACGTGACCATGATGTGTTTACCCTGCAAACATTAATACCACCGCGAATCCTCTATAGAAAGGTACGGTCCTTTTCTGCTCACCTGTTGCTGGGTTGATCGCCTCGCCTTCGTTGTGTACTTTCCACCTGTCACTCACTCAGCAGCACGGTGGCAGGGTGAGTAGCGCTGCCGCCTCACAGCAAGAAGCGGCCCAGGGTTGATTCCCCCATCGGGTAGCTTTCTGTGTGGCGTTTGCATGTTCTCCCCGTGTCTGCGTGGATTATCGCCCGGTGCTCTGTCTGTGTTTGGGTGTCTAGCAGCTGGTTGTGATTTATTTTTACAAACGGTTATAATTGTATTTTCGACTTACAACCAAATCGACTTAAGACGGGTTCTGCGCAACGTAACCCTGTCGTGTGACGAGGAGAGACCGTATATATATATTTTTTTGAAAGGGCGATTATCCACACAGGACACCCTAAATACCTCGCATCACTACTCCGGCCACTCGCCTCAACACAATCCCGCACTCTACGCAGCTCACCACAGCACCTACTCCGCACACCGCGCTCACACACAACATTCGCACAACGCCGATTCTCGGTCGCAGCACCCACAACCTGGAACAGCCTGCCACATATACGACACCTCGCAGTCCCCTACAACCTTCAAAAAACTCTTAAAAAGTCACCTCTTCACTGACTCACCAACACACCGACTGCGCGAGGCTCCGCGCCTCCGAATCAACGGGCACAACGCGCCCGGAGAATATGCGCGCGTTACAAATATATATTATTCTTCTGAAACCCGAGCGCGTCAATCGCTGTCGTTTCTTCCGACGGAGACGACGCGACGCTACGACCCGCTCGCAAATTATCCGTCGGGCCGCGGATTTTGGACCGTGCGCAAACACGTCCCGCGTGCGTTGTTGACTCTGGCCAATGTCAGCCGCTGCCGGCACCTGGCAAATCGAATCAGCAGTAGATAAAATCCCTGCCGCGGAGAGAATGCGTCTAAACGGCACTCCCTGGCGGAGCTCATTACATATCTAAGCCTCGCACATCAGCAAAGGCTCTTTTGGGGTCGTCGCCGAAAGGAAAGGTCAAACCTCGCGACACGCATGTAATTTCCTGTGACTCACTGCGCGCTAATACCGGCGTGTCTGCTTCATGCGTGTCACAAGTGGCGCTTTTGGACAAAGGCAATTGCCGGGGGAGATAATGTTTGGTCAGACCCGCCGCTCTCTATTGTAACGGGTTCCACTTCAAGGTTATTCATTTAACCAGATGCGAGCTCGGAGAGATAAAAGTCAGCTGCACTGATGTAGGGTTTTCACGGTTCGATTAAGGACGGTTGGAGGCAGCAACACTCAACGGCTGAAGATGCCTCCGACGTGGGAGGAAAAACGTCGCGTGGAAGAGCGCTCGACACGGCTATCCTGAAAGAAACTGCTTTGGAAAGCAACCATCAAGAATCAGCTGGGTCACCAAAATGATGGGTGCAAGGATATAACATGACACGAACAGAAATCAGCGTGGAATGTTTGAATTGGCAATGTGCCCCGCATTGCTGATAGAGACATGGGCGCACGTTTTCACACAAAGCAAATAATTGCACTTGTGTCGATAAGAATCTGGCTTCTGCATGGAGCAGTAAATATATCCGGTAACATAGTTCTCACCTGCAGTTGATGGTACATTCCAATTTACAAGTGGCAGGACAATCAATTGAACATTTTAATGTCACGGAATTATTTTTCGACGTAAGATTTCTAAGTTGTAAAATTACACGGTCAATCGGTAGATCGTGCACCGTAGGAGAACGTGTAGGTGTTTGGCCAGCGTGAAAGAGTAGGTCAAAACATCCTCTGGAACGGCTCCTTAGATAGCTAGATATTTGTTTATTATTACCACAGAAAAAAACCGCAGTGAGCTGGCAAGCTCTTTACAGGATCCCTCGGACTTCCTGCGTTAGAGGCGCTTCTGCCAGCAGTGCCACGAGCAAATCAAATCCCGGCTTGCACCTTTACCTTACATGACCCATCATCAGCGACGAGAAATGACCACCTGCCTGGGCACCTACGAGCGAGCACCCTGGGGCTCTCAGCACGAACACCGGGTTTTTCCATTCATACATCCATTTTCTGAAACCGCTTAATCCCATACAGGGTCGCGGTGAGCCGGAGCCTATTTCGGCAGACACAGGGCGCAAGGCAGTGGGATACCGAGGATGGAACGCCAGTCCATCGCAGGGCACCTAAGGCAATTTTACTCAGTAGACCGATTAACCTGGCAGCATGTCTTTGGACGGTGGGAGGAAACCGGAGTGCCCGGCGACAACCCACGCGGACACGGGGAGAACATACAAACTCAGCACAGAAAGGCCCCCGAGCCGGTATTCGAACCCGGGCCCTTCTTGCTGTGAGGCGCCAGCGCTACCCACTACGCCACCGTGCCGCACGCGGTTTTTCCCCGTCTTTATTCTGCTTGCGAGCCGCACGCGTTGCGATGGCTACCGCGAATCTTGGGATGCCAATGATGACGCTGCCACCTGTGTGCGTTGTTATTAGCCCCAATTCCAGCCGCTGTTACAAGCTCCGAGCAGCCGCGCCAGATCAAGTTCGGCCCAGCCTGCCAGCACCATGCCCATATAATTACAATCAGAGCGCGCGCCACAAGCCACAAAGCCTCCGATTCACACACACACAACAACAATCGTATCCAAAATGAATAAGCTAAAATCACCCAGCGTACACAAAAGGAAGAATAAACAAATCGTAAGCATTTGTTCCGATTAATCTGAGCCGTCCAGCCTTTCGGTGGAGTCTGCGCTGTTGCCTTGAGAGAGGGATGAGTGTTGTCGGGCGGTGCCGTGTCAGCGTGTGTGCTCGCTCCGATACGAGGCGGTACACACAGCGGTTGCTTTTATCTTCGTTCGGCAGAACCACCGCCGGTGTGTTTGCGCGTGTCGGGTTTTTGTTATTATTCGATGGTGTTTTTAACAAGGCACTCTCCCTTAACAAGGCCCTACCGCGTGGCCACGGCTTGCCATTTGCTGCAATGCATGTCGACAGCGGTTGTCCTCTGGATTGAAATCCACTCTGGCATGGGAATGTGTTGTTTATTTGTAACTGGCTCAAGGCTGTGAAAATAATGATAGTAATAATGTAGCGGTGGAGGTTTTCACGGCTCGATGCATGATAATTGCTCTCATAGCTGTTCTTTCGGGATAGTCGCGTCACTGAGTGTTCCTCCTCTTCTCTCCTTCGCGACGTTTCGCCTCCCAAGTTGAAGGCATCATCAGGCGTTTCTTATGAGCAATTCTCACAAATTATAACAATGAGAATTGCTTTCCAAAGCTGTTCTGAGTTCTCACAACGCCTGAGGATGACTCCAACGTGGGACACATCCCACGTTGGAGTCATCCTCAGGAAGAACACTCAGGGACACGGCTGTTCCGAGAGAACAGCTTTGGGAAGCAATTCTCATACATTGAGCCGTGAAAAGCTACATCAGTACAATCGTAATGATTTCAACTTGAAACGCGCTGCATAACATTCAACAAATACGTGGTTTAAATTAAGGCCAGAAACAAACAGTCTGATTATCTTGTCAAAACATCCCCTGGTTTCTGTCACTGAAAAAACTATATTTACGTAAACTGTCACTTTGAATTGTGCAAAGTTAAGATGTGTCTCGATGTTGTTTTTAATTTGACTAATGCTACAAGCGAATGGACTAGGCCTATAGTGACTGTAGTTATGTGGTATCGATCATCTTTCAAAACCCTGTGGCGTTTAACTTGTAATGTTTGTTGTATTCATATTAAATACATTCGCGTCTCCATGACGTGAAATATTTATAGAAATCCTGCGATGTTTTAATTTCTCCACAACTGGCCCGGTCTGCGGCACGGTGGCGTAGCGGTGCGTAGCGCTGCTGCCTCAGAGCAAGAAGACCCGGAGTTCGTATCCCGGCTCGGGTGCCTTTCTGTGTGGAATTTGCCAATTCTCCCCGCGTCCACGTGGGTTTTCGCTGGGCGCTCCGGTTGCCTCCCACAGTCCAAAGACATGCTGCTGCATGAGTTAACTGGCCTGCTGACTAAGTTGCCCCTGGTGCCCTCCGATGGACTGGCATTCCATCCTGAGTAAACCCCTGCCTTGTGCCCAGTGTCTGCGCCACTGTGCCATTGTGACTGTAGGTTCAGTTACTCAGCAAGTCTGGCTACTGGTACTTGCGTAACTTGTAATAGCCCGAGCTCACGGGAAAAAAAATAGCGAGCAACTTTCCTTTAAACTGCAGATGGGCTGCGTGAACTGCGAGCCACTACTAATAACTGTTATTGTGCTGAAACGTAATTGGAACTTGCATTTGTGAAGGTCTTTGTGGGACGCTCTTGTTAAACGTGCCAGGGAGCGTTGTTTCAAAGAGTTTAGCTCCGTGAGAGAGCGCGAATGCATTTCAGCAAAGTTAATCTTCCCGGAGCGCTTCCTTCCAAAAACCACATCCTCATGCTCTTACAGGAAGAATCAAGGGTTCTCTATCCCGATGCTGTCTAGTCTAGAGCTCCCACAACCACTCACTACCCCCACAGCTCAATACTAGCCCAGCTCACGGATCAATGCTGCTCCGGGATGAACTCAGAGAGAGAGAGAGCGCGCGCAGCGAGTTATGTAGTCAAGGATCAAATGCACGGTCGTTCAACTCATAATCTCGGGAAAATTATGTCAGTGATTTTGCGTTAATTACGGGATTACTGTGCTCAGATATTCACCGCGTCAGGTCGACTGTGGACACGGAAACGCCCTCTCGTCCGCTGAGTGTGTGCAGTGCGTGGGTGCAGTTTGGGTGGCACGGGGACGCTGCTGAAAACGACAATCCGGGACATCGCCGTCAGAAGAATGCCTCTCAATAGCAGAGGAGAAAACTGCCCGTAGATGCCGTTATATTCAGTGCCGGCGCTAGGCATAAGCAGACGAAGCCCCGAGCAGCTAGTTATTACTATTATTTATTTTCAAATATATTTCTGCTTAGGGCCCCCAGTGGGCTTTCTCCGGCACAGGTTAGCTTCATTGATATTATTAGTGGTGGGCCAGGAATCGAGGGGGGAGGGGTAAGGAGGACAGGGGGGAGGGGTGAGGTGGGGAACTGCCATTAAAGATATTAAATTATAATTATGTATTTTCTGACTAATGGAACTTACTATTTCGAGACAGCCACCTCCTTAGGGATTATCATGTCGGCCTCTGGAGTACCGTGTTACAGTATCGGGACTGTGATGCACATTAAAGTCATGCGGCCGAGAGACAGCGCGTTCGCCGCTTGTTGGGGGAGGTTCACGGTTCAGATCGGGCAGGCGGCCCTGATTAATACTGCGGGTGTGTTAACTATAAAGATAGCGCCTGCTTCACAACGGACGTTAAAGATCCCGTGATGACATTTGCAAGAGTCATTGTGTGCCCGAGATCGTGGGTCCTAAGTTGCCAAATTACCAGAAAATTATTCAAACACTGTCATTGACCTGCGGACGGACTAAATTGCGCCAAGTCCCCTGTGATGGACTGGCGTTCCCTCCTGGGTATAGCCCTGCCTTGCGCCCTGCATCTGCCGGGATAGGATCCGACTCATCGCAACCGTGTACAGGATGAAGCGGTTTCAGGCAATGAATGAATTAACCTAGGTATAAGCATATATTTGAACTGTGGGAGGAAACCGTAGTACCCGGCGTAAACCTCCGCGGACACGGGGAGAACATGTAAACTCCACACAGAAAGGCGGAATCCAAGCCGGGACTCGATCCCCGGGCCTTCTTGCTGAGAGGCGGCAGCGCTACTCACTGCGCCACCGAGTCTCAGTTTTCTGTAAACAGTAAAGTTTCACCGAGAGTTTCAGTAAACAACACAGCAAGACGAGTTAATGCTATATAACATTGGCTCATAAAGGGACTTTTATTGTTGTATTGACGAAAAAAAATCCTTGTAAATCATTTCTCAAACGCGTGTGTTGGTGTGCTGCCAAGCAGGGCCCCCAATGGAAAAGTATCATCCAGCTCACGTTCTAAACTGAGTCGATAGTGGCTATGAGCACCTTGTTGCCAGTGCACAGATAATGTAAACTAAATTACAAGGTTTTACCTTTTCTGACAATAAGACAAGTGTTAAGATGTTAAAAACGCCACCTTTTTGCAAAGGTGTCCATTTGTGTGGCTTCTTGCAAACTGGACCCTTTGCGAAAAAAGCGTCCATTTGATATATTTTTACAGAATCAATAGTGGCAACGTTGCGGCCTAACATGTAAATCAATTGGACCAACGTTTATTGGGTTTCACATTTCGAATGTGACAATTCTCGTGGAAATTTCACTCCCCATTGATTTTGCCGAGTTTTACACACGGACGCGCACGCGTGTGTGTACGTGTGTGTTTGCGTGGGGAGCGGTAGCTCAACGGTTAGTGCATTGGGCTACAAACCTAGCGTCTGCGAGTTCGAATCCCGCTCACGGTCAACACCAGTGACAATTTTCTGAACCGTTGCTAGTCCTCCCCTAGTTCGACTCAACCTCAAATAAGTACCGAGTGCTGTGTGGAAATGTTGGCACTAGGGAGACAAAGGCGGCCGGGCTTGGTGCTGGCCCAGCCACCCTCTCGTGTGCCTTGCTGGCCTTTCTTTAAATGTGCTCGCTAACAGCACTTGACGCAACAGCCTATTGAAAGCTATACGGGGGATATTTGTCTGTGGCTGGCTGTGCGTGATCCCACATTATGACCGCCAGCCTCATTCACCTTTCACGGAGGTGAGAATCGCTGCAAATTTCCAACGATTGAATTGTTAGTGTCACAACCCTATTGATCGCGCAGCCTAATCGGAGCAGTTAGCGCTTGTACAGAAATAATTACGGGACGCGGCTGGATTTTTTTTTGCAAGAACGTCCTCAGAATGGGTCGCGGTGTGGCGCTTCCAAATACTACAAGTATCATCGCAACCAGACCTGTGTACCGAACAGCTCACGGTACATCGTATGGATGGGGCCGAGCAGTGGGGGATGAGGGGGGGGGGGGCACCGCACCTCCCATGCAAATAAATTGACTTTAGCCCGCAGTGAAACATTCCTACTGACAGGTTTATAGGCGCCAATTGACTTAATTTTATCGGTAAACGTCCGTCGCATGTTAAAGGTAACCACTTAGTGAACCGGTTGGCAACAACACATGCTGTAATATCAATCTAAAAAAATTGCAATTTACAATGCGCACTGGCTTCGTTCAATGTCGAAGGTATTCCTTCGTTCGTTCGTTCGTTCGATGAACGACACTGTACGCTTAATAAATAGTATACTGATACAATTTGTAACGCGCAAATTTCACGCCTGGTCATGGACGAGATACGGAAATGGACCCGCGAGGAAACCACAGAGAGGCTGGGGGGGGGAGGCAGCCACGCAGCCAGCCGGCGCCAACATGTTGCCAGACACTGCGTCCGATACATTATGATGTTATAGGCCACATTGCACTGGCCTCCCATGCTCGCCACGTCCTGTCAGCACGTGGTATGCATTCACAGCGACGCAGCACGGTGACGCAGTGAGTAGCGCTGCCGCCTCACAGCAAGAAGGAGGTCCCGGGTTCGATTTCTGGCTCAGGTGCCTTTCTGTGTGGAGTTTGTATGTTCCTCCACGTGTCTGGGTGGATTTTTTCCTCCGGGTACTCCGGTTTCCTCCCACAGTCCAAAGACATGCTGCCGCCTAGGTTAATCGTCCTGACTAAATTGCCCCCGGTGCCCTGAGATGTTGCAACTCGCTTACCCCGAATAATAATAATAATAGCATTCATAGAGCGCCTTTCGCCCGAGGGTCACAAAGCGCTGCACAGGGTTGCGAAGAGAACGGCACGCCAACAACGACAGAGAACGGAAAATCGGGGTTCGACAACATCTGCACAGCTTAGCGGGTCCATCCAGCTTTAATACTTTAACAGTGCCTGACTGTGGAGTCAGATCACGAATCGATAGTTTTATCATCATCACTTGACACGAGAGAGCTAGCGGCGCGATCGCTCTGGATCGACGTCTCCGCGGGGGGCGCAAATCACAGGCGGTGCGGCGGACCGCGCGTCTTTTCGACGTCGATAAATTCCGCTCATCGTCTATCGACGAGCGCGCTCCTGTCCGCTCCGATGAAAGCCAATTTGCCTCCCGGCGACAAACCGCCGGCGACAGGTTTGCCGCGGCGTCGCGGCGCGCGGCGTTTTGTTTTCAAGGGCCGATCGACTTCATCTTTAGCTTCGGTGCCGAATACGGCCGAGCGCCGCGTGACCTCTGTGATGGGATCGTGACCTCGGCAGCCGCGTCGCCTCAGCCTCGGCGGCAACGGAGCGTGGAAACGGATTAGCGTCCCACCTACCAACAACTACTGTCTCAGACGGTTAGAGTCTGCTAATTTTACCGATCCGTTGCTGTGAGTTTGTGAGTCTTGATTTCCCTCCTAAACGCTACGAGACTCTGAGCACACCGGTGGACAATAAGAGGCCCATCCATCCATCCATAATCAGAAACCGCTTAATAAAATACAGGGTTGCGGTGAGCCGGAGCCTATCCCCGACAGACGCAGCGCGTAAGGCAGGGCTACACCCAGAATGCGACGCCAGTCTATCACAGAGCACCAGGGGTAATTTAGTCCGCAGCCCAATGAACCTATGCAGCAGCATGTCTTTGGACTGTGGGAGGAAACCGGAGTGTTCGGCGACAACCCAGGCGGACACGGGGAGAACATGCAAACTCCACACAGAAAGGCACCCGAGCCGGGATTCCAACCCGGACCATTCTTGCTGTGAGGCGGCAGCGCTACCCACCGTACAGAACTGCCGATAACTCCTTCACCGCTCCGGCATTCTCACTCAAATTCGATTCAGTGATATCGGTATCAACCCCATCTCTCAAACTAATATTTGCTGTTCCATCAGCAGCTGAGCCATATGTTAGAATTTCAGGCGAATGAAAGTCCGCGGTGAGGCCAAGTCTCTGAACCCAGCACAACGCCGCACATCCGTCTCGTTGGGAACTCGGCTATAGTTAGATACGCGCAGAAGGTCAAATATGCGAACTTCTACAGAAAACGACAGCTGGACCGCACACGTAAACACTACACCGGGTGCGGGCGGTTTATTGGTCAGGGCAAACATACCACGGTCAGCTACGCGACACTGTGCTGTCATTATATGTTATTATGTTTATTTTCAACCCAACTGCTCCTATCCCTCCACGTGGCCACTCAGCACGTGGGCCCCTCGACCGCTTTCGCTCGTGAGCAACGATGACACTTTTCGATTGGGAGAGGAGCGCAGCCCCCGCCAAACAGCCCCCCCACAAGCCAAGCATTTACTGACCACTAGTGTTTCCCCCAACTGTCACCGGAGCACAGCCTCAAGGTGAGGGGCAGGGGGGGGGTTATAATGCAAACGAAATCAACTATGTACTGATGTAGTTTTTCACGGCTGGATTTGTGACAATTGCTCCCCATAGCTGTTCGTTCGGGATTAGCCGTGTCACTGAGTGTTCCTGCCACTCTATCCTTGGCGACGTTTCGCCTCCCACGTTGGAGGCATCAGGCGGCCTGATGATGCCTCCGACGCGGGAGGCGAAACGTCGCGGAGAAGAGAGTATGTAAGTAAAAAATCCCTTCACTTGACGCGGCTATCCTGAAAGAACAGCTATCAAGAGCGATTCTCAAAATCAAGCGTGGCAATCGAACAAACAGGGAACGAAGGCCCGCACACGCACGCACACACACACAGCATTTATAGTTGCAAGCTACATCACCTGCAATGACATTTGGGTTTGGTGCTATTGCACAATCAACACCGTTTCATGCTTTATAATAATCATAACAATAGTATTACAGTGATCGTAATTTTGTCGGTCGGGCGGGATAAATAAAGTGAACAGCAACAAAAAACACAGTCGTTACAATCAGAGAAATGCTGAACATCGATCGTATATTCGAACGCCCTACGAGTTGCTCGTCTTTTCATTCCAAGTTTTCACGAACACTTTAGTTGCAAAGTCGTAACGATGCGCGGGCCGCGTTAGGCGTGTCCGCGCGTCGCAGGAGGACACATGCGTTCACAGGCAAGGACGGACAAAAAAAACACGAAATCAACTCGGGACACTTTGAAAAGAATTAAACGGAACCGCAATGCGGCAACGAGACGACGACGTCACCGACAAGTCTGGAATGTACATTTAACTTTCGTCCGAATCTTTTTTTTATGCAGTTGGGCCTTTTTTGTATTAGTTTAACATGATCTTCTTTTACAACCGAAACCGTTTCTGGTTTGTGCACAAACGTGCCGTGTTTACGTTGCCGCGACACCAAAGTTTGGTACTTATGCTGCGGGTAGAGATCATCTTAATATACAGATAACAAACACGTCATGTCTTTGTTTTTACACAATATATTCAAGTATATTACACGCGTCTTGCCGCGTGCAATGCCGCGAGCATGCGGCTCCGGGCGCCGCGGTTTTTGTGCTGAGATCGTTCTGAAGCGACTGGACGTTTAGTCGGGTGAGAGGACGCGAGATGATCACGACCAGCTAGAGCCCGCGACGTTCTGTCGACGGAAACGGAGCGGCACTGGAGCGTTTCGCGAATATTGAGCTGCACCCACGGAGATATTGAGAAGAATCAATAAACGAATGTTGTTCCGGTGCTTAACGTCCTGCAACAGGCAATTTAGATATCGGGCTATGTCGGAATCTTACAAACAAGCAAATGAAAGCGAGGGTTTTAAGAGGGCGATCAGGTCGCAAGAACAAAATGAGCCGGTTAAAATCACTGCAGCCGGTTCTGGGAAAGCACTTAAGAAGAGGAATTCAACATGACATTGTTTCCACTGAAGCGACAACAGTAACAACTAAATTTTGGTATGACAGTAATTATGATATCGTGTAACCGAGTAAGCGCAACGGGGAGAACCCGCGTCCGGGAGGACGATGACCGCTGCGGAGATGGAGCCATTCGGGATCGTCGAATGTGCGGGAGCGAGATGCACCGTGGCATCGCGGCGGGACTGTAGCGACGGTGCGCGAACGCCTTAATCCAGCAGTGTACAGAACACGGTTGATGAAGACGATGGAATAAAGCGTCACTGACGACTCTATCCCGCAACAGACGATCGAGAAATATTTAGAATGCCTTCCAAACTCGTTATTACGATCACAGGCCGACAACTTGAACGCTGGTGCAATTATTTCACGTGAGTTAAGGACGCGAGTTAGAAATTACTCCGACCATTATTAACACATTTTCGCCTCGTACGTGCGATTAAAAACACCGGGTATCTTCTCTGCGAATATTACGACGGAATGACGCTGCGTCTGTCTGCGATTTGGAGCTCGGAGTGCGAAATCGGGGATCGGCTTGACCACGATTCGCGTGTCCGCACGGGAGCCGAAGCGATGCGATGTCTAAGCGGCGCTCGTTTAACACACGATGCAGCATCTGGGGGCACACAACGAAAACGTTACACAAGCACGCCACGATTCTGCGACAAATACCGTCGTGTCCGAATAAGCACATTCATAGCGTGAGAAAACCTTACAGATCAACACGGCAAAAACGGGCATTGGTACATTCCTTAGGGGTGGCAACCGATCGGCAACATCGCCGAAATGTAATCGTACGTCGTAATTCATTTTAACTAAATCATATATAATGCTCAGAGTGCAATTGACTTACTTTTCAGTAAGCGAAGTCAGGGTTCATTACACTCTAAAATCAAATTAACGAACCACTCATGGCATAAACACAATTACGTTACTCCAAATTGTCACACGTCATCTCCTTGAACTGCAACATACATCCCCCCCCCAGTTCCTATACCGGTCCCAACGAGCAAATTGATGCTGTTGCCCCCCCAATGCGTCGAAACGCAATGGGTTTTTTTCCGCTCCACGTTTCCCGTCGCGAGGTCAACGCCGTGCCTTGTGTTCGTTTCATCGCGACGGCCACCGGGCCGTCTCAGTTCCTGGTACCGGCTCCACGAGCAAATTGACGCTGTTGCCCCGCCAATCCGTCGAAACGCGATGGGGTTTTTTTTTTCCGCTCCACGTTTCCCGTCGCGAGGTCAACGCCGTGCCTTGTGTTCGTTTCATCGCGACGGCCACAGGGCTGTCTCACTGACACGCGAGGCCACTCAGGGCCACGGAGAGATCGGCCGGCCCAGCTGGAGTTCCGACGATCCTCGAATTTTCAAACACGAGCTGACAATCGTCCAGCGCGGCCACGAGCGGCCCTCTCGTCGCCACGTTTGCGAGGTGCCGCTCCGCTCGCGAGAAGCGAACGAACAGCGCGTTGTCCCGGTCCATCAAAGACCCTTCTTACGCGGTTATCTTCGTGATGATGAGCGAGCGCCGTGTAAATGCGAGCAGTTCGGGTCTCGCGACTCGTCGTGTCAAGTGGCAGCCGGGCCCCAAGGCTGCAGCGATCAGACAAGGACTCAAGCGACAGGGTGCACGAGCATTGATCACGCGTTTATTGGCCGATCGTTTGTGCTGCTAAGGTACCGCGTTACCGCTGCAGTCACGTATGCGCGCGGCTGCACTCGCTCAGTGCGGCCTGAAAGTCTGGGAAATCCACTTTGTGGCTTCTAGCGGCCACGTTGATAAATGCCCTCCTTTGTTTTTGCGACGCGCGAATTTCTCGCGCGGTCCGTGTGTTTTTTTGTTTTGTTTTGGTTTTTTTTCCCACAAAGTCATTTCTTAAAACTGTTTTAAAACCGTGTTTTTAAACCGCGTTTCTCACAAATGTCAAGCAGAAAACGTGGCATTCCTCGGCGTGGCTCTCAGAAGACGTTGGGGTGAGAAAAAGCACGAGGGCTCCACCGTGCCACCCACGCTTTAATCACGACGCCTGGCGCCAAGCGCCACACCGCTCCGCGGCATCACAACGTTCCCGCGTGCCTTGCACATTCCCAGACATTCTGCCCGCACCGCGTGACGCGCGTGGTTAAAGTGGGGTAACCAATCGGAGCTTTGTCGCGTAAAATTATACCATTTTTTTGGCGGCGGAACAGACGCCAAAACATGTAACGTAAACAAACTGGATATGATGATCTTTTAGTTATTATGAATATATTTTTTCTAAAAACTGCGAATTTTAAAAAACTGTGCTTTGTTTCGAGAGTAGCTGTCGCTTTCACTGACAACTGCGCGCCTGCCGTGTCGTTAATCCCGCCAACGACACCCGCGATACGGAATCGAGCGAGTGGCAAGGCCTGTGCTCGGCGCGATCCTCCGAGAGCGGAGTCACAGATGTCATCTGCGCCAAACACAGCCGCGGTGGCTTTGCCTTGAGACGAAAGTGACAATAAAATCCCGGCTGAATTATTGTCACCCGCAGCTAAGGCTGCCCCCCTCAGCCCCCCTCTGGCACCCGAATGTGAAAATACTTCTCTCTGGCACGGCGCCGATTTCCCTCTCGTTTACAACCATGGCAAGCGAGCAAGCGTAGGCCAAAAATACACTTCGGAGGGGCTCTCCGTCACTCGCTCTGGCGGAGGCCCTTCCTCGGCCCAGCTTTGTGGCGTGAGCAAGAATATTTCATGGCTGCGCCCTTAACTTTTCTTAAGAGTAGCGCCGCTTGTAATTTGTTTTGAGTGATTTACGCGGCCAGGGAGCGAGTCCGTCAAAAAACTCGTGTGTACAAATACAGGGAGCGATTGTGATAACTACCCGACACCAACGAGTTCCTGCGCTTTGGACATTCTACTTTTCAACGGCCGTGGTTGGGATATCTTTTGACCTCAAGACAGGTGGTCGCAGGCGGGCGAGGAAATTCGCGCTTGTCATTCCTCCCCGTGAGCTGCTCTGCTAAAAGTTGTGCCTTAAGATGTTTTTCAGGCCCGTGGGTATATTTTAAAAACATTCGTCGTTAAAAGAGGAGGGTAACCACCGCACTTCACGAAAGAAACAACCGCCGAGATCGGCTGCAACGGTCTCGTTTAAAATTCTCGTTTAAAACACAAATCGTATCGTCACAGTGCTTTCCGATAGTTTTTTTGTGTGTCGTTCATAATATATATATATACGTTGTACTTTTTTCTCTCTCTTAAATCCCTACTCGCTATTAAAAATCTTGGCTTGCTTCCTCCTCAGAAGACCTTTATGTGACAGTAGGCCTCCAGCCCAGCGCACAGGATGTAAATGAGCCAGAGCAGGATGAACAGGCCGGTGGTCATGAGCTTCATGTTTCGCGGGCCGCCGAGCTCGCCGCCCACGCTCGGCCTCCTCCGCCACATGAGCACGCCGACGCAGATGAACGCGAAGATGGTGAACAGTGTCACCGAGAAGGCCAGCGTGCCGGGGTCCACGTAGAACTTCTTGTTGTTCGCCCAACAGTGCACGGAGGCGATGGTCCAGGCGATGCCGATGCCCAGGAACACGTTGACCGCGTTGCTGCCCGTCACGTTGCCCACCGACGCGTCGGCGAACTGGTCCTGCACGGCCGCCACCTTGCTCGCGAACGTGTCTGTTTCGCCGGGAGGGAAAAAAAAGGGTGCGGAGGGCGAAGGGCGGAGGGCGCGCGGGAGGGAGATCGTTAAGCCGGCTTTCAAAGTGGGGTTGAGTTTGGGTCGGGAGTTGGGAGAGCGCGCGAGCGATGGCCTCGTGAAGAAAATACCGACGGCTGTAACCCTAGCGGCACGGTTGCGTAGCGGTGAGTCGCGCTGCCGCCTCGCAGCAAGAACCGGCCGGGTTCAATTCCAGGCTCGGGTGCATGTTCTCCCCGTGTCCGCGTTGGTTTTTTGCCGGGGCACTCCGATTTCCTCCCACAGTCCAATGATATGCTGCTGCATTGGTTAATTTAGCCCGCTGACTAAATTGCCCCCGGTGTTCTGTGATGGACTGGCGTCCCATCCTGGGTATAGCGCCGCATTGTGCCCTGTATCTGCCGGGAATAGGCTCCGGCTCACCGCAACCCTGCTCAGGATTAAGCGGTTTCTGTACGACGAACGGATGAATGAACGTAACCCTCGCAGCGTAACGTCTCGATTTGACAGGCAAGGCAGGCAGGCACGCAGAGGAGCAGAACGGACGACTCGACTTGGTGTGGGCCACGCGACGCGAATGCCACCGCTTCGCAACGGTTTCTCACCAAACGCGGATATTGACTTGCGCGACATCGCGGGAGGAGCACGCACGCACACACACACCCCCCGACCCCCATCGCTGGCACTGGCGGCGTTACCGCTCGTGCCACTAACACCTGCTAATCCGGCAGCATTTGATTAGCGAGCCCGGCTCGGCAGATGAGACCCCGAGGGTTTAAAGCAGCCCCCCCCATCACCCCCGCAGCCTTGCTTGCGTAACGTAATCCTTGCTTGATAACGCCGCTCTGGAAAGCCGTGAGGTTTTATTGACTTAAAACTATAATTGTATCATTACTCATAGAGAAGCCGTTGCTCTGAACAGGAAAGCAAGGGACAGCTGAGAATAGGGGGGAAGAAGGGGCCGAGGGGTGAGGGTGAAGGGATGGAGAGTCAGAGGCGGCGGCAGCGGTGGGGGATACAGGGACCGGACTTGGCGGTGAACCTGGGATGGAGGTGCCGAGCGCCACAAACACCACGGCGGTGACCGAGTCCTTGAGGCCCACGGTGCAGCCGAAGTGCGAGGCGAGGTCGCCGATCATGGCCGTGAGCAGGCCGATCATGGAGATGGAGACGAGGAAGCAGGCCCAGCCGTTCCACACGTCCGTGGGCGGCACGAAGGCGAACAGCACCTTCCAGAAGACCGTCAGGAAGTGCATCACGTAGTCGAAGCAGGACGGCAGCTTCTCCTCGCCACTGTCCTCCTCGTCGTCGT
>JAZEWU010000029.1:593625-605135 GCA_036362915.1 Geotria australis | reverse complement strand
GGAGCGGCGCGTCGCTCCTGTGCCGATGCCGTCCGTCGTGTTTGCGACGCGGGAGGCGAACGGTTATTCGCTCCGCGGTTCCGTTCCGGGTGACCGCGGACTATAATTTGCAGGTGTCAAGCGCGCGGACAAGTAACAACAAATAATGTCACGCGTGTTTTTTTTTTTTACCGGGGGTAATCTCGATCAGTGAAGGGAGTGGTGGCGCGTTGAGTAGCGCTGCTGCCTCACAGCGAGACCTACCGGTTCGATTCCCGGCTCGGGTGCCTTTCTGTGTGGCGTTTGCATGTATCCGCGTGGGGGGTTTTCGAGAGGTAGTCCTATTTCCTCCCACAGTCCAACAACATGCAGCCGCAGCTGCCGCCTGCGTTAATTGACCGCTGACTAAATTTCCGCCCCCGTGCCCTGCGATGGACTGGCGTCCCATCCTGAGTACAGCCCTGCCTCGCGCCCTGATCCTAGCATCCAAGGATTTCAGAGCGTCCACAAAAAATAACGCTCCACGAGGGGAGACGGAGCGAATATCGACTCGTGTGCAGGTCGCCCGATAGATTATCGCGTCGCGGGATCGCGAGACGCTTGGCGAGGCCTTCAACCAGCAGCGGATTGAGCAGGGCTAACGGTGGTGCTGACTTCTAACGCTATAACCACGAGTTGTTTCTCCGGGGCGCGCGTGTGATTTCGCGCGTGGCTGCACGCGGCGCCACCGCGACGTGTATTTCACGGACAGCGTTCCGACAACGGCGACCGCGCTGCGATCAAAGATGAAGGCAATGACAAAACGCAAGAAATAGATGTCCTTCAAATCGCAGCGACGCATCCTGAGCTTCACAATCAAAGAAGGGGGAGGGTGGCTATGCAGCGGTAACATCCGCGCCTCAAGGAAATAAAGTCCTGCCCGAGGCGGTTCGATTTCTGCCTCGGACGCCTTTCTGCCGTTGGTTAATTCGCACGTTTGTTGTGTTGCGGGAATCCCACTTCCAGAGCCTGTGAGCTCACTGGGTATGTTCTGCTATGATAATAAACATCTATCTGCTATCTTCTGTGTGGAGTTTGTGTGTTCTCTCCCTGTTCGGCGTGAGTTTCCTCCGGGTTCTCCGGTTTCCTCCCACATCTTCAAAACACTCTTAATTAATTGGCCGACAACGTCATAATATATAGGACGCAGTGTCTGGTTGGTTGGCGCCGGCTAATCGCGTGGCTTGACTCCCCCCCCCACCTCCCTCTGCAGGTTACCTCGCGCCTGTGAGTCGTTCTATCTTCGAACGAATACCTTCGAAAATGAATGAATATGTGCCACGCGTTATAAATTGTATATATTATCATTATTAATAATGCATTGTAGTAGTTATTTTTTCATTTATCCCAAGAGTGAAGGTTGTGATTTGCATGCAAGCTCGCTCAGCTGGTCATACTCCCTTATTTGCATTCACGACAACCGATCGTTTATTCCCACCTGAATCTGCAGTTCTCTTTCAAACACAGATATTATAATAATAATAATAATACGATTTGTAGCGCGAGTTCCACGCCTGGTCAAGACGAGCTGTCTATGCAGACATTTTATTAAATCTGAAACAGCCTGATGAAGTAATTTTTTTGTATTGATGGATGTACGTTTTCACAGGTCGATGAGCGAGAATTGCTTTGCAAAGATGTTCTGTCGGGAGAGAACGTGTCGAGTGCCCTTCCTCTCTCCTTCGCGACGTTTCGCCTCCCACGTTGGAGGCATCCTCAGGCCGGTTGGAGACGACTGAGAATTACAGACGACTGAGAATTACACGTGCGGGCCTTCTGTCAATCCACAGCTGGATGAAGGTCTCCATATCCTGTGTTGGTTATAGGGGTTTGCTTGACTCCCGATTTACCGACCGGGTCAAAATGGGTTGGTGAAAAGTGGGGACGGAAGGCTCAAAGACTGGCTCATATCTCTCGCCACTGACGGTAGCTGTTGGCAGCGAATTATTTCGGGTTGCTAGGTTTAAGAGACGGCTTCTGAAACAGCTCATAATTCTACACAGCAGCCCGTCGTGACTTGCTTTTACAGGCAACAGTTCCTCCTCTCTATTCAAATATAAATTAATTCAAGGACTGCACACGTCTGATGGCTTTCATTACTGGGTTGGGGTTTTTCTTTTCACTCTATAAAAGACGAAAAAAAACATTTCTGAGCGAGACAAAATACTTGCGAAATAACTTTAACAAATTATAATTCTATTCAAACGGAAGGTTTTTGTTCATTTTCAATATTAATATATCACGGTGTATGCGGTGTGGAGCGGTGGCGCAGTGGTTAGCACACTCCTCTATGAGCCTTCGTATATATTTGTAGTATATATGCACATAAAACCGGCCTCGGTTAACGTCAGTGGTGTTGCCTGCCAATTCTACCAAACACTTCGAAGCCGAGCTGAAAGACAACGATGTCCAGAAGCTGACCATCGTGCTTCGAAGAATCGCAAAGAAGAAGAAGTGGCAAACCGGACATCCAACTGGTCTGGTGAAGTATGCTCAAACAACCCCTATGACCAATACGGCATGGGGACGCCTCCAACCAGCAGTGGATTGACCAACGAGCTGGACATCACTTAGATTTCAAAGATAGATGTTTATTCTTATATCAGAAAATACCCAGTCAGCTTGCAAGCACTGCAAGCGGGATTCCTGCGATTCAACACTGGCTACTATCTCTAACATTGACTCCTATCGAAAACACTCATCGATAGATATTTATTATTACAGCAGAAAATACCCAGTGAGCTTTCAAGCCCTGGAAGTGGGATTTCTGCCACACAACAAAAAGGTGATTAATGGCTCCTTTTATCAACAAGCCCGGGATGTTACATCGACAGAGATTGCAAAACCAGCCATGACGTCAGTTCGATGAAAAAAATGGCTGATGCAGTTACATTTTCACAACGCACTAATTTCTCCACTAAGATCCCAGACCCTCGGTTACATCTTCGCTGCTTCACGTGGCGGTGACTGAACTGTTTATATTTTTCATGTATTGCTTTGCTTCGTAATACTCTCTGCACACTTCCTATGTTATGCTTTTTTATTGCCCCAGGACATCTGCTCACTTGCATGGGATTCCAGAACCACTTACAGACACAAAGCACCAGAGGACATCTCGAGGCAACGGGTTGGCAGCTGAAATATTTTTGAAACGACTCGGCGAATAATCTCATAGTGGGGAAAACCAAAAAAAGCAGTGTTTAATCTGTCCGGGAAAGCGTCTTCATGAAACTGTAGAGATGGTACAAAACAAAACAAAAGCCAAACAATCCAAAACGGAGAAAATTATAAATTTAGCAACTGGGATTTCTGTTGCTGTTGCAAAGTTGACCTAGGGTTTGTTGGCGATAAAGAGTTAACGCTCAATTATCTGTTATCAGATTATCCTGTTTGTGGATTAACTGTGCTCTCGGGGGGGAAAAGGGGAAATAAAATATCACCTGCAGCAATGGTTTAATTATTAGCTGCCGCTCGCTTTAGGCTTGGTCGCTCGACGCCCAGATGACCATCAGCGTGTCATTTAGAGTCTGAACAACAAATGTTTTTCATTATCCATGTTGCACGGTGCCGTAGTGGGTAGCGCTGCCGCCTCACAGCAAGAAGGACCCGGGTTCGAATCTCGGCTCGGGGCCTTTCTGTGTGGAGTTTTCATGTTCTCCCCGAGCCCGCGTGGGTTGTCGCCGGGCACTCAGGTTTCCTCCCACCGTCCAATAGACATGCTGCCAGGTTAATTGGCGTACTGACTAAATTTCCCCAGGCGCCTTGCGATGGACTGGCGTCCAATCCTCGGTGATCCCGTGCCTTGCGCCCTGTGTCTGCCGGGATAGGCTCCGGCTCACCGCGACCCTGTACAGGATTAAGCGGTTTCTGAAAATGGATGGATGGATGGAAGTTTTTATTTATTCTTAGCTGGGCTAACATCCTCCCCCGCGGCCCTGCCCCCTGCCTCACATTACACTGGATCATTGAGGTTTGATGATGGCCGGAGCTTTGCAGCGATAATTCTTCTCAGGCACTTCACTTTACGTTAATGAGACACTTAGTTGTATTTTAATTCGTGAGGTTTACGAAGTTTTTATTGAGCCATTGCGCCGTGTCATTTTTTACGCACCAGTCTGACGGCTCATCGCTAACGCGGCATTGTGTCGCATTCCCTGTCGCAATTAAAGAAAATAAAGGCTACGGCTCTGAAGTACTCTCGATCTCAATTCTGTTTCACCGCCAAATAATTTCCACGCGTCTAATAAAGCATCCCATACGAGCAACTAATAAATAAACAAAACAAACCAGGCTTTTAGGCTCTTATCTTGATTCCCCGATGATGAGAAAAAAACATCTTGAATCGTTCGGTATGCAAATTCCAAATTGCATTGCAAATTCGACAAATAAGCTTCCTGACTTTAAACATCTGAATGTTAAACGGAAAATTGTGTTGGCACAAACGAAACCTAAATGAGAATCTGGTTGCGCATTTATAGAGTAGATATCCGCTAATGTTTTATTTTGCCCACCCAGCACGCCATGCCGTATATTGTTTGTTATCCGTGCGCTGTCATTTTCTGTGCATTTATTAATAAACAGACAATCATACATTCAATGTACAACGCGTGGCACATATTCACTCAATTTTGAAGGTATTCGTTCGAAGTGAGAACGACTGAGAGGCGCGAGGAAACCTCAGAGAGTTGGGCAGTCAGCCGCTCGGTTAGCCGGCGCCAATCCGCCAGAAACTGCATCCTATTTACGATGACGTTCCGGCCAATAAGTGGATGAGTGTTTTCTTTGGCTGTGGGAGGAAACCGAAGAACCCGGATGAAGCCCACGCAGACAAACAGGGGGCGAGAACACAAACTCCACAAAGAAAGGCGCCCGAAATGGGAATCGAGCCGCCTCGGGCAGGACTTTCTGTGAGGCGCAGATGTCACCGCTGCGTGTCCACCCCGCCGCCCACACACAGAGCGATGGATCAGCACCCACCCAGCTAGGACGCGGGGGGCGAGCGGTGGCATTTGCACCGCCGCAAATGCCACCGCTTCCCTACGATTCCTCACGCTGATATTCACGGGCGTGACATTGCAGGAGGCCTCGAGCATCAAAGACAAAGATCCCTCGTATAGCCTTAACAGACTGTAGGGTCAAGTGCTGTTAGCGAGTAGCACCTATAAAGGCCAGCATGGCACACGAAGGGGTGCGTGGCCCGAACTATGCCCGGCCGCAGTAATCTCCCCGAGTGGCGATGTTTTACGCATCACGCCAGGTACTCATTTGAGGCCGCGTTGACCTAGGGGAGGCTCAGGACCAGTTTGGAAAATCACCACCGGTGTTGGCCGTGAGCGGGAATTAAGCTCGAATCGCCGGGGTCGGAGCGCAGCGCGCTAACCGCTGCGCCACCACTCTCCCCTAGAGCGTCGTTCATCCCCGCATGCGAATCACCATCAATGGTAGAGCTGCAGAACTGTACTGGTGAGTGGGAGGGGGGGCTGGCGTGGTTTGGGGGGGGGGCGGGTGGGATTCACAGCCCGCTGAGTTTGCGTTCCTCCCAATACCCCCACACACACCCAGCCAGACGGCTAACTGCACAAATGAAGTAGATCCTCGGCGATTTGCTTCGTAAACCCACATCTGCCTCGTAGATTACACTTCCTCCGCGAATACCGGCGGCGGCAATAACTCTTGTTTTCACCGATCGTTTTCATTTACAGGGCATTGTCCGCAACTGCCGCGTATCGTTGCACGGTGTCAAGCGGGCGATGTGCTTGGTTACAGGACTCGGTAGGCCATTAGTTGCCATATCAGCAACTGCTCGATGGATCTAATCACGATAACGTCCAGCCACTTTGTCAATTCATCGCCCCGTCACATAGTCGTCCACTTTCAAGCAGCAAGCTCAAGGCCCCCACTCGTCAAAGATAATAATAATAATAGCATTTATAAAGACAAAGATCCCCCGTATAGCCTTAACAGGCTGTATGGGGCAAGTGCCGTTAGCGAGCACCTATGAAGGTCGATACGGCACACTAGGGGGTGGGTGACCAGCACCACGCCCGGCCGCCTTTGTCTCCCTAATGGCAATGTTTACACACAGCACTAGGTACTCATTTGAGGCCGGGTCGACCTAGGGGAGGCCCAGGACCGGTTGTGTTGTACTGGTAACTGATTGGACTATAGAGACCACGAGCCCGATAATCCACGCCCTGTGATGGACTGGCGTCCTATCCTGGGTATAGCCCTGCCTTGCGCCCTGTGTCTGCCTTGATAGGCTCCTGCTCACGGCAACCCTGGCGTTGAATGGATGAATGGACCATTACATAAATCAAATCATCCCATTAAAAATCACCCAAAAAATAAAGTATTAGTATTGTCGAGAAGTAGGTCAACTCAACTAAACAGCTGACTGTGTGATGTACGAGAAGGATTGAAAGCACACACAACGCAGAACTTTACCATCAAGAAATCCTCGATCACATTCACGCACATGTTATCTTAAAAATGATTTTCATGTGTTGGTTAACGTCGTTCCGGCCTGTTCTCTTCATTACGATCACGAGCCACACACACAGACAGTACAGGCTGGTGCCGATTACACGAGCTTAGGAGCGACTCGGAGCTGTGACTCCGTTCCTCCTAGCTCCTGATTGAACATTGCGTTATGAAGTTTTACTTATTATCGCGGTACAATTCCAGTGTTTTATAAAAAAAAATCCATCATGACCGCAAAGACTAATTTCAATCGACGGGTGCCTAGTTCTCGGGTACCGTGCAGCTCCTAATTTAATTTTTGTTGGCATGGAAAATAAAACTGTGATGGCCTCGGGCGGGAGAGCACTGCCAGGGATGGGACAAGAGAAGAGGCGGAGCTGTCAAAGACGCGTTCGCTTCGTCTCGTCCACAGTCCCCATTGGCTCAATTATTTACAAGACGCACATTTAACACAATGTAATTGCGCTTCAAATAACTGCCCGTGTTAATAAACACACGAACAAACATGATCAATTTAAAAGCCCTTCAGCTCAACTTCTGATCCCTTCCTGCTTCACAAAAGCCCTCGGGGCCAGGCAACAGTGGCTTCCATGTCAGCCCATACAACCCAGAAACACGCACACACAAAGACAAATACAAAGATCTCCCGGATAGCCTTAAGAGGTGGGTGACCGGCACCACGCCCGGCCGCCTTTGTCTCCATAGTGGCAATGTTTACACACAGCACTAGGTACCTCATTTGAGGCTGAGTCGACGAAGGGGAGACCCGAGGACCGCTTCAGAAAATCGTCACTGGTGTTGGCAGTGAGCGGGATTCTAACTTGGGCCCCCAGGTTTGTAGCCTGGCGCGCTAACCACCGAGCCACCACTCCCCACAGAAACACGCACACGCACGGAAACTCAGGCAAACAACCGCTCGCTTTGAATTGTTCTCATCTTTGTTTATCTATCTCTCGCTCGCCTTTTTTTCCCCCCCCTGTTTTGTTTTACTTTCCCCTCCCCACTCACCCCGAACCGGCACCACCGCTGGCACAACGGCGGTGGCGCGACGCGTCCCGCATTCATTACCAGTGTTCCGTGTCGCGCGGGGAGCCCGCCACCTAAAATGTTAATTTCGTTGCCGGCACGAGTGCTGGCCGCGTTTGTCACCAAACATACACGCTCACACTGTAATAGGCGCGCAGTATTTACCGTGTAATCGTGCTGCTGTTTTGTTCGCTAGGTGAATTAAACAAAAAATAACGTAGCGCCTGCCTCTCGCAGTGAGTAGCGCTGCCGCCTCAAAGCAAGAAGCCCCCTGGGTTCGAATCCCGGCTCCTGGGTTCGAAGCCATTCTGTGTGGAGTTTACATGTTCTCCCCGTGTCCGCGTGGGTTTTTTTTTTTCCTCCGGGCACTTCGGTTTTTTCTCCCACAGTCCAAAAACATGCTGCTGCATAGGTTATATGGCCTGCCGTCTAAATTGCCCCCGGTGCCCTGTGATGGACTGGTGTCACATCCTGGGACTGGTGTCCCACCCTGGGACACCAATCCATCCGCCACCCTCTACAGGATTAAGCGGTTTCTGACAATGAACGAATGAAAAGTGACATTCCGCCCGCACGCGATGGGAACTTCTTTCCGCACACCGAGCTGAGTTTCCAACAAAGCTCCCACCACAATGACGCGGAACGTCGGACATCGTGGTGAACCTCTCAGTTAATCTGCGTTGATGTTGTTGACATGCCCTTCTCTCCACATCCTTGCGCAGCGCTTTGCGACCCTTTGGTGAAAGGCGCTCTATAAATGCTATTATTATTATTATAACCGCACGCGGCATGGGCCGAATGAACGCCGAGGAGCGAGCTATTCCGATCGTTTCGCGACAAAAAAAAATAATCCAAACCGGTGGTACAATCGCAGCGGTAAATACTGCGCGCTTATCGCCATGATTGACACATCGGAGGGCTCTACGGCCCAATCGTGAAAACATACGCGGTAGACAGATGAAAAAATGAAACCACTGAAACGTTTTGCAAAGCCGTCACGTAAAGCCCTGGACCCCGGCCAGCTGACGAATGACCACTGAGCACTTTTGTTATTGCGATCTCACCCGAGCGTGAACATTCAAACTACGCCTCCCCGGTTCCAAATAGAATGGTGGCCGCGATAAACATTATCTGAAGGGTAAAGGTGCAGCGCTGCAATTGCTCGCTGACCCCACGACCGGCAGAAAGGCCTCGACTAGAGGGAGCTCTGCAGAGGTACTATAGCTGAGGGTATCCATCCATCCATCCATTGTCAGAAACCGCTTAATACTGTACAGGGTAGTGTTGAGCCTGAGCCTATCCCGGCCGACACAGGGCGCAAGGCAGGGCTATACCTCGGATGGGACGCCAGTCCATCACAAGGCACCGTGGGCAATTTAGTCCGCAGGCCTATTAACCTATGCAGCCGCATGTCTTTGGACGGTGGGTGGAAACCGGAGTGCCCGGCAAAAACCCACGCGGACACGGGGAGAACAAGTACAGGGTATTCTTGGCCTATTCTTTCATATCAGTCAGATGTCTTGGTCGAGGTTGGGGTACCCACACTTTTCCCCACCACACGCGACCCGCTTGCTGACCGACTGTAACGCACGCATCCGTACGGCTGGATGTACGGAGGCGCAGGGGTTAAACTGCGCCATTGTTTCAACCATGCATTTAGAATTCCGTACACTCACATTTTACAAACGTAGGCACACGGTGAAAACGTAACACTTATAAAAAAAAATATTTCCTTCACATTTATATTATCCTCCTAATCTTACGAGGTGTTAATTAAAAACAAATTGTTCGTATTAGCTGGATAAAAGGCTCCCCGTAGCGGAATTGTTGTGCAAATGTAATTTACACGGCGATGAACATACCCCCAAACAATCGCCTGCCAATCGCACCGTGCATCACTGCGAGACGGAAACAAAGCGGCGCAAGATTGCTGCTCACGACAATGCAAAGATCGTAAGCGCATTTCTAAGCTGTTCTTTCGGGATAGCCGTGTCACTGAGCGCTCCCTCTGTCTCCTTCGCGACGTTTCGCATCCCACGTTGGCGGCATCCTCAGGCACACTGAGTTACGAGTGTGGGTGAAGTTGAATGCGTTGTACTATAACCACGGGAGTACAGGATAAATAGTACAACACCTTCACCCTCACCTACCACGCTCGGAACTCGGGACGCCTGAAGATGCCTCCAACGCGGAGGCGAAACGTGGCGATGGAGAAAGAGAGAGAGTGCGCTTAGTGACACGGCTATCCCAAAAGAACAGCTTTGAAAAGCAACCACCATGTGTCGAGCCGTGAAAACCTACATCAGAAATAGTTTAGAATTGTGTTTTCGCCAGTGCCGGGTCAACGACAGGATGATCCCACTGTGATGTCCCGCGGAGCACTGCCAAACGCTTCATGTCAAGAGAGACGGCTCGTAAAAGTGGAGATAATAGAACTACTTTTCAGATCCTTTCAAATGGCCTTCGAGTCACACTGTAGGGGGACGACACTTTCACAACCACTCACCGTCATTTTCGTCAACGTAACCTTCCAACTGACATTATATGAATTCTGAGAGCTGCCATTTATTTATGCTAGGTGTGGAACACAAATTGAATATGATGTTTTTTTTTTATTTTATTCAATGCAGCGATTCGTGATTTGGGCCATGACCATCAACTCCGATACCCTCGAGAACACGATTTAATACGAATAGAGAATTCCATTGGGGGTGAAGGAGGTATCGGTGCTGGGCGGCCAGGTGTCTATGCAGCGGTAACATCTGCACCTCACAGAAAGAAAGTCCTGCCCGAGGCAGTTTGAATCCCGCCTCGGGAAACTTTCTCTGTAGAGTTTGTGTGTTATGCCCCTGTTCTGCGTGGGTTTCCTCCAGGTTCTCCGGTTTCCTCCCACAACTACAACACACTCATTCATTAATTGGCCAATAACATCATCATATATAGGACGCAGTGTCTGGCGGGTTGGCGCTGGCTGGCCGCCTGGCTGACTGCCCTCCCCCCTCTCACTGCAATTTCCTCACTCCTCCGTATCCATACCTTGTCCGTGACCAGGCGTGAAATTTGCCTGCATTATAAATTACGCCATTATTATATCTAAACGACATCTCGCCATCTCGGGGGGGGTGGGGGGGGGGAACCCCTCCAACAGAATGACAAGCTACGGACAGCAATTCTCAAGATCAGAATCGACACACGATTCTGGCTTAATGAGCAGACACTGTGCAGCACACGTACTGCGACCTCGACTTTCCCGTAATCTTGAACGCAACGAGACACCGCGATCCCGTATCCCTTCCACACGGCTTCACAACGCTATCAGCGGCAATCATCGCTGAAACCCCAGAGTAATTAAAAAGAAGTGCAGCGGTTACCCCTGTTCTTGCCCTCCTCGCGCCCCGCGGGGCGGAATATAAATGATTTATTTCATGTAATTGCGGCACAAGTTGATGTACAGAATTAAGTTTCCGCAGGAGAGCCGGTGAGAAGAAAAAAAACGAACGCACAAGCGGCAACATGACAAGCCATTTGTCTTTGCTAAGTTAGTTATTTTTTCACACAGGTGTTCACGTAATTGGGATCATTTTTTTTTCTCCCTGTGTGCCGATATCCATCACCGCGCTGCATTAATGCATCTCTCAAGCACATAAATCAGAGGACATAATTGAGTTCCATCACCCCGAAAAACCTTTCTCACCTACGCTGGATTAGCCGGCGACACAGGAAGGAGTCCGGCTGAGCCTATTAGTCGTCGGAAATTGTGAAACGTTACACTTCGGCCTTCGTTTGACCGATGGATTAGGCAACGGGCGGCGCTTAATTTGAGCCGGAACATGGAAAATATCGCGTGAGAAAATTAAGCTCGGAGTAGCAAGTCACGGCCTGCGTGGATGCTTGGGATACGGTGACCATTTTAATGAAGAGGGTGAGGAACATTGCCTCTGCGGGGGGCTCTCCAGGTGAAACGTCGTTCGATAATAACACCGACG
>JAZEWU010000029.1:569178-593587 GCA_036362915.1 Geotria australis | reverse complement strand
GCGACGAGCGATGAAAACGCGAAGATTAATAATTTCGGGCGACGCGGGGAAAGCCCATCTCTGACAACGGGGGTGATGTCAAAAAACTCTGTCAATACGCCGCCGCGCGCGCGCTGCCAGTGATATGATTTTAATAAAACGGTTAAGGTCACCGCCGCTAAAAAGCCACCGCTGCGTGATCCTCTCGACAAATGCTCGATACCGCCGGTAGAACCGCTCGCTGGCTCGTTGGTACGCGCACGCCAAACGGCGCTCGGCGACGTCCGTCAGTAATAATAATAATAATAGCATTTATATAGCGCCTTTCACCCGAGGGTCACAAAGCGCTGCAATGAAGAGGGTGAGGAACATTGCCTCTGCGGGGGGCTCTCCAGGTGAAACGTCGTTCGATAATAACACCGACGGCAGTCGTTACTGAAAATGAACGGGTGTTGAACGCTGGCAGCTGCCGAAACAGGCAGCCATCGTCAGTAGAGCAGAGCTGAAAGACAACGATGTCCAAAAGCTCACCATCGAGACCCCGCGGCGGAACGGAGAGCGCGCCAGGCGACGCGCGCAGTCCCAGTGGACGCAGCAGCCATTTCGTATCGTGGCGCCAGGATCGGATTGGAAAGAGGAAATCAAACACAAATGTAATCTGCTACCCCGCAGAAGTCAATGAGGGCCCGTAATTCACCGCTAAAAATAGGAAGCCGTCATCGTACGGAGTGTATGTGTGTGTGTAGCGATGAATAATGAACGTTATTTCAGCAGCTTTTAAAAAAAAATTATTCTAGTTTTCACGCTGTTGTCACTCCACTGCAGGAGGGAGGATTAAACATTCGAGTTAAGTCACGGGGGTTTTCGACCAAAACTGCAACCGTAGGAATAAATATAATTTATTACGCGCACATATTCATTCGTTTCCGAAGGTGTTCATTCGAAGAGAGAACGACTCAGAGGCGCGAGGTAACCTGCGGGGGATGTGGAGGGCGAGTCAAGCCACGCGGTTTGCCGGTGCCAATTAATGAATGAGTGTTTTTTACTCGTGGGAGGAAACTGGAAAACTAAGAGGAAACCCACGCAGAATGGCGAGAACACATAAACTCCACACACAGGGTGCCCGAGGTGGGAATCGAACCGCCTCGGGCAGGACTTTCTTTCTATGAGGCGCAGATGTAACCTCTGCGCCACCCTGTCGCCCAAGACCGGTTCTGATATCACTCGCCACTGATGAAGCCGTGGCTGGGTCGCTGGGTCGCTGGGTTTAAAGGTCACCGGATTCATAGCACAGGCCACAAACCATCGCAACATTACGCCACCCTCGAATAAGGAACACATAAGATATCTACCGGTTGATTTATATCGAAACAAATAAGGAGATATATAACACAACCTACTCATCTTTGTCCCACTACGTAAAAAATGACTGATTTTTTTTAACACATCCCATTTCCCACACGGCCTTCTGGGAGTACATCGTTTCAGCAGCGTTGGTTTAATACAAGTGGCTGATCAGCAGTGAGGCTCGCTTTACCCAATGCTGGTGAACTCGCAGATGCGTATAGGCAAGCACCCTCTCTCGGTTAGATACCGGGTGCTGGTGCGACGTAAACCTAACAATAACACGTTCGCGCCTTTGCGGAGAACACAAGTGATAGAGATATTAAAGCAGACATCGCGATCTTCAGATTGCTTCTCGATTCAAGAGTGTGCAGCCGACGATGAACTTGCAAATAAGGCATCAACAGATTTTTACATGGACACAATGGCGACTGTCAGCGGCTCTCCCCGGGGTGTCTCAACAACTCGGCAGCTCAGCACCCTCTTGCCCGCCTACTTCCAGCGATCCACAAAACAAATTGTCTTGCCAACGACGCAGTTCACTGCCCTGCAAGGAGGGGGCCCTGAGTGCCCACGTGTGAAGGTCAGCCGGTGACAAATTAAACCTTAAAGAGGGGAGACGCGGAAAATCTGTACAAAGACTGATCGTCTGCCACGGCCAAGAGAGGCCCTCCGAGGAAAACATCACACTAACGTACAGTGCGACGCGATGTTCTATCGAGCCTCCCCTTAACCGAGAAGCATCTCGGCCGCGGCGTTCCCCGCCGAGTGCGGCTCCGGATCAATGCGGCCTGCCGCGTGAATCTCATGTGGCGCCCGGATTGATTTTGCATCACAATCGGCGCCGTGAATTGAACACCTGAGGCCCGGCGGAGAAAATAAAATTACGAGCGCGAGATAATTCTCGCGCGTGCGGTAATTGGGGCACGGATATCTCGGCTCCGAGGCCGCGAGCGCCGTCCACGGTTTACGAGCGTCCGAAATCTTAGCCGCGGTTCACACGGGTGCAGAATCACCCCGAAGACGGCGGCGCGCGGACCGCGGGTCCCACGGGCTGCTCGCGACGCGATGGAATCGACGGACACCCCGGACACGGCGAGAGCCGGGTTCAAGTACAGTCTCTCCTCGACTCGCGACATGCCGTTCTCTCCACAGCTCGGATATTTTTTTTTTAAAACCCCGAAAAAAAAGTTGCTGTTTTTTCGTTCTCTATCGTTGTTGGTGTGCCGTTCTCTCCGCAGCTCTGTACAGCGCTTTGTGACCCTCGGCTGAAATGCGTTCTATAAATGCTATTATTATGATCTGCGACCTGCGACCAGTAGTAGATTGATAAGAATGGCTGTAAATTATTATAATAATAAATACAACGTATAACGGGTGCCACATATTCATTGGATTTCGAAGGTATTCGTTCAAAGAGAGAACGGACTTAGAGGCGCGAGGAAACCGCAGATAGGCGGCGGAGGGTGGAGGGGAAGGCAGCCATGCGGTTAGCCGGTGCCAACATTTTCCAGACACTGCATCCTATATATGATGATTTTATTGGCCAATTGATTAATTAATGATTTTTCAGTTGCGGGAGGAAACCTGCACAGAGCATGTGGGGGAGGCGAACACACAAATTCCACACAGAGAGGCGCCTGCGCCAGGCATCCAACTGCCTCACGCAATACTTTCTATCTGCGAGGCGCAGATCTTACCCTGCCGCCCTAAGTTTAATCAACCGGCGTGATGATTAACTCCACAGTGTGTCGCTGGTAGAACGCAGACGTCAACGACCGACGTAATATTCCCGTCCGCGAATTCGCAGACTGCGAGCGTCTCAGCTCGACGCACGCGTACCGGGAGCCAGGATCGTGATTTGTTTGCGTGAACGGCAAATACAAATCCCCACAGCGGCCGAGCACGGTTAATGGGAAGTGCCAGGCACACGGCACAAGCGGGTGCCTGGCGCCCGCCAGGGGGATTTATCTCACCCGCGAAAGGGAACGAGACAGTAAAGACGGGGCTGGCATAATGTACCCTTCCGCTGTGATCGTGTAATATTGGCTAAGCGATGATAGCGGCTCTGTTGTTTATCACTCATTGGCTTGGAGGGATGTGGCGAGATGCGCTCCCTCTGGAATCGGCCGAATGAGCGTCGCGTCGCGCGCAGCTGCGGGGCCTCTCTCTCCTCTCGTTCCATCGCTCGAGGTTCAGTCAGGGTGTTTTATTAGCTTGCACGCTCACGCGATGATATTCACGTCCATTAGTGTAAAGTAATACCGTCAACAAGGTGGCTTCAAAATGTTTCCGTCGGTAAACAATTTAAAGGTCGCTCGATTTGGTCGACCGGCTGCCAGGTTTGTAATTTGGCTAGTTTTACATGCAAAATTGCGTTTTAAAAGATTGTTACACACTTTTAATGCTTTTGTAAATTTACTCCGCACGTTCGTTTTATTTATTACCGGTTCTATTTGCGTTGGCAGTTACATTCCCAGCCAGGGTGAAAAATCAATGGCAAGTGAGATCTGAGCCGGCAATGGCCTTCCCTTCACGAACCAGGGTGAAGTATGGTCCAGCATCTTTCCTGACAGAATCATTGTGGGGACCGTGGGGACAGACTCGACTGCCACACGACTATGAATTATTATTATTATTACTACGATTAATATTTAACGGGAAATCTGGCCTTCCTTCCTTTCTTCATAGTAACCAACTGGGAGGTCCGGGGGAGGGAACGGATAATCCCCAGACACTTTGCGCCGAAACAAATCTTTCACTGTCGTTCGTTATTTGGATCTGAGAAGCGGCCGCTTCACGGCCTGGGACCGTCACCCTCGTCGGCCAATCACACTCGTCGACGCCGCACGAGGTGACGCGCGCGCGGGTGAGGTCACGGCGCGCGAGAGGTCACTAGGCGCGTCGCAGCCGCGGGTGTTGCAGAACAAAGTGGGGGGGTGGAATCATGTTTCTGTGAAAGTGCGGGTGTCGCAACACCCGCGGCTGCGACGCGCCTGCCCGCGGCACCTTGTGGGTCCGCTCGCCGCAGCGCCGGGTGCCCCCCCGCGACCTCCGGGACCAACCGACCGTCCTGTTCTGTCAAAAAAATACTCTTCACGTTGGGAGACGCGCTCTTGTGGAAAAGTCCCAACATTTTCCAATCGCTCAGGTGGGAACTCGCGCCGCAGCGGAATTCGTCGAGTTAACATCGTCCCGACTCAGAGCGTTTCAAAAGCCGCCTGGGCCGCGGTTTAATGTTAACGGCGAGCGCGCGGGGTGTTCAACCGGCCTCTGAAGGCCCCGCGGCTCGATCACACAAATAGTCCAGCAGCCGCCGCAGCGGGGGCGGTGCGAGTGGAAAGCCGGCGACAAAAACGAATTGGAACCGTCCGCCGTGTGGGTTTTTTCGTAAAGAGCTTGCAAGCTCACTGGGTATTTTTCTGCCGTAAAAATAATAAACATCGATCCATCTATATACACGACCCCGGGCGGCAAGTTACGGCCGATCGCTCGCGCGCTTCCGACGGAGGTTCGTTCCGCGAAGGTCGTCTCCGCGTCGGCGGTTTACCGCGGTGTCTTCTCGTCGCGCGTCGTATTAATAGAATCCGCATTAGCAGTTCTCTCGCGACGTAAACAGTTTCTGTTCCGACTGATTGGTGTTACGATAAAGTAGGTGTTTTTTAAATATATAAACGGTGCGATAGCGTTCTTACAAGTGTCATCATGGTTATCATCACCAGACACGCTCTATCCACTGCTGAGTGAAGCCCGCTCCCTGCCCCCCCCCCAAGCTGTCACCATCTTTTGCGTTCTCGTGACTTGATAATACACTCACACACTCACCTACTCACTCACTGACTGAACCGTACACCACTCACTCACCCACCCACTCATTCACTCACTCAGTCACCCACTGGGGGCAATGCGGCTGGGTTCGCGTGGTGCCCCCCGTGAGAACCCGGCTACTCCTGGGGAAAACCAAAGCTGCATCTCGATGGCCGCATCCTCGTGTCCCGTCCAACTCGTGACAAGTCACATCTCACACGCACGTACACGTGCATTAGATAAATAAATAGAAATTAGCTGATTGCATTGCTCCTTCTCTGGCTGCCACTCTGTTGTTAGTCTCGACCACCGGCTATTGGCCCTGCTAGCGGTGCGTCCTACCTAAATCCCATCGCCTCTCTAAAGCGTCAATACGATGTCGCTAACCTGCGTACGTTCTTCAATCCATATTCTCCTCTCTCTGTCTTGGTGAAATTCCACGCGTGCACTTCTCAACGCTTCTTTGTGCAACTTTTCAGCTTCGCACGGCTCGAATTCCAGATCGTTTTCAAATGCGTTACAAACCCGTAACAAAACAAGCAACCCTACCGTGCACCGGTAGCCATGACTCCCAATGTCCAACAAAACCTCGGCTGGATCTCAGAAACAAATTGATTTAACCGAGGGAGACAGCATTGTATACATGTATTTTAAAGCATATCTTCCCAGCCTGCCGATAGATTTAACACGAAGGCTTTCATGACCAACGTTATCCATAGTATAGCTGTTTTTACGAGTTAGGTCACGGAAAACTATTTTAACATAAAAATATTTTTACGGAACCTAACTCATAAAAAGAGCTATTCTGCCGATAGATGTTAGATAGATAGATGATGGTTGCTTTTCAAAGCTGTTTATTTCGGATAGCCGGTCAGTTTTTACGTACAACTATAACGCCTGATGATGCTCTCCCTCGCGACGTTTCGCGAGGGAGAGCGCTCGACACGGCTATCCAGATAGAACAGCTTTGATCATGCAGTAAACCGTTAAAACCTTCATCAGATAGATAGTTGTTTACTAATACAGCAGAAAATACCCAGCGAGCTTGCAAACTCTGTATGCGGGCTACGTGCGACGCGACACACGTTCGAACTGACGGACGCAAACCGTATACACAAGCATAACGTAACACAATGAATTTACAGCATTAAGTGCAGGGGTGAAACCGTAACACGATCGCCGTAGTGTGCGGTGTCCACTGTATGGAATTAGCAAATCACTGACCATCCGTCATATTTTATAGGGGAAGGTTATTATCGTAATGGATATGGGGGCATCTCGGGGGGGCTAATGCCGGAGGTGGGATCTTTACGATCATCTATCTCCTCAGAGGATGCAGGGTTGAGCTCTCTTATTGGTAATTTTTGTCCCGTGTAATACCCTGTGTTACTGTTTCCTTTGTGATTACGGTTAGGGTTGCTTGCTTGGGACAATTTAATGCTGTGAATTCGTGGTGTTACCTTCTGATTGTATGTATGGCTTGTGTGGGTTAGTTCGAACGTTGTGCCGTGTAGTTCTTTGTTAAGTGACGTGTAGTGGGGTAAAGTGTGGGTACGCCCGACTTTTTCCTGGACGTCTGACCATGGCGAGCGCAGAAGAGAAGGCCACAAAAGTCTGTCTCAGGTGTCTGTTGACTATTTCCTTCATACTTAAGCGCATATGTAATTGCACCTTGTTTTGCACGTTATTTTGCACAGAGTTGAACGAGCAAACGGGAACACAGAATCTCACTGTCATGTGTCCCACGTTTAAAAAATACTAATTAATTAATTGACCGATAACATCCTAATATTTAGGAAGCAGTGTGTGGCAATATGGCGCTGGCAAACCGCCTGGCTGCCTCCTCCTCCTCTCTGTGCTTTCCTCGCGCCTCCGAGTCGTTCTCTTGTCGAATGAGTACCTTCGACAGTGAATGAATATGTGCGCGTTATGAATGTAAATTATTATTGTTTAAAATTATTATTTATGTGATCAATAAACGTCGCTTGACTGGTTGAGCCATCCAGAGTGGAGACCCTCCCGGCGGCGGGAGCGGCGTGTGAACGGCGATTGCAGGGCTGCACCTTTACCTCATCGCCTACGAACCGTATTCGCGCACGATCCGCCTGGCGCTTAGCTCCAAGGAGTTAATTGGCATCGCGTGGCCGAGAAGACAAATGAGTCGGTGTCGCCGCTCGACCACCGAACTCGGCGGAAAGGCACAAAGCGAGGCAGGGTAAACAAGGAGAGGGCGGCACGGTGGTGTAGCGGTGAGTAGCGCTGCCGCCTCACAGCAAGAAGCCACCCGCGTTCGAATCCCGGCTCGGGTGCCTTTCTGCGTGGAGTTAGCATGTTCTCCCCGTGTCCGCGTGGGTTTTCGCCGGGCACTCCGTTTTTTTCCCACAGTCTAAAGACACGCTGGTTCATTGGTTAATTGGCCTGCTGACTAAATTTCCTCCGGTGCCCTGTGATGGACTGGCGTGCCATCCTGGGTATAGCCCTGCCTTGCACCCTGTGTCTGTAGGGATAGGTTCCGGCTCACAGCAACCCTTTACAGGATTTAGTGGTTTCTGACAATGAATGAATGAAAACACGGAGACTTCATGCGGCTTCCTCTGCGTCACAGTCTCGTAGCTTGTAGCACAGCTCAGCTAAAGGCAGGAGCCGCGACATTCAAAATATCGTCTTCCGTAATTGGCAGCACTGCACGAACGCAATGATAATAAAGCAGCTAAAGGGATGTTTAAAGCATTAATAATAACAACAATAACAACAACAGCGCCGCCGCTGTGTAATTGGCTATTACGCATGGAACGTATAAAATATATATTTAATGTACGGTACGCTCAGAGCAATCGCTTACACGCGCCGAAGTGTGAATCGTCTTCCGTGCGAGTGAGGGGACATTAGGGATATTTGACAGGTACCTTGGAATGAGGTGAGATTTACAGTCTTGACGGACGCGCTCACACACACGCACGCACGCCTACGCACACGTACGAACACGCAAGTACAGGCTTTAAGAGCGCATCACTGTTGAAAGATGACAGGAAAAATACAAGCGCGCATCTTAACGTTTACCTCCGTCAAAAAGCCGGCGAGTAAAAATCACAGCGATGGAAATAAAGGGACCGTAGCGGTTTACATTACGTCCGCTGAGATTCAGCGGTTGGCGAAAATAGAATCTGCTAATTTCACTGCAAGCAAATTGCCTAAATGTCTCGGCGAATGAGGCATTATGTCACCGATATGCTCGTGCGATTACTTTATATCAACAAGACGCACGAGATTAATTACATAAAATATCTTCACTACGTTTCGATCAATAGCGCAATGGTGTATCTACGCGATTGAAAAATATGAACGTTTGTAAAACTGTATAATTATCATCGATATTGGTAATACTGTATTACATAAAAACAAAACCGTGCGGCGAGAATAGGAATTCGAGATGTTTTGTAAAATCAGTTTTCCCCGCGAGAGGTTTCTAGAATGTGTATTTACTTTGACCTCTGTGACCTAGAAGCCAACGATTCCATCATTAACAATCAGGACAGTCTTGTGTGCTACATGACCGTGCACCTCTCACACAGATACGACAGAGAGACCAATTTAAATATTATCAACCAGTGATAAAACTAATTTGATGAAACGTGAGCGCAGCATACGTTGAACGTGGATTGTCAATTTCTTAAAAAAAAAATCTACTGATAAACCATCCATCCATTATCAGAAACCGCTTAATCTTATACAGGATTGCGGTGAGCCGGAGCCTATCCCGGCAGATACAGGACGCAAGGCAGGGCTTATACCCAGGATGGGACGCCAGTCCGTCACAGGGCACCGAGAGCAATTTAGTCCTCAAGCCAATTAACCTATGCAGCAGCATGTCTTTGGATTGTGGGAGGAAACCGGAGTGCCCGCCGAAAACCCACCACACTAAAAAAATATCCTGACGTGCTTTCATTGCCAATATTTTTTTTTTCTGAGCTGTAAAAATACAAATTAAGCCCGGGGGTTGCACAGCATCGCCTTCCCTTGTATGGCGATGTCTTGGAGAATATGCCGGCATACTTGGTATGCATTTCACCGCGCAAGCTTACCATCAACGCAGGAGGAGGAGGAGCGTTGCTGAATTTTAAATCGACTGTTGAATTATTCTGTTTGGTCCTGCGCTGTTAGGTGCGGTGGGTTTTTTTTCTTCCGTTGGCCAGGCTACTCGCTTTGACAATAACAAAATAAGGGCTCTTCCGCTATTAATTGTACCGCTGTGAATGTAATCGCGGGTCCTTTGCGTTACGAATGCCGTCTCAAGTGAGAATGTATTTTAAGTCGCGGATAATGAATCGAGTGACACGGGATGACTGCCGGTGTGTGCAGCCTTTCGCCCCGAGTCAATCGCCGGCAAAACTTTGCGGAGCATTTTAATTGAAAAGAGAAGCTGCAGAACAAATAGATTTTCGAGCGCATTTACAGGCCGATATAAAATTGCTTTCACAAGTGGACACGTATCCCTCGTGTCAATCCCCTGATGAACGAGAGGCGGCTCTCGACACTGTGTGGGTTTTATTTGAGCGTACTTCAATACACTGGTCAGTACGACTGGTAGCATAGACGCGGCAGCCGCAGTGCAGTGCAACAATCGACGTTGCCACGCCGCCTTCTGTTGCCCACGATTGGCTCACAGAGGCAGAGAGCAATCTCATTGTGAGGCCCTGTCCAGGCGAGACCTTGCCGAGTGTCTGAGATCTGACCAGACTGAGGGCGTTGTGGCATTTGTTATTTTCCACTTATGACATATGCGACTTACAACCACCCGGACTTACGCCCCTATTATGTTATTTCGAGTCCCGACGGTTGGTCGTAAAGTCTAACAACGACCGCTCCAGGTGTGGTACAATAACACCGGCTGGCCGCGTTGCCGCAAGGCAGCCATATTTGTTATTGTCTGAGTCTCAGTCTGTGTGTGGGTGTCTAGCAGCTGGTTGTCTTTTGTTTACAAACTGTTATGAGGGTATTTTCGACTTACGACGGGGTCATCGGAACGAAACCACGCCGTAAGTCGAGGAGAGCCTGTATATGTCCTGATGTAGGTTTTAACGGCTCGATTCATTGACGGTTGCATTTTAGAGCTCTTTCGGGACAGCCGTGTCGAGCGATCTCCCTCGCCACGTTTCGCCTGCCACGTCGGAAGCATCATCGGGCGCTCTGCGTACAATAAAGTACACGTGCGCGATTACGTTTCGAGTTTGAGACGGCTTGAGGACAGGCTACGGGCACATTTCCATGGTGCACACGTTTTGCATCCCGCACGCGCCGTGCACCCCAACAGAGCTTCAGAGCAAGGCTTCAGAGCACGCTTCAAAGCACACGCGGCACACTTGAATGATTCCACACGCAGAGAGAGAGAGAGGCTAACTAAAGCGCGCGCGCGAGCGCACACAACACCGACACGGTCCCCACAACTTCCACTTTGTTTTTAACAACAAGACCACCACCACCACCACCATGTACATTCTGTTCATTATGCTCACACGACGCCCACTGACAAGATGCAAGCGTGGCTTGTTAGCTTCTCTATTGCCTTATAGGTCGAACCCCCCTCGAAGAGATAAACCTGGCCTTGAACCGTACATTGATTCATTGACAGGGCGCAGTGTGTCAGTCGGTTTGTATTTAAGCTAGGATTTGTGTTTTTGCGTCTCGTACCTGACCGGGCATGAGATTTGTGCGCGTTATAATTCGTATCGGTGGAAAGAACCGTTGAGCTATATAGTTCTTTTTAACAGTTGTCCAGCGGGGAGGCGTAAGTAAGTTACAACATTCAGGGCACGGCGGACAATTTGTTGTTGTCAAACGTTGCGAAGGAGAGAGGGAGCACTCGATATGGCTATCCCGAAAAAACTGTTTTGAAAAACAATGATCCTGCATTGAGCAGTGAAAACCTACATCAACGCGAAACCCATTATTTCCTTTCAATCCTCACGATCTCCTGCCACCTCCATCCAGCGAGCTTCTCCACATCTTCGAACCTCGTCCCGTAATCTCCTTGTCCGTTTCCCCCTCTCCTCCACCCTAAATCGGCCCCCGTTCCACCGTTAACTCCACCTGTTTGAAAATGTCTCTCAACGTTGATGCTTCCGACGTGGGAAGCGAAACTTCGCGAAGGCGAGAGGAGGAACGGTCGACGCGGCTATCCTGGAAAGAGCAGCTCTTGAGAGAAATTCTCATATGTCGAGCCGCGAAAACCTACGCCGGTACGTTTGCCCAGCCATCATCTGATTTCCTCGCTGGATGTGCTCCACATTTATGATTCATGTTCACCGTGTAAATTACATCTGTCACGATAGTTTTAACTTGCAATTACACACTCCTGTGTTGTCCGTTCTCGTTACACTCAAAATACTTTTTTCCGTTGCTCTTCGGAGAACTTCAAACATTGTTTTTCTACCGTTGAGATCAGATTTGTGCCCCGTCGGTCGTAAAAAAAAATATGAAATCCAAGTTGTTAATTTTCAAACACACACAAGCCTAGCATTCCCTCCATAACGCTTTCCAATAACCAAAACTTTTCCAAGAATCAGAGATCCCCTGGTGTATGTCTCTGTCCTGCCGTTCGTGGCATTAAACCATTTGTCCCATATTAATAAATAATGCGTTCATATATTCTCGCACAATTTCAGTATTTTTTTTCCCCCACTGAATCTAATATTCTCACCCCCAAAAAAATACCGGTCAATATTTTAGCCGCGTTCACTCACATCATGGGAGTCATTACACATTCATGTAAGGATTCACATTTCCCAGCGGCGCAGGGAACCGTATTTATTCAGAACGAAAATATTTATTCGAGAATAATGTCACATTTTTAGCATCATTTATTTTTGCCTCGCTTGTGCAGTTTTGTCCGCTGCAACAACCCAAATGTGACATTAATAATAATGTAGTTTATAACGTGTACAAGTTCCACATCTGGTCATAGACGAGACACAATATGGAGACGCGAGGAATCTGCAGAGAAGCGGGCGGAAGGCAACCACGCAGCCAGCCGGCGCCAACACTTGCCAGACACTGCCCCCGGTGCCCACCGCGACCCTGTACAGGATTAAGCAGTTTCTAACAACGGATGGATGCATGAATAATTGTGGGAGGAAACCGGAGAACCTGAAGGAAACCCATGCGCAACAGCGGGAGAACACACAAACTCCACACCGAAAGGCGTCCGAAGCGGGAATCGAGCCGCCTCGGGCAACTCTCCTTCTGTGAGGCGCATATCACGACCTTAGGAACGGATTAAAATCGATGACTCGACTCTTTGGCACATACCTAATGAGCACACAGGCTCTGCCGTGGAGCTGCAGGCCATGTGCTTCGTCAATGACAATAAGCGCACGCCATCGGACTATAATGATCGTTACGATACAAATTCCAATTCCTCGCAAAATACAAATGTCTGGTTCAGCGACAGCTCATTCTGCGTTGCAATATTAATATACATGCTGTGTCATAAGTCGCTTGACCGAGAATAATGAAATCACCGTGGGGAATCATATTTATTAGTTATTAGAGAAATTGCTCGGTGTACTCCACCATGTTCAATACACATGTTGCAGCTTTGTACCGCTGAACAACACTGCGTAACGGCGGCATAGTGTGTTATTATTCAACGTCTCCAACTCTTGGTGACTCGAAGTCTCCATGTGTTTTAAGTCCCGAGGTGTCTGGCCGCAGATTCTATCTGTGATCTTCTTCTTCTTTGCGATTCTTCGAAGCACGATGGCTAGCTTCTGGACATCGTCGTCTTTCAGCTTGGCTTCGAAGTGTTTGGTAGAATTCGCAGGCAATACCAAGTACTACCTGACAGGGATCGCGACGTGAACGCTTCTACCTTGACCCCCTATCTGTGATTAAACCCCACATTGACTGATCGCAAGCTTGTAAACTCACCACTGCAGCCAGCATATTAAAATCATCGTCGCCAAGTCAGTGCAGCCAATAAGTAACAATACATATTCTCGGGATTCGACTTACGGCGCGCACTGTATGTATCGACCGCATGTCCGCAAGACAAAGAATACAGGGTCCAAATTATTAAATAGAGTCGCATTGTTTGAAGACAAACAGTGGCCCCTGAGTCAGCAGTGTGCAGCCTGGGAAGACCTCAAGAGCAGCCAACCACAGCAGGCAGCACGTGCTCTGTATGAGAAAAATAAGAATGATACAGGGTGACGCAGTGGTAACAACTGCGCCTCACAAGAAAGAAGGTCTTCCCCGAGGCGGTTCGATTCCCGCCTCGGGTGCCTTTCTGTGTGGAGTTTGCGTGTCCTCCCCCCTGTTCTGCGTGGGATTCCTCCGGGTTCCCCAGGTTCCTTCCCGCCCGAGGTGGGGACTTAACCGCCTCGGGCACGACTTTATGCGAAGCGCTGATCTTAACCGCTGCACAGCCACCCTGCCCCCCATCACTGCAGCTGCACGCGGCGGTTATTGAGCTCCGATTTTCACAAAGTCCACAAGGATCAGAGCGCCGGGCGTGAGCTGGGACATTGCGTAACGCTGAGAAAATCAATGGGATGCATCTTTGGGGGGCATTACGTCACGGTTGGTGGTCTCAGTGGCTAAACAGTTCGAGTGTCGCCGTCGGAAACGTGGCGATGAGTTAACGGCGTCACGATCTGGCAACCCCACCGAACGCGAGTTCCAGTCCAATTACTTTTAATTCTAGTCAGAGTACACATGCTGCCAAACTGCCGACCGCTGTGGGCCATGCTCTGATTGACTATGGGGTTGGGGGATTACGTGAGTTCCGGCAAGCGCAGCGTGGAACGCGACAGTAGTTTTTATTTTATTTGTTACTAATTTCGTTATTAGAAACCGCTTAATCCTGTACAGGGTCGCGGTGAGCCGGAGACCATCCCGGCAGACACAGGGTGCAGGACAGGGCTATACCCAGGATGGAACGCCAGTCCGTCACAGGGCACCGGGGGCAATTTAGTCCGCAGGCCAACTAACCTATACAGCAGCATCTCTTTGGACTGTGGGAGGAAACGGGAGTGCCCGGCGAAAGCTCACGCGGACACGTCAACATTACCGATTGCAGTGGATTACCTAAACTATGATATGCCGAGGGCACCTGGTACAGTCTCGGTTAAAACGTTGTGAAATTGAATGCTTTGATAATAATTTGAACGCTAAAACTAATTTGTTTTCTGCCAAACATTAAGGAAACTACCTTCCCACCGGGCCTCGTCTTGCCGTGATGGGTACATTATGCTCGCAACGGCTGCTGCTATGGAAACTGAAAAAGGCTTTTAAAATTAAATACGACTTGCATTTTGCATGGAGAGGACGCCAACGATACATTTATATATATTTTCTCACCCCTAGCAGTCGTAAATGCATGCAGATTCATTTCCGTTCAAAAACGAATTACGGCTAAGCAAGTAAAAGAAACAAGATATTTTTTCGAGTGCGATATCCCGGCAGGCCAAAACGACGTCGCTCGGCAAAAGGCAGGTGACTGCAAATTAAAAACATTTCCAAAGGAAAACAAATGGTGCTTTGGCTCGGGCTTCTGGGCCATTATTTATCGGCGTGTGCCTTAGGTGGCCCAGCGCTCTGGCAGCTGAAAGGGGGGGGCCTGACTCGCGCATCCACAGCGACAGGACAATCTCTTTTGTGTCCGCGAGACAGCCGCCCTTGTTTGGACAATGCCAGCCGCTATTCGTCACTCAAGACACCCCACCTGCAGCCACCGCTTTCCCACCGGCCGTTGCGGCCGGTCAAATCAATATTTAAGCGCGATAAATATTAACGCGCTCAAAGAGAAAGAACTGCGCGTAATTTTTTCCGGCCACGCCGCCTGCTTTTTCGAGCCGCCTGGGCGCGAGCAGGAGTTATCGAGGCAAAGGATGAAATCGACGTTGGTAGCCTTTTGCGAACGCCGCTCTTCGCTGACGGGATACAGTGGGGCCGATGTGCGTGTTCACGGCACCTAACACTCGCGTGAAAAAAACATCAGCGTTTAACCATCTAAAGTGTAGAGTCAATGGCCATTATTTCAACTCCCCGTAGTGCCGAAATATTAAATATTATTTCCAACTGCCAAAGCGGGCTCCTGTTAAGCAGTGGTAAATTCACAAGAGCTGTTGCTATGTGCGAATCCTAACACGAACTTCACAGTGCAAACTTTGCTCAGCGCCAGCAAAAAAATTTTGGGAAACGATATTTGTAGTGATGTAGGTTTTCACGACTCGATTCGTGATGGTTGCTCTTCAGAGCTGTTCTTTCGGAATAGCCGTATCGAGCAATCTCCCTTTCTCCCTCGGCGTTTTGCCTGATGATGCTTCCAACGTGGGAGGCGAAACGTCGCGAGGTTAGAGACGGAGATCGCTCGACATGGCTATCAATAAAGAACAGCTCTGAAGAGCAACCATCTTAAACGATGTTATAATTTTATCACACAACGACAAACGTCAGTTTAAAAGATTTAAGATTCAAGCAAGTGCACGCGGACATTGCCACAAGGCATTACGAGCTTCAGCTCTGAGCGATACTCTGGGCCGTCACCGGTTTTCACAAGACTAGCCACCCAGTGGCAATCATTCTCTCGGTTTGAAATGAATCTCATGTATTACTGCAGCACTAATCTGGAGTGAAGGCAATTATTGCTTTTCAGGATATCAGCACGCTTCTGACGCGTAGCTTTAAATTCCCTTCTGCTGTCCCACACTCGGACGTCATCCATCTCACTTTGTCTCGTCTCGGCGGCAAAGCGGAGTCACGAACACCTGAGCCATTCTGCAGCTCGTTACGTGTCGGCGGTGCACGAGGGTGTTCCTGTAACTAAATTATCCCTGTTCCTGCGTCTGCGATCGTGGTAAGAATCGCTCGGGGAATAGCGAATGACCCCGGCACCTACGGGCAATATTTTATTTTCTCCCTGTTAAATGTCTCCACGGGATGGCAGGCGAATAATGCCGTCTTAGACGGCTGCACCCTTGTACGCGCGCCCATTCGAAGGGATGTGAGCTGTTATTTCCTTCCTTCCTTCTGAGACTGGAAAACCCAGTGAGGAGAATTAAAGAGTGTTGCAATACGGTGACATCCGTACCAGAAGAAAAAAAATTCCCGGGTTCGATTCCAAGCTCGGGTACCGTTTTCTGTGTGGCGTTTGCATGTTCTCCCCGTGTGCACGTGAGTTTTCGCGAGGTAGTCTAGTTTCCACAGTCCAAAGACACGTTGCTGCGTAGATTAATTGTCCTGACGCAATTGTCCCCGGTGCCCTGAGATGTCGTAATTTGCTAACCACTCCCTACTGGACAACTGTTCAAAAGAGCTACGTAGCTCAACAGTTCCTTCCAGCTTAAATACACACTGACTGCAGCTGCAATACAGTGAACATCGTACGAAACGTAGCAATGTTTACATATGGGTGTCATGGCTGTCGTTCGTAACACAGACGTCCCGGGGCCGAGTGATGCGCCGACTCCAACGAAATTGATCTGCGACTACAGCGAAGGACAGGCGCAGGAACACTCGACACGGCTATCCCGAAACACAGCTATGGAGAGCAATTCTCAATATTGTTCATGTCCAGAGGTAGATGAAACCTGCAAATCGCTAGAAATCCTGAAATACTTTTCAGAGAGGCAGTGGTATTTCAGCGCACGGATAGAGAGCGAGCGTGAGGGCGAGTCCAGGGAGCCACTCACGTCACGTAGATTCTCGCGAATGTTCCCGAGAAAATTAACGCCGTCTGTTTTTACTTACTTGAACCACACACGTAATGAACTTGAGTCTCGACTCAGTTTCACTTTAAAGCCAAAACGTGTCAATTTGTTCCGTCTCTTGGGTGTATTTTAAGCAAGGCTAATTTAAAAATAGCCGGCACAATCCTCTGCTGCGAGTTTATTCTTAATTTCAACAAAGTGGCTCAGAATCCATACCATACCATAACATTTTCCGAAACTGCTTAATCCTGTACAGGGTCGCGGTGAGCCGGAGCCTATCCCTGAGACAAAGGCCGCAAGGCACTGGGTATACCCAGGATGGGACGCCAGGCCATCACAGGGCAAGAACCGAGGTCAGAATCGTGGATTTAAAAGAGTGGATTTAAAATGATAGATTCAAAAGAGTGACGAAATGATGCCAATATAAAAGTGTATGTCCAGAAGCTGACCATCGTGCTTCGAAGAATCGCAAAGAAGAATAAACACACAGGAGTGCTGTGGCCAGGACCTTACATGGTCACCTTTGTCTCTCCAGTGCTGATGTTTACACACTGCACCAGGTACTCGCTTGAGTCTGTGACGGACTGGCGTCCCATCCTGAGTTATAGCCCTGCTTTGCGCCCTGTGTCTGCCGGGACACAGGGCGCAAAGCACGTGTGCACACACAGGCAGAGGAGGGTCGGCACGCGCGTTCCACAAAAATGGCCGGGACCCCCACGCACACACCAAGCGCGAGAAACTGTCAACGAGTGCGCACCTCGACTGCACACACACGACACTGGCCAAAGAGCCGGCACCCCTCATCAAACGGGTGGGGGGAAGCGCTCTCGGCGTGGGCAACCCTCACGGAACGGAACGCTCACGAAACACGGTGGGCTTTCCTACGAGGACAAACGAAATAAAAAAAAACACCAGGCAAACAGCCGTGTGTGCTTCTCGCCTTACCCCGTAAAGTTGCAGGCCACTCTGCCCCGCTGGTCCGGCAAAAAGGCTAGGGGAAACAACCTTGAGACTGGGGAGGCTTCGCAGCCCGTCGGGGGCAACGTCTCAACCACGAAAACACCCGTGAACGAAGGACCGAGGGACAGCCTTCGCCACACACTCTGGTGGCTTCCTCTATTGTTTTGCAAAAGTCCTAACATCTGGCATACACTATTTAACAGCTCATTAATCCAGCGTGTAATGAAAGCGTGCAGGCTTAAGAGACCAGACAGCTATAAAGTTGGGTGGGGCGACAATGATAATAATATTATAATCTTCATTACGCTTACAACAACTATTGGTGAACGTTTCAAGTGCACTTCAGACCGTATATCATTTTACAGCCCAAAGTGATTTTGAATCTTCAAAGTGTCAGAGGAAACAAATTACCGATGCAATTCTCACCGATTATGCACAAATCACGGAATGATTCTAACATGTGAAGAAGCTGTTTATGCAATGCTAATCATTTTCATCTGCGCATGTTACCGGTGGAAAAAAAACCGGACACATTAATCCAGATTGAAGTGGAAATCCTTTTGAAACTGGAACAAAGACAACACAGGCCCATGTTCAAATATATATGTGTCGTTGCTGTTGTTTTTTGGTAAAATATTTATTTTTCATGCTCTTAATTCATATTTTATTGTTTTCTAACTTGCGTTTCACCGATGTGATTGAACGCGCATCACGGCGCAGACTGTAACTGGGGCGTGCCCTGCTCCACAATAAAAACATTAATAATACTAACAAATGTGAATAACAAATCGCGTGTAGCCGTGTCCTCACTCGACACGGCTATCCCGAAAGAACAGCTCTGAAAGGGCAACCATCATGAATCGAGCAGTGAAAACCTACATCAGATTAGTTAAAGTGGAAGACCCCGGGACCCGTTCAGATATCACTAGCCACTCACACTAGCCGACGCCGGGTATCGAACTTAGCTGACGGGGTTAGGAACATAGTAGATGGACCAATGTGTCATTGCAGCCCCCCTTCCCCCAGCAAATCGATTGCTGAAACAATAACAAAAAGCGTAGTTTGGAATTTTCTTACATCACGTACACGTGCCAACTCATCCGTCAATCGATGTAAACATAGAAAAGCGCTTTCCCTTTCTGGCAATAATACAAGTGTCAAGATGTTAAACCACCAAATATACACCTGCCAATCCATTGCTAGATGAGCGCCTTCCTATGCCATCTGGCTCATTGGTGTAATTTTACCACATATTCTACCACGTGGGAGCATAGAAGTACAGCGCGACGGTTGATGTTTCCGCACTGCCCCTCCGCCGCGGCAGCGCAGCCTCGCCTATTGCCGCTCCGTACGCGTACACCGGTCACGCGAAGAGGAGAAAAAAAAGGAATTACCTTTACAATTTAAAGCGGCAAAGTTCATAAAATACAGCGTGAGCAAACCGTTCGAAAGGCTCCCAGGATATTAAAGGGCCCAATCACCTAGGTCAACAGAGAAAATTTAAACCCATCAAAGTGGATTTAAGCAGACGTCCCCGCTCATGGCTTGCGCTTTAAAGAAAAGTGCAATTTTCAAAGAACTGCGATTTACGGTGATTGAGACGGCGGCACACGGCAGAATGGTGGCGCGGTGAGTAGCGCTGCTGCCTCACAGCAAGAAGTTCCCGGGTTCAAATCCCGGCTCGGGTGCCTTTCTGTGTGGAGTTTGCATGTTCTCCCCGTGTCCGCGTGGGTTTTCGCCGGGCACTCCGGTTTCCTCCTACATTCCAAAGACGCGCAGCTGCGTGGGTTAATTGGCCTGCGGATTAAATTGCCCTCGGTGCCGTGATGGACTGGCGTCCGATCTTGGGTATGGCCTTGCCTTGCGCCTTGTGTCTGCCGGGATAGGCTCCGGCTCACCGCGACCCTGCACAGGACTAAGTGGTTTCTGACACTGAACGGATGAGTGGAGACGGCAGCACGAGCGCTCCCGTCCCAGAGGCACGAGAAAAGCACAGATAGGTAGGTAGGGGATGGGGTAACGCAGCCACGTGGTTAGTTTATCTAACGCAGGCACGAGGCCCGCACACAGGCACGGCGGACTGTGGACTAAATAATGGAACGCTATAAAAACATGGTGCTTCCCAGCTGAATTTCAGCGCGAGTGCAACTCTATAAGGGCTGCCTCCAGCCAACCACGTTCACGGCTATAGGCACTAAACTTCCGATCGATAAATCTCATACAGAGATAAGACCCGCCGCTTTATACCGCTGAGGTTGTCGCACGCGAGCTATGCCGCGGAACAATGTTTTTACACAACCAGCTCTGGACAGCCGGAACGGTCCAGGGCTGAGTTCCAGAAAATATTTCCCACAACGGCAGACCGGGGGTGGGAAGGGAGGGCCGATGGGCGGGAGAGAGAGTTGGGGAGCCCACGAAATGTTTCGTGATAATTGAAACCCTCACTTGTGTGCTTGTGGAACAGAGAGGACCAGAGTGTGATTGAATTAGATTATGATTCGCTAATTAATCATCGGAGATAAACGTACACTTACCATCGCTGCGAGAGAATTAACCATTCGTCCAATATGTCCTGCTATAAATTATTCCATGGGAAATACTAAGGAAACGTTAAATATTAAACAGCGCTGGACGCCTATCGCTGGTCCCAGCAAAATTGGGTTTTTGGAGAATTTGAGGTGAAGCCTGAAACCGTATTTGAATCTGAAATTAGAATAGCGATTTCGTGTTGTATATGTATATGTGTCGTGACTGCCTGTGCTAATAAGATAAAGGTACAGCCCTGTAATTATTGCTCTTTTAACTGCTGGCAGAAGAATCTCCACAATAAAAAGCTTTCGAGCTACGTATTTGCCCTACTCTTTCAAGCTGGCCAGACCATGTTGGAATAGGTGGGGGTTACCCACACTTTACCCCACCGCAACACGCGAGCCGGCTGACCGACTGGCTGCGGTGGTTCCCGTTTGCAACCCCCCGGGTTGACGGAGGCCGCGGGAGGAATTTAACAAACCGTCGTCGTGATTCTCGAATCAAACCGGTGGGCGGCGTGAACGTCAGGTGCGGTGTGCTAATGGTTACACACGACGCGACGATGCAAAATGTGATGGAGCGGTCCGGCCCATTGTCTGCGAGAGGCCATCATCGGCGCGGGCTGTCGGTGAAAATCGATGCGAGAGATTTACCGCGGCGCGATCAATATCGCAAAGTGCCCACGAAGAGCACTCGCGAGCCAGCAGATAGCGCATCCTCCACACACTCATGCAGGGCACCTCCCGGTTAGCCCTCAACCCCCCNNNNGCCTCGGTTTAAAACAAGGTCAAGCCGCATTCAGGGTTTCCTCTCCTGGCCCAGTTTCAGGGATGAGGTTATATTTGACCAGGCGAGTCATTCGGCGCTCTTTATCGGGTCGACTTGACGGCGGCAGCGCGAGGCTTAATCGCGAGACGGAGCGAGGATTACTCGGAGCTCCGGCGGTCTCTCACAGTGGCGCGACCGGAGCGTAATTGGTTTGCGCTTCTCAGCTTGGCGGCTTCCCAGCACCTGCCCCCTTGTCTGGGCGATCCGTATGATTTAAATTGTCCCCCCGCGGTGCCCTGCGATGGCCTGGCGTCCCATCCCAGGTATTGCCCTGCCTTTCCGGAATAGGCTCCGGCTCACCGCAACCCTGTACAGGATTAAGAGGTTTCGGACAACGATGAAGATGATGATGACTTTACCACGCTGCTCCGTTAACACGGGCGGTATGGGAGCGCGATGGCGGCTACGTCGATGACGACATGATGATGGTGATAACAACGATGAACAAGGTGACGATAGTGATGATTGTGCTGATGGTGATGTCGATGAAGAACTGCTCTTCGCAGCTGCTGTTTTGAAATCGCTGCGTCGAGTGCTCCGCGGTGATGCTGGTCACGACGTTGGCGATGATGGCATTTAGAAAAAAAAACACACAAAAATCGCTCCGTCTTATTTAGACAGAACAATTTCGCATTTACCAGCTCGTCACGGGCGCTGGCCACGTGCTAAAAAGCGGCGGCGGTGGCGGCGGCAGCGACTCCGCTGGAGACTTATCGTGGCCTGGCGTCACGGCCCGTCGGGTGATTTAGTGCGAGGACCATTTTCAAGGTTCACCGATTCGAGCCACTGTCTCCCGGCACCCTCGGGTGATAATGCGTTATGAATAAGTGTGCCGCGCTTTCTCCGGCGCTGTAGTACCCTGCTGGCCCGTCTTACATCCCCGTGGACACCCTAGCCGGGCGACAACCCCGCAAACAAACGTACCGCTGTGTCACGCCGTCATAAATGTTACGTCAACCGTTCGAGGAAGTGTTTACCCTAAGTATCCGCAATTTCCTGCTCGAGCGATGGCGAGGGCGCTTTTGTAAACATCTCGTGGACATGGTTAAGATAATTTGAAAAGGGTAAAGGTGCAGCCCTGCAATTGCTCGCTCGCGTCACTGCCGGCGGAAGGGCCTCCGTTGTTAGGAGCTCCAGACACACCTCCTCGAGATGGTATCTTAGCCTCGTCTTCCATGCTGGCCAGACGTCTCAGAACAGACGGGAGTTCCCACAACACAGCCCCGCCCGTGCGTGACCTGCAGATGGACTAACTCGGCTGTCCAATTCACGCTGCTGGGTGGACAGAGTCAGAGAGATGTCAGGAGCTTGCACCGTAGCTGCAACTGCCACGCCGGGAGATGGAATCGAACTCGTGCCCTCCGGATCGGAAGGCCGCTGCGCTGATTACCGTTTACACCACCGTGGCAGCATCCCACGCGCAGTTAAACGCAGCAGATGGAGGGAATTGCGGTTAAAGCATTAAGTAAAGAATTCACTGCTGTTGCCGTTTGTTTGAGCGCAATTATACATATGTACGCTGGCCGTCTCAAACCCCAAAGCAAATGTGATCATTTTAAAACAAATTAGCGCCGGATAGAGATTTAACCACGAATGTTACAAATCAAAACCAGTCAACTTATACGTTCGAAAACCACAATCCGCGGATTAATGACGCAATGCAAGGAGAAATTCAAAAGTGGTATTTTTGTACATTTCTGAAACGCTGACAGTGCGACCCAGTAAGCTATTTTTTAAAGAGCAATTTTCTTCCCCCACAGCGTGTAGGGCCCTCGGCCCAGACCTTGTGAACTCAGCCTCTGCTTTAATCAACTCCTTCGTATTTCTCTTTAACCTCTTGCTACGTTAGCCTGTTAACTATAACCCTACCCTTTCATCGTGACTTAACGCCTGATTAAGATACATTACCTTATAAGTTGACTAACACAATTTGGGGGTTTTAACTCGCGAAATATTGAAATGTATTATTATTGATTTTCTTTTCTTTTTTGCACTTCTGCTGACTTATCTCTTTCTCAAGCGGTATTGACATTTTGGCGGAGAGAAAAAAATGCTCTTCGTTTTTTCTCGTCGGCAAATTTGCGTTGAAAATTGTCACGTTTGTGGCTTCGGTGATTAAATCTGCGCCACAGTGGCCCACTTGTTATTTTACAAATTAGATTGCACGAGTTTTTACCTCCACTTTATAGCATAGGCTGCACTTTTGACGATTCCAAAAAGTCACCCCACTGTCTCCTGCGTAAAATACAAGCTGAGGACAAAATTCCGCGCACGGTTTTGTCACATCTTGGTCGGTAAGCGGGTTAAAACCTATTTCATTCTGGTTAATCCTTGGATGGGAGGCTCCCTGAGTATGCCGCGTGTGTGGTGTGTATGGGTTACACGTGTATGTTCCAAAGGGCGGTACGGTGGCGCGGTGAGTATCGCTGCTGCCTCACATAAAGCAGGCCCTGGGTTCCATTCCTGTCTCGGGTATCTTTCTGTGTGGAGTTTGCATGTTCGCCCCGTGTCCGCGTGGGTTTTCGTTGGGTTCTCCACTTTCCTCCCACAGTCCAAAGACATGCTGCCTAGGTTAATTGCCCGCACGAAATTGCCCCCTGTGCCCTGAGATGTTGCATCTTGCGTACTGCTGGACAACATACAAAAAAAGCTACACAGCTCAACGATTCCATCCATACATAAATTTTCTAAACCGCTTGTCCTGGTGACGGCCACGACCAGACATCCCTTTGCTCAGCAACAGATTACAGCTCTTCCTGGGGGATTCCCAGGCCAGCCGAAGGATATAATCCCCCCAGCGTGAAGCTCAACGGTGACCCGTAGTCAGGCGACCTGACTACAGGTCGCCTATAGACTGTGCCACAAGACACACGCAGATAGGAGCGGCATGAACCACTCACTCGACGTCCACTCACTCAACGTCCATCCATCCATTTTTAGAAACCGCTTAATCCTGTAAAGAGTCGCGGTGAGCCGGAGCCTATCCCGGCAGACACAGGGCGCAAGGCAGGGGAACACCGAGGATGGGAAATTTAGTCAGTACACCAATTAACCTGGCAACATGTCTTTGGCCGGTGGGAGGAAACCGGAGTGCCCGGCGAAAACCCAGGCGGACACGGGGAGAACATGCAAACTCCACACAGAAAGGCCCCCGAGGCGAGATTCGAACCCGGGGGCTTCTTGCTGTGAGGCGGCAGCGCTACCCACTAAGCCACCGTGCCGCCTCACTCCATGGACGTATTGCGTCCTATTTG
>JAZEWU010000029.1:540357-559074 GCA_036362915.1 Geotria australis | reverse complement strand
GGCAACAACGTGAATAGTCAACAGTGGTTGGTCCTATGGGAAGTCTCGCGCCTGCTACAGGGGGTGTGGTATTTACACCGCTGCCTCGGGTCCGTAGATAGATAATAATCATAATAGCATTTATAGATAGATGCTTATTTATTATTACAGCAGAAAAAATGCCCGGTTAGCTTGCCAGCTCTATACGGGATTCCTGCGACACAACAAACACGCAAATTGACAAAAAAATATCTGAAAATAACAAATTAACCATACAAAAACAAACAGCAAAAATAACCATCCATCCATCCATTTTCTAAACCGCTTGTCCTGGTGAGGGTCGCGGTGCAAAAATAACCATTGCACATAATTGACCAAATAAATAAATGCATACAAAATACAGATAAACATTCGCCAACGGGAGATGAGCGCCGGTTTAATGCTCATTTGAGCAGCAAATCACCCGTTATTCAGTGACGGCCAGCTCCCGGCACGCGGATAGACACGTCCGACACCGTGCCAAACAAGCCGCCGTGCTACCGGAAATCACATCGCAGCACTACCCAGGGGGGTAAAGCGAGAGACAGAGCGTCGTAGCGGGACACCGGCAGCTCGGCTGAACGAAGCGCCAACGCTCGCCAACACCAGTTCGCCTACGATGAAGCGATACAGATTCTCAAACAACGACGGCCGCGAGTGGTGGACGACCTGCCAAGAATACGACCGCCCCTTCGCACTCATCCAGGCGGGCCCCACTATCGATCCTGCCGCCGGTCGGCAGCCGTAGAGATCACAAAATAGGGGATTTTTATTCCCCGCCGATCGATGGCGCATTAAAATTCATCGGGTGTCACGGGCGAGAAAACACCGCGTTGCGAGCGGACGAGCGGGCGGCGCGCAACGGGTCCAGGCGCGCCGGAAAAATCCAACCGGCACTCGCGGACGCTTTCGTCGGCAATGAGGACAGTAACCACCAGCGTTCGACGAAAGAGCCGGGAGCGTGGGTTGGGGGGGTGGGGGGTGTGCAGACGCTTACAATGGGCAACTCGAACGTCACAAATCCGCCACGATCGGCGCTTCCACGCAGACGGCAAACATTCGGGCCGCGTTGGCGGGGGTGGCTGGCTGGTGGCCGGTGACGGCATCAGCGCGCGCTGCGATGGCTCGGACCGGCGCACGCACGCAATCCCACGAATACAACAGTCAGCAGCCCCCGCCGCTCGCAATCACGGCGCTCACGGCGTTACGGCTTTTATTTCCGGGGCTTCCGAGGCCCATGGAATTAATCAGCGCCGAGTGATAGCTTTTGCTCGAATGTGTATTGGGAGTCGGGTCGCGGGACTCCGCGTTATTTGTTTTGCTCCCCGTTATGACGCCAGCGCCGATAAGTGACTCGGGGAGGGGATTTTTTTTATTTATTAACGATGTGGTTTCGCTACACGTGTTTGTAATAGTGGGGTAATAAGGCGTCTTGTTTATCCGCAAAAGCCTCTCCGAATGTCTAGATTTGTTGTCGGGATTGGGACCTTGTTTCGAGTTGGGAGTTATTTCCTGCTCGTGTCAGCATCGACGTGGACCGCTCATCTCCCGTTTACAGCCCTGAGCCAGTGCTAGAGACTGCCACATCAACAATAATAATAATAATAGCATTTTATAGAGCGCCTTTCACCCGAGGGTCGCAAAGCGCTGCACAGGGCTGCGGAGAGAACGCCACGGCTTGATTTATGATAATAATAATAATAGCATTTATATAGCGCCTTTCACCCGAGGGTTGCTCTTCAGAGCTGTTCTTTCAGGATAGCCATGTCGAGCGATCTGGCTCCCTCTGTACCCTCGCGACGTTTTGCCTCCCACGTTGGAAGGATCATCAGACGTCGATGCTTCCAACGTGGGTGGAAAAACGTCTGATGATGCTTCCAGCGTGGGAGGCGAAACGTTGCGAGGGGGAGATAGCGAGAGAGCGTTTCTGACAACGCATTTCCTGCATTTATGTGACTTCTGAGATGAAAAACAACCATTCGGATTTCAGACCATGAGAGCCTAATCGGTTCCCTCTGGGATTGTCACTCCGCGAGCGGTGTTCCGTGCATTGCCGCTCAATTCCACGCCGGCCTCCTGCCACCGTTTCCCCCAGCAGTGTTATCACCTAGTATAGCTCTTCACGTGCCATATCGGCCTTCATAGGTGCTACTCGCTAACGGCACTTGACCCTGCAGTCTGTTAAGGCTATATAGGGGATCTTTGTCTTTGTATTTCACGACGACCGACTGAACCCCCCCACCCCGCCCCCCCAACCTACCCCACCCGCTCACACCTGTTATGCGGCATTACGAGGAGATTGAATTCGGATCCGTTATTTTAATATTTCGAGATAGATAGATATTTTGCATGATAATCCCCCGGGCGCCCGTGTCTGGTTTATAAGAAATAAATTGATAAATAAATGCGGTGACGTACATTTTTCCCGGCGTATTTATAGTGAGGCAATATTTATGAGACCCAGTTATAGGGTCAGGGCCCGGCATTTAAGAAAAATTCTGCCTAGCAACGCTGGCGCAGGCGACGTAGCCTTGACAGCACCTCAATTACCGGCAATTACAGCCTCGTAAAAACAGGAACGGAAATCTTGCCTTTGTGTCCCAAATGTATTGACTCCACAACCCTCCAGCGCGAGACACTGGGTTGTTGAACATTTTGAAAACCCTCTTATGTATGCAAGTAAATATGCATGCGATAATTACATCGGTTTGCGTGCTTACATTTCCACTGCCGCTTCTTAATATGGGTTCAATTACAAAACATACTATACCCGTATAATGAAAGCGCATGTGTGGGCAAATTTGAATATTTTACTGATGTAGGTTTTCACATCTGGCTCGATCGCTGAGAATTGCTTTCCAAAGCTGTTGTTTCGAGCGCTCTGCCTCTCTCCTTCGCGACGTGTCGCCTCCCGCGTTGGTAGCATCTTCATGCGTTCTGACAGCTTCGGAAAGCAATTCAAATATGTATTTTAAATAAATGTTGATGGGAAAAAAAACGCATCGATGCTTACGCTAACGACAAACGAAAACCGGCCAGACAGCCGTTGTTTTGTCACCGCGTAAAAATGTGGCCCGAATAATGTGCACCCCGCAGAAACCCACATCTTCCGTGGAAGAATTCCCACTCGTACATCCCTGCTCGTTGATAATCACACAGCAGGAATCGTGAGAGCTGACTAGGGCTCCAACAGTGGATTGATCACGGCTACCGCTGCTGCTGATGGCGACGTGATAATGACAATGATGACTGGGACGACGGCGATTATGACACTGCACGGGAACTGAATCAAAGCAATAAAAATCCTTCACGCAGATTTTTTTTTTTTACAGCAGGTGACACTTTCCCCACGACCGGCATGATGAATTGATTTCAATTGCCCCAGCCTATTAACATCTAAGACATCCACAACCTTGCAAACCCGTCGGCGTACCGCCACGTCTACTCCACCTTACCTGCGCGCTCCCCGAGGGGAACCTCCGTATTAAAGACTTGACCCCGCGGCATTGATCGTTCGGCTCAATTCATCGTTACATCCCGAACATCGGCGAGATTCTTCACGCCGCCACACTCTGATCCTGTAAGGTCACACGCGCGTTTCCCCATTAATCTCACGGTGAGCGCCTGTCAGTGCGGAACATCGTGCAGACCGATGATGGTCTCTCCCCGCCGCGAGCCGGGCGTCATACAGAATTCACCTGAATAGACGGCGGCGCGTTAATGAATCCAGCTCGCGTGTCCGCTCAATCGTCATTATCTACCTGGATGATGGCTAACATTCTCATTCCGCCCGCCCGCTCGCTCGCCGGCTCGCGTCGACAAATTCCCATTCAGCACGCCGGCGGCGTTATTCACTGTCTGGCGCCTAAATGTAAATTTCTCGCGGGAACTATGGATTGACCGCATTTACTCCGCTCCGGTATCTGAGCTCTACAGCTTTTGGAGGGCCAATTAAAATTCAGAGATTGTCGCGAAGTTGGAGGTGGCTCGGCCAATTCATTTGCGCCGCTGCCGAAACGCGCGTACGCATCCGCACGTACACACACACACACACACGCGCGCGCGTGTACACTTGCAACAACAACCACCGTTCATTACTAAGCGGCGGCGGCGCCTGTGCCAGGCCAGGTGCACCTTGAAGCCACGCAGTGTCGAAGGCTCGCTGACATGAGGTCACGGGACAGACCCAGGTGCCACGGGCTGCCTGACGTGACTTGGCCGGCCAAAAGACAAAGATCAGCCGCATAGCCTAAACAGACTGTAGGGGCAAGTGCCGTTAGCGAGCACCTATAAAGGCCGACACGGCACACGAGGGGGTTGGTGGCCAGCGCCACGCCCGCCTTTGTCTCTCTAGTGGAAATGTTTACACACAGCACTAGGTATTCATGTGAGGCTGAGTCGATCTAGCGGAGGCCCAGAACCGGTTCAGAAAATCGTCACTGGTATTGGCCGTGTCTTTATGTCTTCATGTCTTCATGTGTCCGTGTGTCCACGTGACGATGCCTACAGCCTCCCACGCTGTAGGCATCATCGGGCGGTTTGGATAGGCAAAGTGATGCGAAACGTCGCGGAGGAGCGAGAGGGAACTCTCGACACGGCTATCCAGAAAGAACAGCTATGAAGAGCAATTATCATACATCGAGCCATGAAAACCTACATCAGTACAAAACATCTTGGTCAAAAAAGGGTGCAGCGCTACAAATTGCTGGCGGAAGAGCTTTCGCTAGAAGTATCTCAAGAAAGCCCCTTTATAGAAGGTATTTGGCCTACTCTGCCACACTGGACCAGCGTATTGGAAAATGTAGGAGTACTTGCTCTATGAAGGGGAAAGCAAGGGTTAAACAATTATCGGAGGTCTGTAAATGTGGACAACTCTCTCTTTCTCTGCACACTCAATTAACCGTGGGCATTAATATTTTTACACTCGTCACAAGTCACAGGAGAACAGAGCGTGATAGTGGAGTTGTTCCACTTTCATGCAGATGTTCTTTCGTGAAACTCAATCTCATTTTTCATTTTAAAAAAAAATCAGTTTCTATGCCACTGTCTTCGTGAATGTTTTGCTATCTACAACAAAGACCCTCCGTATAGCCTTAACAGTCTGTAGGGTCAAGTGCCGTTAGCGAGCAGCTATGAAGGTCGACACGGCACTCAAGAGGTGGGTGGCCAGCACCACGCCTAGCCGCCTTTCTCTCCCTAGTGGCAATGTTTATACACAGCACTAGGTACTCATTTGAGGCTGATGATAGCTTTGTCGCGCGTTCCTTCTCTCTCCTTCGCATCACATTTCAATCACTGAACTGAAGCCTCTCGTAAGGACATCCGAGATGGTTTCAGTGTTCATTTGAGACATTAGCCTCAAATAGGAGACAAGCATTCACTGCGCATTAGTGCGACTATACAGTAATGGAAACGTGTCTGTATTTAGTCTTAATTTTTATGACACACTTTGCTATCCGGTAACACATCCCAGATCATTCCACGCTGAAAACACACAAACGCGCGCGCGCCGATGGAATGACCGACTTGCTATGATGGCTGCATTACTGCGTTAACGCTATTTAATTGTTCCATTAGGCAACTAATTTTGGACGGGATGGGTTGACGCCCGCTCGTCATCAGAAGCTATTTATGAAAACGGTCATCGCTGCTGCCGCGGGCACTCGCGCGTCCCCCGTGTGCGCGCGTCTGTGTGTCTGTGTGTGGGGAGCGGTGGCCCAGTGGTTAGCGGGCTTAGCTACAAATCTGGCGACCCGAGTTCGAATCCCGCTCACGGCCAACACCAGTGACAATTTTCTGAATCGGTCCTGGGCCTCCCCTAGGTCTACTCAGCCTCAAATGAGTACCTAGTGCAGTGTGTAAATATTGCCACTAGGGAGACAAAGGCGGCCGGGCGTGTTGCTGGTCACCCACCCCCTCGTGTGCCGTGTCGACCTTCATAGGTGCTCGCTAACGGCACTTGACCCTCCAGTATGTACAGGCTATATACGGGGGATCATTGTCTTTGTGCGTGTGTGCAGGAGGTGGCGAGCGGTGGCGCAGCGCTTAGCACGACGCGCTACATACTCGGCGACCCGAGTACGCTTCTCGCTCACGGTCAACGCCGGTGACGATTTTCTGAACCCGTAGGCCGACTCAGTCTCAGATGAGTACCCGGTGTGTCGTGTAAACATCGCGCCACTACAGAGGCAAAGACAGGACTTTCATTCCGTGAGGGGCGCGGACGTTACGACCGTGCCACCCTGCCGCAAATCCCGCACGCCGCTCACCGTTGAACCACCGCGGCGGCATCGTGGCCAATTTGTAAAAATGACAAAATAAAGGAGCGTCAAAATTAATTTCCTCCTTAAATTCCGTACGATCTTCCAGCAACGCGAGCGGGCCCTGCGGAAAGAGTCGTTATGATGTCAGAAGCCGCACTGGCCCTGGCCCAAGTCGGGCCCTGGCTGCGGCCCAAGAGGCAATGCCTGAGACGAGACGCAGCTTCCTTTTACACAGCCCATCTGCCGACGGCGCCAGAATAAAATAAACTAATTCCTCCAAATGAAACTATTCCTAGGAAATATACTAACAGCCATATACACCCTCCCCGAGTGGGGTGTAACGGCAGTGTAGACATTCATCATCTCCCCAAACCGCCCCCCCCGCAGCCCCACCCCCCTGCCACCGTGAGTCGATGAATAGTCGCGATTCGATTTGAGAATCGTAGATTATTTTTGGCCCCGTTCTTTGGGGTTAGGCATCTGCATCTCGTTTGCGCAATTAAGTTCGCCCCATTAGCTTAAACGTGACATTAGCATTTCGAATGGGGCTCATTTGCATACGTTGAAAAAGGCGAGGATTCTTCCCGAACGCGATTTGCAGCACGTGCCGTGAGCGCCGTAAGTACCTGTACTTACTAATGCAGTGGAAGCAACATATGCAGTGGAATCAACATATGCTTATATGACACTGGTGTTGGTGGGGGGAGAGGACAAAGGAAAACGTCTGATCTTCTGATACAAGCACAATATTTTGGATATAAGACCTTGCTCCTAATTGGTGGGCTATACATAGTATTAATCAATGGTCCTCTAGACCTCTCCTCTGAAATGTGCGAGCATCACATTTCAGACAACGTTACTGAAAAAATGACGACCGCATTCTTGCCGCATCATGGTCATCATCATTGTCATCATCGTCGTCATAATTGCAAACGTGAGGATGCCTCCGACGTGGCAGACAAAACGTCGCGAAGGAGAAAGGGGCAGCACTCGATACGGCTATCCCGAAACAACAGATTTGGTCGGCAATAATCATGCATCCAGCCGTGAAAACCTCCGTCAGTACAGATGGGCCGCGAGTCGCGAGGAAAAACACAGACTCCCGTTTGGCTCCACGGCCACTGCTCGCGCGCGCCGTCAAATCGTCCCACAACCACCCCCCTCCGCAACGGCTCCACGGCGTGTTCGGCCGAGCCGTTCTCCGGCCCCCCGTCATTAGATCGCGCGCCTTTCTCTCCGGGGAACCGCAGCCCGTCACCGTAAAATTTCCCGTGCGTGCACGCGGGAGTGTGTGGTGTGTGTGTGCGCGCGCACGTGTGGGTCAACATCGGGGAAGTGGTAGCTCAGTGGTTATAGCGCGCTAGGCTACAAATCTGGCGACCCGCGTTCGAATCCCGCTCACTGCCAACAACCAGTGACGATTTTCCGAACCGGTCCTGGGCCCTCCCCTAGGTCGATTCAGCCTCAAATTAGTACCTGGTGCGGTGTGTAAACATTGCCACTAGGGAGACAAAGGCGGCAGGGCGTGGTGCTGGTCACCCACACCCCCTCGTGTGCCGTGTCGACCTTCATAGTTGCTACTCGCTAACGTCACTTGCCCCTCACAGTCTGTTAAGGCTACACGGGGGATCTTTGTCAACATCGCTCTCATCATCGTTATCCATGCGTCACGCTCTGGCCGACGGCGCCCTGAGCCGCGGTGGGGTTTGGCGCGAGCAGCGCTAACGCACGCGCAAGTAACCAAGTGCGTGCCTCGGTCCGCGCGTGGATATCGGGATCCCTCCCGCCGAGTTGCGGTAATTGGTCGCGAAGGCTGCTGCACGGATTTCCCAGGTCATCGATGACGAAGCCTCGTGGGACTCCAGAAGGTGATGTTCCAACCAGGGCTCAAGTCTTGTGCACCTTCCGGCAGGTGTTTGACGCTGAATGTTACCTGCTGGCGGGCGGCACGGTGGCGTAGCGGTGAGTAGCGCTGCCGCCTCAAAGCAAGAAGGTCAAGGGTTCGTATCCCGGCTAGGGTGCTGCTTTTCTGTGTGGAGTTTGCGTGTTCTCTCCCCGTGTCCGCGTGGGTTTTCGCCGGGCACTCCGGTTTCTTCCCGCAGTTCAAAGACATGCTGCTGCAATAGGTTAATTGGCCTGCTGAGTAAATTGCCCCCCGGTGCCCTGTGATAGACTGGCGTCTTATACTGGGTATAGGCCTGCCTTGCGCCCTGTGTCTGCCGGGATAGGCTCCGGTTCACCGCAACCCTATACAAGATTAAGCGGTCTCTGACATTGAATGAATGTTACCTGATGGTGGGGAGGAGTTTACACGAGGAGGAATCGGTTTCGTTCTTTACTTCTCTGGCCGAAAACTGGAGAAAACCCGTAAAAAGGCGGCTTCAGAGTTACGGCATGGTCACAGTTTGCATTTTCTGTGGGAGGAACAAACACACGGGTGTAGGATGAACCTCGACTGAGCAAACCTCTGCATGCAGAAAATCGCAGCCAATGGGGGTTATGACATTGTGATGCCAATATGCTTAATGAAGCCAAGCATATTATCATGCAAATCGAAAAAGGCCCTCAGGCATGAACCAGTGGTTGAATTAACCGTGAAGGGGGGAGCCTATACGTAACACTTTCCGCTATGGTATTTTCAAAGAGGCCATGAGAGTAATGTCACGCCGTGTCATACATTGTGAGCCCATTCTGGCATTCCTGCATGACTGTGAGTGTGCACACGTATGTGTGGCCTCAAAGTGCACCTGTCGCGGCTTCGTGCAGCGTGGGTCTTCTCCTTCGTCGGTTCTGCTCGTGACGGCACAACATCGGCGCGCTTCCGCCGCGGTCGATGTTGACCGGGAAATAGCCGGGGAGACACTCGTCTCGACGGAAATTTCCCATCGGATTAAGAAGTCGCACCAAGTGTGGGCAACCCGAGGGATCGCGGGAGATTTTAACGTCGAGCGACGCTCGGAGAAGACAAAACCGGGGCGGCGACCTCGTTCAAAAAAAAAAAAATCTAGAAAATTCCTCTCTGCGCGGTCGTTGCCCCTGACAGCAGCGAGCGCGCGACACCTCGGCTTATGGAGAAGATTAAGAGCAGACGCGTAATGACGCCGTTAACTTTGGTGCGCGAACGCGGAGTCCGGAGCGCCCGTTACGATGATGACACAAGCCAGGAATTGGGAGAGAAATATGCCTATGTTAGGGAGAGAACAAAAAATGTTCCACTAAACGGTTGAATGTTCATTGAGTATTTAATATTTCGCTCGCTCGCTCGCTCGTCCGGGGAAAGCCTGCCTCTCCAGAGGATGGTCTTGCCAAACGATCCCAGTAAGGCGACAAAGTTGTCACACGCGATCCCAAGTGAGTAACGAGAAGGTGGTTATTCATCATTGGGATGCACGGCCAATACTGGTTGGACCATACGTGGTTGGTCGGTTGGTTGTTTTTTAAACAGCCAAAGGAGGGCATGCGCCTAGGGAGTTGCCTGATGGATTGTCGCGTCGTTAGACCACGAGACACGCGCCCACCCAGCAGCGGATAGATCACGGCTGACGACGGTATTTCTGCTACTTGCCGCGTCTTTCACTTGCGGAACTCGCTTAACACACGCGAGAGCGCTTCCACTCAAAATGTCAGCTCAGCACTCGTCGCAGAAATCCACTTAATAATGCTTGCGGAACAAGTGAATCAAATCCCGAGAAAAAAAAAGATCCCATTGGTCTCCCACTTAATGCATTTAGACCATATTGGCTTCTTTGTGATGACAGTCCATGATCTGCAGAAACGCGAGCACTAAGGAAGAAATAAGAGAGCGTGTACGAAATGGGACACATGTCTCATCCCATACTGGAAGCCGATTGTGTTAACGCACATGTCAAGGTTGGCTGGGTGCAATCATCCCTTTCGTGTCGATAACATTTGTACCACTTTGCGAAGTGACCAGTACTTGGTCTATGGAAGGACGTGTGCCAGGCGTAGGAATGGGGAATTTCCGTGACTGGGTCAGGCCTGTAAATGGGAAATGAGCAGCAATGCCTCGCGGCCCATATGAGCGGGCAATAGCGTTCACTGATGACCATTACGGTCATTTCGCTTGGAACGTTTATTCGGATTTAAAATTGAGCTGATATGAGAGGTACTTTTGAATCCAGGGCCACTTATTGAGCTATTTAGGTTAATTGGCCGAAGCATTAAAATTTGCCCCCGATGCCCTACGATGGACTGGCGTCCTATCGTGGGTATAGCCCTATATATATATAAAAAAAAAAAAAAATAGATTTCTAACGCGCACATATTCACTCACTGTCGAAGGTACTCATTCGACGAGAGAACGACTCAGAAGCGCGAGGAAAGCGCAGAGAGGCGAAGGAGGCAGCCAGGCGGGTGTTGCCGGCGCCATATTGCCACATGGCTTCCGATATATTGTGATGTTATCGGCCAATTAATTAATGAGTGTTTCTTTTTTAAGTGTCACCCATTGTCTGCTTACCACTCCCAGCTGGACAACTGTTAAAAACAGCCACACGCCTCAACGGTTCCTTCCAGCTTAAATCCAAAACCGAGTGACGGCTCGGGAAACTGATCTCCGCTTGATTCGTTTAGGCCCATCGTCGACCCTCTTTGTTCCCGGCCTCGTTTCCACCTCGACGTAACGAGGTTGCGCGCGGCCGGTGGGTCAGGGAGAGAAGGTCTCAGAGCGTCTCCCGTGGCGGGTCGGGGCCGTCCCTCCCGCCACCCGCGCTCCGAGCCAGGAGGGCACATCGCCGCGACCTTAATTTCGTGCCGGAACGAATTTAAAGCGACGTTATGTTTACGGCGGCAGACCCGTGATTGTCCCCGTGCCACGCTGCGCCGAGATTAGAGGCCTCCGACCCGACCATCTGCCGGCGCCGCGCGGATTTCGATTCCCGAAACGGTCCCGTGTGCGTCCCCGACGCGACACCTTCAATTATCACCTCCGCCGTCAGCGCTTTAATTTATCATCGCGATGAGCGCGCTGCACCTGTTTCGAAGAGCGGCGTCAAGGAGACACACACTCTCTCTCTCTCTCTCCCCGTCTCTTTCTCTCTCAAGAAGCCCAAACAGGCCATCAAAGGCTTCCTGACGGTGCTTGATCGTCTAACGGCGTCACGTGGCGCAGACTGAACCGCACCATTAAGAAGAAAGACCTTGAGGAGCTCACACGTTATAAAGAAATGCGCCGCCGTTTTTCGTCCTTTCTTCATTACTATTTAAAAAAAAAAAACCCGTTAAATGGCAATCCTCTACAGTGGCCTCTCCCGTGTAACACATCGTCTTTGTAACCGAAGTTTACGGTCACCATTTCGAGTTTCCCCATTTAATCAAGTCGTCGAGCTGTCCCGCGTAAGTTCCATATGAATCCATCCTCAACCCGCGACTTGGTTTTTACAACGATCCACGTAATCGTCGTCGTCAAAAGCCACGATTTATCCGCTGTTGGATGAAAGCCCTCCCCACGCCGGTGTAGTCATGCAACAACGTGTCAACATTTCTGCCGCACGCGATCCAGACAGCTAAATCCCGTTGCTTCGGCTTGTGCAATCCACGCCATTGCTCCAAATATGTGACAGCAGAGGACGGCTTATATAAACCAGATCCTCTAAAGGACACCGCGTGTCTTTGCCAGCGTCTATCTGCCTTCACCACGGTGTTTCAAGCACATGCTCATTTTTTTTCCACCGGACCTTGTTTGATACTGGCAGGAGTCTGAGGGCCACATTAAGATCGGAGCCAGATGACCACTCAGCTAACACGCTTCGTGGATACGCCCTATAATAATCGTAAGGTAAAGGTGCAGCGCCGCAATGGCTCAGTCGCACCACTTCTGACGGACGATACATAGATGTTTATTATTGCAGGATAAAATACCCAGTGAGCTTGCAAGCTCTTTGCTGCATTGCTGCGACAACACAACACGCGAATTGGGTGTTTGTTGTATCCGCTCGTAGTAACTCGGGCACCTTTCTGTGTGGAGTTCATGTGAGTTTCCTCCTCCGGCTTCTCCGCATTTTTCCCACAACTAAAAAAAAACCCCACTCATTAATGAGTTGGCCGATAACATCGTAATATGGAGGACGCAGTGTCTGGAAAATGTTGTTGCCGGCTGGCTGCCTGGTTACCTTCCTCCCGCCTCTCTGCAGCTTCTTTACGCCTCCCTTATCTTGTCCACGACAGGCGTGAAATTGGCGCGCGTTATAAATCGTATTGCTATTATTACTGAAATATAAGTTGGTGCACAGGTCCAAAAGCGTTGCGGTTGAATATTAAACTGCTTCTGTCCCCGCGGACTTGCCCCCACACCGTGGCGATGTGGAAACACTGACAGACTTCGTCGGTGGAAATTGTGGAAGAGTGACATTTTCTACCTTCGCAACCTGTCACGAAGTATTCCACTCACGCCTTTTACGAGGAATTGTTTTGGCGGCGATTATTTGGTCGCTGCCAGATAAAATAAAAATAAATTGTAATGAAAGAGTTAAACGTTCTGAAAAGCGCACTTCATAGTGTATATTATATTATCAAATATTTAGATTACACGCGGACATGTCGAGTCACTTTATCAAACTTCCATGTGAGGGCCTTCACAATCGATGTGGGTTGCAAGCAGGGGTGAAAGTAACTTAATTTTCCTGTCGGTCTTTGGACTGTGGGAGGAAACCGAAGTACCTGGAGACAACCCACGCGGACACGGGCAAAACATGCGAACTCCACACAGAAACGTATCCGAGCCGGGAATCGAACCCAGGGACCTTCTTGCTGTGAGGCGGCAGCGCTACTCACCGCACCAAACGCGAAATAAAAATCACACTTAAAAATAAATTACCCTTAAAATTAACAACGTCCTCGATAACAATCTCCGCAACGCGGACAAGTGGGCCTGTCGTGAAATCCATCCTTGCACGCGGGGCCAGCATGAGCCAGCAGTGACACTACATGCTTGTGGCAAAAACATGCAAACGAATGCTATGATAAATTCATTGTCCTTCAAACTGATTGGCCCAACACTAGACAGCTTTCGTTGGAGCCTAGTCTGAGTGTTTAGCCAAGTGTTGCCAAAAGGCAAGCAGTCCTTAGACAATGCAAATGTCAATGTATTAGTAGCTATTGGAACCTTTGCAGAAAGGTGTCCAATTGGTGTTTTAAGATCTTAACACGTCTCATTGCCAGAAAAAGGTAAAGCCTTATATATTTCACATTATTTGTAGACTGGCAAAAGAAAAAGGTGTCCATAGTCTAGTCACGCACCGTCGAGTTCATTCATCGAAGCGAGGCGCCCTCCCACGCACGCTCTCTCTCTGACGCGCTCTCTCCCACGATCCCTCTCCTGCACGCTCCGTCTCCAACGCAACGCTCACTCCGACGCGACGCATTCTCTCGCCCCCGCACTCTCCGTCGGTCACTTTCTCCGATACGCTCTATTCTCTGACGCTCTCTCCCAGTCCCCTCTCTCCGGCACCCTCCCCTACGCGCTCTCTCTCCGCATCGCTCGTCCGGCTCTCTCCCTTACACGCTATCCGCTACGGCGCTCTCTCCGTCGCACTTGGACGCGCGGGTATTTTTCCACATGGACCGGCTGACCTCACCGCGGCGTCGCGGCGGGTGGCGCTGGACCTCTGTCACGGCTCACGCTTGCGCTCCGGCAGCTCCACGCACGCGCGATTATAAACTCCGTTCGCGAGCGAATAATTCGCGGCGACGCCGAATTTCTCGAGTCGCAGCTCCGTTCCGCCTATTTATAGAACGGTACCGCACGCGTGCCACCGCTCTGCCAACACGCTGACGAAACGCTTCGAAAAGGCGGTGAAGCGCGGCGAGAAAGAATTAGGCGCGAAAAGTTATTTTTAACGGTTTACCGTTCGCTTAGACATTCCGTGTCCCACCCGATTCCGTTCCGACGTCGACATCGGGGCGTCGAGGCACGAGGCGATGACGTCACCGCCAGAAGGCGTCAAAGAGGTGATTTTGAGGTCACCTCTGAGGTCACTTCTGGGGTCACTTCAATCGGTCTCTTTATCTGTGTCCACGCGATCTTTTATGTCCTGCTAAAAGTGTTCGTCACATGTCAATGAAACCGGATTTTTCTTTTCAGGGTCACAGCTGGAATTCAGCCCTCGCACTGCTCAGTGTTGAAATTCCCTCCCGTCGCCTGTTTTGTTCTTGTTCAATTCAAGGAAACGTATAAACGCTTATGTCTTATTCCTTTAACAGTGCTGTTTGTTGCTGGCCGCTTGTAATTCTGTGCCTCGGCGAGTGTGATTTTAATCCAACAAATACAATGTGATCACGGTATGTTTTGTGCCGTCATTGGTGACCTGAGACCAACAGAATTATACAATTCCTAATGCGCCGCGCAAATTCCACGACTGGTCATAGACAAGACACAGATACAGAGGCATAGCGAGGAAACCACAGACAGGGGGGAGTCAGTCAGGCGGTCAGCCGGCGCCAACCCACCAGAAAACTGCTTCTTATATATTACGATGTTATCGGCCAATTGATTAACGAGTGATTTTTTGTTGTGGGAGGAAACCGGAGGAATCCCATGCAGAACAAGGGAATGCTTCCAACGTGGGAGGCGAAGCGTAGCGAGGGCGAGAGGGAGATCGCTCGAGACGGCGATCCTGAAAGAACAGCTCTGAAGAGCAATCATCAAGGGGAGAACACACAAACTGCACGCGTAAAGATGTCAGTAGCGAGAATCAACCCGCCTTGAGCACTCGATTTAAACACAAGTCTTTTCCTAGATTAAAACCCATGATCTCATTGGCGCTGGCTCAGTACTCTGACCCCTGAGCCACATGGCCATCTCTAGTACTCACCCACAGTACTCTCATCCAGCACAGCACTGGGCATATGCTAACCGAAGCTGGCAGCCAAGCTATGCCCAATTGGCGCCAACGCGAATCCGTTTTACGTAATTATTTCCGCCCCTAACACGTATTGCTTTGCCGCCGTCTCATTAGCAAGCAATATTGTATTATGTGTACATGTTTTACAAATCCTGTTTGCGTTATAAATTACAAATGTGAATGGTTCTTTCATTAAATATTTATTTCACCCAGTGTTGCGTGTCACCGGTGTGAACGCACAGACACACTGGCGCGATAGAGATCTCCGTTTAGCGGTGAAGGTTTTCTCGGCTCGATGCTTGAAAATTGCTCTTAAGAGCTGCTATTTTGGGGATAGCCGTGTTGAGCGTTCCTCCCCTCTCCACCATGTTTCGCCTGATGATGATTCCCACGTTGGGAGGTGTGCCGAAGCAGTAAATAATTGGCACGTTTCGTTCACGCGACAACCGCTTACTAATTGGCTGTGTCGGGTGGAGGCGGGTTTACGACAATTATTTTTACGTGCCCGAGCCCATAATGGGTAACATTTCTCACGAAAGCCTCCGTATTAAACGTTCTAAAAGCATCCGTTTGCCTTGAGGAGAGCCGACCGCACGCGCTGGTCGTCGCTCCGCGTGGAAAATGAATTTATATCATTTAATCCTTTTCCTGGAGAGTTTCATGAAACGGAATATTTGACGAGGCCCCATGGTACGCCACCCTCACAAGGCTCGGGGGTTCTATCGGCACGCGTCAGGAGCGTGCGCGGGGAAGGACAGTCGCGAGACGTGAATCATTCATGAGTTTATAAACGGGCACGGAGGAAACGAGCTTGAGAAGCCACGGGCTTAAAAACATGATAATAATCGTTGCCAACAACAGCAATAATTAAGCCAGCTCGCAGCAAGAAGGCCCCGGGTTAGAATCTCGGCTCGGGCGCCTTTCTGTGTGGAGTTTGTGTGTTCTCCCCGTGTCCGCGTGGGTTTCCTCCGGGGTCTCCGGTTTCCTCCCACAGGTAAAAAAAACCAACACTCATTAATTATTTGGCCGATAACATCTTAATATATAGGAAGCAGTGTGTGGCAATATGGCGCCGGAAAAACCGCCTGGCTGCCTCCTCCGTCTCTCTGCGCTTTCCTCGCGCCTCTGAGTCGTTCTCTCGTCGAATTAATGCCTTCGACATTGAATGAATATGTGCGCGTTATAAATGCACAATTATTATTATTATTATCTAACAGGAGGAAGACGCGATCGCTGGGGGATGGGTTCCTGGAAAACCGGTTGGGGAAAATGCGCAAGCTGCGGAAAATCAGCGAACTGGCTTCGGCAAAATTCTCGAAGCGGAAAGCCACGATGGATCGGCGAGGTTCTCCTGTACTGGCGTCGCCGGGGGGGGGGGGCCTCGCTCTCCCTTGCAATTCCTCCCTCGTGCAGCTGCGTGTAAAACCAGAACCAATGAATCGTGAGTTCCTGAAAAGTGCCGAGGGGTTCCCGGTGAGATGGACGCGTTCGGCAGTCAATTACGAGTGTCGTACCGCCGCGACAAATACTAAAGGCACGTCGGTGGCGCGCCATCACGACAGGGTCCTGTGTGATGCGAAGACAAAGACAAAGATCCCCCGTGTAGCCTTAACAGACTGTAGGGTCAAGTGCTGTTGGCGAGTAGCGTTGTGTGTTAACACGGTCTGTCATCGCAACGTGGTGACGATGCTCCACTCACCAATTCAAGGTGTGTCCTGCACGTTATCCATGCCAGAGCCTACGCCTGCGCCCACCACCACCACCATCACCTAAAACCATTGCAATATCAAAGCGGCGCTCTCGATTTATCGCCAGTAATGTATCATTTCGCATTAAAGCCGACACGTGTTTTATTTTTGATGTCACACACCCGAAAGGGCAACGGAATTAAACATGACGAAGATTTCCATTAAACTGGCAGGCCCCTATTACTTTAGACATTCCACCCGCACCCTCCCCCACCTTCACCAACCCGCAAGGGTAAAAGTATTGTCGAACGACCGCCATGACTGACGAGGTACGGAGAAGCCATTAAAAACACTAACATCGCGTGCATATCTCCAGATTCAAGCCACAATGTTTTGGAAATCGCTCTCCGTAACTATTCCTTCGGGATAGCCGTGTCGATCGTTCCCTTTCTCTCTCATTCGAAACGTTCCGCCTCCCACGTTGGAGGCGTCATCAGTCGTTTATGAACGGTGCAGATATATATATCACAACACTAAATAGCCCCCGGTGCCCTGTGATGGACTGGCGTCAGATCCTGGGTATAACCCTGCCTTGCGCCCTGTGTCTGCTGGGATAGGCTCCGGCTTACTGCAACCCTGTACAGTGTTAAGCGGTTTCTGACAATGAATGAATGAAGGAACAACACAACACGTGAAAGGCGAAACGTCCCGAAGGACAGAGAGAGAAAGCTTGACACGGCTTTCTAGACAGAACAGCTATGGAGAGAAATTCTCATCCATCGAGCCGTGACAAACCTACATCACCAACATGTGTGATTAGTGTCAGGTCAGCCTATGAGCAATCCATTGATGTGGCTCGTAGAAGGAGACATCAAAGATCTACTTTATAAATCCTTTCGAGTGATCATTATTATCCACACACGAGGCGCATTGTGCTTTCCCACGGGACCATATTACAGGGAAATGTTCGTGACCTGACAGTAAACTCGACCGTTTCAACCCTCAGAGCCGGAATTTTGGCAAAATAAGTGAAACGTCTTATTTCATTCATTCATTCATTGGTAACAGAGGACGGCACGGTGGCGCGGTGAGTAGCGCTACCGCCTAACAGCAAGAAGGACCCGGGTTCGAATCCCGGCTCGGGCGCCTTTCTGTGTGGATTTTGCATGTTCTCCCCGTATCCGCGTGGGTTTTTGCCGGCGCTCCGATTTCCTCCCACAGTCCAAAGACACGCTGCTACATAGATTCATTGGCCTGCTGACTAAATTTCCCCCGGGTATAACCCTGCCTTCAGCCCTATGTCTGCCGGGCTAGGCTCCGGCTCACCGCAACCCTGTGCGGGATTAATCGGTTTCCGACAATGAATGAATGAACTTTACGAATGAGAGCCGTTCCGTCCCTGAGCCACCGTGCCAATTAGCCGTTATTCTCTGTTATTGTTGAGCAAGTCGCGCGCGTTACATTTCCAGGGAATTACCGCAAAAGGAATTCGGACCGCGGGGTTTTTTTGTCCCCCGCACGTGCGTGTGCACCGCATTAAATTATACGGATTTCATAAGGCGTCGTGACAGTTGAGATAATTACAATTTTAATTGGTCCACAAATCCTCGTTTGCAACAACACCGTGGCATCCCGGCTAGATCCAAACGTACCTGCCCGTTGTTTACGATCGTTCGCATCACCGCGGACACAGCGCGCCCGTCGTGAGACCCTCCACTGGCACGCGACGGCACCGGCTCCTCAAATAGAGACGTCTTAATAAACCCGGCCTGCTTATTTCTTATTTTTTTTCTCCAAACGAATAATGCCCGCGCGCTCTAATACGCAATCTGCCAAAGAGGCTACAACTAGGGGGCTTGCGGCGATGGGAGTTGGGGGGGGGGCGAG
>JAZEWU010000029.1:512117-531799 GCA_036362915.1 Geotria australis | reverse complement strand
GGGGGGGGGGGGGGAAGGCAGCCACACGGTTAGCCGCCGCCAACATTTGCCAGACACTGCGCGGGTCGTCGTCGCAAGCCGCGGTGGCCGGCGGCGCGAGTGCAGCTTGCGGGGCAAACCGCGGGGATGAACGGCGAGCAAAGGCGCCATTGTGAGGCGGCAGCACGCGAGGATGCCGCGGACGAAGCGGAACAAAGTAGTCGCGCCGTCGGCTGAATGTGAGCGGCGAGCGATTGTCATTCGGCGGACAGCGCCGGGCACAATGCGGCTCCGCGTAAAGCCCGCTCGGGATCAATGCGAAACCGACGCTGTGTGGACAAAATCCCGAGAGTAGGCGACTGACCGTTGCACTCTGATTATGTGGGACGGGAGGGGGAAAACGGTCAATAAATAAATAAAGGTCAACGCGTGACCAGAATTACAGCAACAGCACTCTTTTCAGTACTTTTTTCCTGCAGGCCCAATACTTTTTTTTTGCAGGGACGATGAAAACATTGGTGGGTTTTTTCTTTTACATCGGAAAACAGTCACGTGCGCGTGACACAAACGCAGCAGGTGCGTTACAAACCCAGGTGCGTTACAAACCCGGCTGCGTTCCTTCGGTGCATTACACGGTCGGCAGTGATAGCATCATACGCAACAGCCGCGAACGGCCGGGTTTGTCAACGGGTCAACGTGAACCGCGAACGCGCAACGGCGACCGAAGCTCGCCATCCTCGCGACGACGCAAACCTGCATCGTTTAAAACAGGCGACGGACACACACACACAGAGACAGACAGACGGACGGACAAAGGCGGACAGGCGCGACGTCATCGCATCGCCGGGGCGGCTGCGACTCGGGCAACAAGATGTCGTACGCGAGCGCGGGTGTCGGTAGTCCGCGGGTTGGCGTACTCACACTATCTCGTCGTTGTGAAACTCGAGCTCGCCGAAGGCATCCTGGTAATCGTCCCCGCCGCCGCGCGCCGTGCCGTCCACGGTGCGGTAGGGCACCACGACGGTGCCGCGGGCGCCCGACGTCCTCACCACCTTCGCCTCCATGACGCCGACGCTCTCGCTCACGCGCATCGCCTTCTCCTCGAACATGAAGATGCCCGCGTGGTCGTCGTCGAAGATGGTCACCGTGGCGACGGTGGGCTCCACCAGCAGGGCCTTGGGCGGGCCCACGTGGTTGATCTCCAGGCCGTCCTCGACTTCGACTTCGACGTCCGACAGGCGCACGTAGAAGTGCTCGTCCTCCTCGAAGATGTCGTCGTCGATGATGCTGATGGAGATCTCCTTCTGGGTCTCGCCCGGTTTGAAGACGACCTTGCCCTCGCTGAACTCGAAGTCCGAGCCGGCCGTGGCGGTGCCGTTCTCGGTCTTGTAGCGCACGCTCAGGAAGCTGCTCAGGTCGCCGCCCTTGCGCGCCACCGTCAGCACGCACGAGCCGCAGTTCTCGAAGCACTGGTAGGCGCCCGGCTCGAAGCACACCTTGCTGACGAGGTCGCTGTCGCCGTCGCTGTCGATGTTCTGGACGCTCATGGCCTTGCGCGCCTGGTCGGCCGCGTGCTTCTTCAGGATGTTGCCGGCGCCCGTCATCATGCGGATGGCCTGGATGCGGTAGAAGGCGCGGCTCTTCTGCTGCTGCGTCAGCGCCTGGTAGTTGGCCATCTCCACCAGCTGGTCCATGTCCTTCTCGGGGTACTTCTGCTTCAGCTCCTTGAGCAGCCTGATCATGTCGCGGCGGCTCTCGTCGATGTCCTTCTCGTCGCCGTCGGCGAGGACGCCGTCGGGGACCACGTCGCCGTCGTAGTTGAGCATCCGGCCGTCCATCTCGATGTTCATGCGCGGCCGCTCGCCCTCCGTCTCGATGATGATGCCCCGGTGCTTGTCGGCGCGGTACTTGCGGTACATGTACTTGTAGAAGAGCAGCCGGCGGTCGGCGACCCAGGCGAACACCACGCAGATCGGGAAGAACATGAAGGTGAGCAGGGCCTCCCAGATCTCGACGACGTTCGGGCTGATCACGGCCAGGATCAGGTAAAGCCAGATGTAGGCGAAGATGCTCCACGCTGCCGTCACGAAGAACACGCGCAGGTGCTTGATCTTGCGCGACTCGCCGTCCGGGATGGAGTACACGCAGATGGCGATGATCACGAACATGTTGAAGGCCGCGCTGCCCACGATGGTGCTGGGCCCCAGGTCGCCCGCCTGGAACTCGTGGCCGCAGATCTCGATGATGGAGAGCAGGATCTCGGGAGCCGACGAGCCGAGCGCCATGAGCGTCAGGTTGGACACCGTCTCGTTCCAGACGCGCACCGTCGTGGTGGTGGTCTCGCCGTCCGGCCGCTTGACGGTGATCTCCTTCTCCTGCGACGTGATCACCTCGATCGACGCCATGAAGCGGTCGGCGATGATCGACACTCCCAGGAACATGTAGATGAGCGCGACGAAGTAGACGATGGCCCGAGCCACCTTGTCGCCGGCAGACGGGTTGTTCGGGACCCATATCGGCAGCAGGATGCCCTCGTTGCACTCGTAGGAGCCGTAGCAGCTCCGCGTGGCGTTGGCCATCATCTTCAGGTGAGGGTCGTCGTCGTAGGAGGAGGAGGAGTCGGCGCCGGCGATTAACTGCACGAGCAAGACTATCGCCGTTGTCGCCGCGCGGAAACACGCGGAAGTCCTGATGCCGACGGGCGCCCCGGCCATCGTTACCTTCGCGTTCGTTCTTCGTTCGCGAGAAATGTTAAGAAATCCGCTCGATCACCCGGAGGGACGGCCCGGTCGTCACCTGTTTAGGAGACAGGTAAATCGCCTTTATGATGATCGTCAGGATGAATCGTTATCGTAGCCCCCCCGTTTAGCAGTGAGCAAGCAGCAGTAACTACAACGTATAGCACGCCGCGAGTATTCATTCAATGTCAAAGAGAGAGAGAGAGAACGACTCAGAGACAGGCAGGGAGGGGGGGAAGGCAGCCACCCACTTAGCCGGAGTCAAATTTTCCAGACACTGCATTATGATGGTATCAGCCAATTAATTAACTGTGGGAGGAAAACGAAGAACCTGGAAGAAACCAACGCAGAACGGGGGGGGGGACACACAATCTCTGCACAGCAAGGCACCGGAGGTGGCAAGCAAACCACCTCGGGCAGGGCCTTCTTTCCGTGAGGCGCGGATGTCACCGCTGTGCCACCATGCCTTCTAAAAGCTGGGACTTGATTTTCTTATCCACCAGAGCCATGGTGTGTGCTTGTCTCTGTAGAGCTTCTGAGCAGAGGCTCCAAAGGTCGGCAACAAACAGCACCATGAAAGTTGTAATGCGTAACACGTTTCTTGAATGAGCACGGTTATATGAGCCTAGGGACAGAGGCGATGTGACTAGACTTTTATAACTTAAGGAAAATGGGAAACTGTAGTTTAACATCGCGCTTCGAAGAATCGCAAAGAAGAAGAAGACTTAAGGGAGAGATTTTTTTTTTTGTAACTTTGTTGAGACGGGGGCGTAAGTTTCAGTTCCGTCTTACTTTCCAGTCTGGCTCTTTCAGTTCCGTTTATAATCCAGAGAATCCGGTCGTTTTAAGACCACTCGCCTTCCTCGAGGGTAATGGTACGAACGCCGCTTAATTCAAGCTGGAAAAAAGTATCGAGCACTGTTCGTGGAATTGTTATGGAACGCTGCTTCCATCTCACCAATCTATAGAACTATTGCTGTGATTTTAAGCATATAAGATGTTATATAGTGTAGGATTGGTATGGATTGGCGTAACTTTGTACTCTAGTAGGTAGTGCCTTATGCTGATACCTACGCCAAGGCGGCCGAGGCAGCGTTCTGGAAAATATAGACTGAGAAATGAACCAGTAAGTGTGAGCAGTAGTGATCATATATATATATCTGTAGCGCAACGTTCAGCCGTCACATGAAAGCACCTTTTGCAGATGATGACTTCCGCAAATATTTTTTTGCAACTGACTGTAAAAACCACTGGGCTATAAAGAAGAGACACATGGAGAATTTTCACTGGGTAACAGATGCTCAGACGTCACACATTCCCCCTGTGGCCTTGGCCGACTGTTTGGGCAGGTGTTGTGAGCGAGCACCGATGAAGGCTGGCACGGCACATGGACGGGTTGGGTGCCCAGCTCCTCATCCGGCAGCCTCTTGCCTCTCCCGCGCAGATTTCCACACTCAGCTCCGGGTTCTCGTTTAAGGCTGAGTTGACCTAGGGGAGACTCAGGTCCGGTTCAAATATCCGCCACTTTTATCGGTCGCGAGCGGGAATTCGAACAGGGGCCGCCGGATTTGTAGCGCGGCGCGCTAACCACTGCGCCTCCGCTCTCCGATAAGGAACACACGCGTGGATAACACCGACGAAAGCCCCAAATCGTCGATGCCGTGAGGTTTCATCGCACGGACTTCCCAGTGCGGCACAGCAAGAAGGACCCGGGTTCGAATCCCGGCTCGGGTGCCTTCCTGTGCGGAGTTTGCACGTTCCCCCCGTTTCCGCGTGGCTTTCTGCCGCGCACCCCGGTTTCCTCCCACAGTCCAAAGACATGCATAGGTTAATTGTGCTGCTGACTAAATTGCCCCCGGTTCCCTGTGATGGACTGGCGTCCAATCCTGGGTATAGCCCTGCCTTGCGCCCTGTGCTTGCTGGGATAGGCTCCGGCTCATCGCGACCCTATATATATATAGGATTAAGCGGTTTTGGGCAATCACGATGATGATGATGATGATGACTTCCCAGTGCCATCGCCAGGAGTTCTCTTTAAGGGGGAGATGCAGCACTCGAGGACCTTTGGCATCTGAATCACCGGGCACACGTCAACAGAAGACGAACGGCAAAATAATCCGTGTTCCAGCCAGAGCGCCAACTTGTTTTAATAACGATTACGCCGTAAAGTGTTCGTGCCCGCGGCCCTTTTTTTTCAATCCCCTGCCGGATGAGGGCCTCCACCGATACCACACGGGTGCTTGGAGAGGGGGCGGCGGGGATTTGACCATACTTCACCACGCTGGTCGGTGCGGGTTTGCTGACAGCGCGATAGCGTAGAAGTATGGTACAATGGAACACTGTTTGTCGATGTGCACTGCGTAACAACGCAGCCTATAGCACCTGCTTTGTACGGTGGTCACAATATCCAGCAGTATCCAAGCTCAGCGCTGCTTGGCTCCTGAGCTATGATGACATAAGCTGCGCTGTGGGTGATTTCGTCACAGGCAGTGATTGCAATAATGTACTGATGTAGGTTTTCACAGCTGGATTGATGAAGGTTGCTCTCCAAAGCTGTTCTTTCGGGATAGCCGTGTCGAGTGTTCTCCCGTTTCGCCTCCAACGTTCAAGGCCTCAGGATGCCCCCAACGTGGGAGGCGAAACGTTGCGAGGGAGAGCGCTCAGTGACAAGGCTGTCCCATAAGAACAGCTTTGTTTTGCAACCATCGTGAAAACCTACATCGGAAATGTAATTGTCACGGCGAGCACCCATCTGTACATGTACCACCCTTCCGTGAATCCACCGCTGGATGAGAGCATCCTCGCACTGTGTGCGGCTTGTGGGAGCTATTCGACCAGACTTCACCGTGCTGGCCGAGGGCCGGTTGGTGAAGGCGACGGGGAAGCCAAGGACCGGTTTCAGCTGTCGCTCGCAAACATCTATCTCCCATCGACCGTTGAGCAACGACCGACGCTGCGGTTTCAGTTTGGCCGTTTCGACACCGTGGGAACGTGATCCCGCGCGCGTTTGATTCCAACAAGACAACAACAACATCGCGAGCGACCGCAATATTTACAAGCCCGCCCACGGTCAAACGCCGCCCGCCGCCGCCTGTCACGCAATCCCAGGCGCGCGAGCAGTTTTCGCGCGATTAATAATTAGGCTCGTAATTGGTGGTTTTTGCCGCATCGCGTTCGCTCCTTCTATGCCGCGCCCGCGGTCTAGGAACTACCTTCCCTCCAGTCCGTCTGTGCTGTTGACTCCTTACCTCCAGTCCACTTTCAAAACAGAGCTTCCTCGATTTCCCTCATCCATCCCTCCATTTTCAGAAACCGCTTAATCCCATTCCGGCAGACACAGGGCGCAAGGCAGGGGAACACCGAGGATGGGACGCCAGTCCATCGCAGGGCGCCTGGGGAAATTTAGTCAGTATGCCAATTAACCTGGCAGCATGTCTTTGGACGGTGGGAGGAAACCGGAGTGCCCGGCGAAAACCCACGCGGACACGGGGAGAACATGCAAACTCCACAGAGAAAGGCGCCCGAGCCGAGATTGGAAGCCTGGACCTTGTTGCTGTGAGGCGGCAGCGCTACCCACTACGCCACCGTGCCGCCCCCCCTACCGAGTCCACTTTCAAAACAGAGCTTCCTCGAACTCCCTCTGCCGATAGTTGCCTCTCTCTATTCATAATCAATATGCGCACTGCTTCTCCACGCTGTACAGGTTGGTCCAAATGTCTTGTGCCCCCCCCCCCCATTTAATTGACCCGTTGACAGCAGCAGCCCCCGTATACAGCCACCGCGCGCAGAGAACACCCCGCAGCGCTCTTGTCAGTACACATGTTGTAAGCCTGCGACAACTGCTTTGCAAGCCCGACTGCTGATGAGACCCATATTGTCGAAACCGACCCCAAGTGTTGCTTACATGAACGTATGCTGCTGCACAGCGCCGGCGCTGGGCATAAGCAGAACAAGCAAATGCTTAGGGCCCCGAGCATCTCAAGAGGACCCCCTATTCGTTCATCCATTGTCACAAACCGCCTAGTCCTGTACAGGGTTGCGGTGAACCGGAGCCTATCCCGGCAGACACACGGTGCAAGGCACGGCTATACCCAAGATGGGACGCCATTCCATCACAGGGCACCGGGGGGCAATTTAGTCCGCAGGCCAATTAACCTATGCACCAGTATGTTTTTGGACTGTGGAAGGAAACCGGAGTGCCGAGCGAAAACCCACGCCGACACGGGAAGGACATGCAAACTCCACACAGAAAGGCATCCGAGCCCGGATTCGAACACGGGCTTCTTGTTGTGAGGCGGCAGCGATACTCACCGTGCCGCCCCCCTATTTGCTTTTTATTATTATTAATTTCAATAAGAACTTGCCTGGGGGGTCCAAAACATATTTCTGCTTCGGGGCCCCAATGGGCTAGCTCCCTCACTGACTGTGGAAATTAGTCCGGACAACCGGATAGACTATGCATGTCATATACTGTTTTCACGGCTCGATTCATGATCGTTGCTCTTCAGAGCTGTTCTTTCTGGATAGCCGTGTCGAGCGAACTCCCTCTCTCCCTTTGCGACGTTTCGTCTCCCGCGTCGGACGCATTATCCATAACGCCTGATGCTGGGAGGCTAAACGTCGCGAGGGAGCGATGGAGATCGATCGACAGGGCTATCCCGAAAGAACTGCTCTGACGAGCAACCATCACTCGTGACACACTCACAACGCACGCTCACGGCTCACCCCGATACTTGCCATTCACATGACACCTGGCGCCTACGTCTCACCAGATACTCACAACAGGCGTTACGGCTGTGTGTGGAAACTGGTTATAAAGGTGACCGAAACATCACCAATTGTCTACAGAATTCTCTCTTGTTAAGGTTAGGACAGCTGAGTGGGAGACGTGCTTCCCGGTGCACTTTTATCTCCACGCCGCGGCTGATACGCCATCTCGCTGTGAGACCGGATTCCCTCGTGTCCACTCATCATCTCCATCCATCCTATCCGCTCCTGCGCCGGCACTACCGGCGCTTTGTGACCCTCGGGTGAAAGGCGCTTTATAAAATGCTGCTATTATTATTACTACTACCGCAGCGAGTGCCTCTAGCGCCTCCGCCGTGCGTCTCGCGTCTGTCAACTGTGCAGCGTCGAACGCGAGCGCGCGGCTGGCTGATGGGCAAAAACCAAAGACAAAGATCCCCCGTATAGCCTGAACAGACTGTAGGGGCAAGTGCCGTTAGCGAGCACCTATGAAGCTCGACACGGCACACGAGGGGGTGGGTGACCAGCACCACGCGCGGCCGGCTTTGTCTCCCTAGTGGCAATGTTTACACACTCCACTACGTACTCATTTGAGGCTGAGTCGACCCAGGACCGGTTAATAAAATCGTCACTGGTGATTGCCGTGAGCGGGATTTGAACTTGGGTCGCCAGATTTTTAGCCCAGCGCGCTAACCACTGGGCCACCGCTCCTACCGACAACACTCTTACAGCCGCTGCTGATGCTGTTACTGATGCTGATACGGTTGTTGATACAACGGATGACTGATAAAGATGTTACTGTTACTTTCACGGCTCGATTCATGACGGTTGCTCTTCAGAGCTGTTCTTTTCGGGATAGCCGTGTCACTGAACGATCTGCATCTCTCCCTCGCGACGTTTCGCCTCCCACGTTGGAAGAAAAGCTGTAACTGTCAGTGCCGCTACTAAGGCGTCTATTTCTGCCGCTACAACTGATGGTGATACGACTTACAATAAACCGACTGAGCCAGGCTCCGCGCCTCCGAATCAACGCGCGCAACGCGCCCGGAGAATATGTGCGCGTTATGAATGCATTATTATTACGCTACAACGGATGCCGATCCTGACGGTGAAACTGCTTATGCCAACAACTGATGTTCGCTCAGTGATAAAGATGTTCCTATTACTGCCGCTACTGAGGCGTTTACAACTGCTGCTACAACTGATGCTGAAACTGCTGTTACTAAAACGGCTGACGTGCATTCACTGATAAAGCTGTTACTGCTGCTGCTTCTGCGGGTGATGCGCGCTCATCGATACAGTTGTTACTGCTTCTGCCAGTACAGCCAATGCTGCCGGTACTGGTACTGTTACTGCTGCTGCTGCCGGCACTGCTGCCGGTACCTGAAGGCGCTGGACGGAAGCGGCGAGCGCGGGAGACAGCGGGAAGGACACGTACCTGTTTGATGCGATCAGCACGCCATCTCACTTCCACGCGAGCGGGCTCGCCTGCTCCTCCACTGCTGATGGCGATGGATGATAATGATGATGGTGGTGGTGACTGTGGTGTAGCGATCGCTGCTGATGATGATGATGGTGCTGATGATGGTGATGCTGCTGGTGGTGATGTTGCTGCTGCTGCTACGTGCCTCCACGCACACGCGAGTATGCTGTGCGCGTCGCCTCCTCCCCCCGTCGCTCTTCCCTTTGCCGGGCGGTTGGGGCTGGGCGTCGCTGTGTGTGTGTGGTGGTGGTGGGAGGGAGCGGTGGCGCAGCGGTTAGCGCGCCGCTCGACAAACACGACCACCTTGCTCGGATCGATTCCCGACGGTCGGCTGGTCTGGCATCGGCCCCGAGCGATGCTGTCTGAACCGGTTCTGGGACCGTCCGCCTCGCCGTCGGTCGATTCGGCTTTAAATCGAGTGGCTATGCGGTGCGCAAACAACATCGGTCCTCGGAGAGACAAAGACGGCCGCGCGCGGTGCCAAGCATCGTGCGCGTTGGGATGTCTCAGGTGCGTGTGCTGTGTGGATGTTTCGAGATAGATAAAAATAAACACGCAGTTTTTCACTTTATAATTTTATAGGACGAGGGGGTGACGTGGGGGAAGAGGGGGATGGAGGGGGGGAAGCTAAAAATAATTGAAACCAGAAAAAAAAGGTGATAATGCATTTTCTCTGTGACAGCAGCCGCCGTGTGCAGCCAGCGTCAGTGGCGGTGCAGTTCCACGTGACCTCGTGGAGACTCAGATTCTCGCCCCTGAACCGGTTTTCATTGGCGAGGTTTACTTATCCAGACAGTGTGGTGCAAATGTATTGTGACCCAACCCCCACCCCACATGTAATTGCCCACGAATATGTTTGTGCCTTTGCTCACTCATTTCTGTTTGCACGAATGTCAGACGGCTGATACGAGTTTATATACTACTGACGAACGGCTTGTGGCGGTGAGCGTGTGGGCTTCATGAAAGATCACAAAGCAGAAAAAATATGTAACAGGGATCACAAGACATCTGGACCACCCCGGACAAGCGAGGCCTCCGCTGCTTGGGTCCATGGCCCAACAATGAATGTGGGCCTTTAGGCCACGTCGTTTTTACAGGTAAAAACAATGTGTAAATACTATGATCAACACTGCCCAGTAGCGTCCTTCACGAACCTCCTCCACAGAGACCGATCTTGACACCGCTTGTATGAGTCATCGGCAAGACCAATCAGCTGCACATCCTTCTGGACCACATCAGCCCATCTGTTCTCGAGCCCGCGCCACTCATCCATTCCACACACCCCATCAGTCCATCGCTCCTCCGACCCGTGCTGCGCCCGTGTCACCCCTCTCTATCCGGCCAAACTGTAGCTGCTTGGCCATGCTGTGGCTGGGGCTATGGTAGGGCTGCGGGCTGCGGGCTGGGTGACCTAGCCTCGCCTGCAGCTCACTGATAATGGGACTCATACCGACTTCATAATACAAACATAATTTACAACTGTATGCCTTATACATCTAGCTTATAATCAGTACTCAGTAATACAAACCCAAACGTGTATCTGCGTTATGTAATTTAAACACACATGCCTATCTATATTCTGGAATTTTAATATATATACCTTTACAGTAGCTTACCTATGCCGTGCACGTATACTGCTCTACATCTGTGTCGCAGGAATCCTGTAAAGAGCCTGCAAGCTCACTGGATATTTCCTGCTGTAATAATAAACATCTATCTATACACAAATCCGTATTATGTAATAACAATTCTTCTTCTTTGCGATTCTTCGAAGCACGATGGTCAGCCTCTGGACATTGTTGTCTTTCAGCTCGGCCTCGATTTATAAACAATTTATAAACCCAAACGTACTTTGAAACATTAAGCTGCTACTAAGCAATACATGGCTATATATCCATGTGTGCTGTGCAATGGTTTTAACAAAGTTCCATTATTGTAAATTGATGGCATTAAGAAACAAACAAGACCCCTGCGTTGCAGCGCTGCACATTACACGTGGCACATGACTCTGATCGCGCGAGTGGGAGCACGTGTGGGTGATGGATGCGCGACGGATAATCAGGGCACGTGTGTACACAGTATATCTGTATAAACAAAGACACAGATCCCCCGTATAGCCTTAACAGACTGTAGGGTCAAGTGCTGTTTGCGAGCGCCTATGAAGGCTATACTATCTCTCCCCAGTGTACTACATATGGATACACAGTGTACACACAATGTAAACACACAGAGCACGTGTAGATACAGATAACACGATACAGAAAAAAGACAAAGAATCCCCCGTATAGCCTTGAACAGACTGTTAGGGCAAGAGTCGTTAGCGAGCTACCTACGAAGGCCAGCACGGCACACGAGCGGGTGTGGTGTGCCTAGCACCACATCACGCCCCGGCTGCCTTCGCCTCCACCAGCACTGTTATTTACACACCGCACCGGGTACTCATTAAAGGCCGAGTCGACCGGTGCGAGGCCCAGTGCCGGTTGAGATAACCGCCACTTAAGTTGTCAGTGGTTTTCGCCAGGCACTTCGGTTTCCTCCCACCGTCCAAAGACATGCTGCCAGGTTAATTGGCCTACTGAGTAATATTGTCCCAAGTGCCCTGCGATGGACTGCCGTCCAAGCCTCGGTATCCTCTCGGTACGGGATTAAGCGGTTTCAGAAAATGGATGGATGAAGTTGTCCAGTGACTGGGAATCTAACGCGGCTGGCCGGGGTTCGCAGCGCAACACAGCGCGCTAACCGCTGCGCCACCGCTCCTGCCTTTGCACACAACACTGGCTGGCGTGCGCCTCTCAGTCCAACGTGCACGTAGCACAAGGCTGCCCACAAGCGGTCACTGCAATCCGTGCGATTGCCTCTGCTTTAGGTTAAGTCAGTTTGTATTTCTGTCTGCCGGGATAGGCTCCGGCTCACCGCGACCCTGTACAGGATTAAGCGGTTTCTGAAAATGGATGAATGAATGAAAATGGATGGATGGATGTATACATTTGTGAGTCTCAGAAAGATTACATTCATAATTAACTTAACGATGAAACAGCATATGTTCACAGCCTGACATCAAAAACGATGCTTGGCTGCCACTTATTTTTCAATCGCTTGCTCTTAACCAACCCGCTGTGTGGTGAAGTATGGTCAAATGCAGCCGCATCGCCGTGAAGGCGTGGGGAGGCTTTCATCCAGCAGTGAATTAGCAGGGGGCTTTACATTATGACTATTTATAAACGTATGACTAGCGTGAAAGTGCAGGCTCAAAATACCGCGTAGAGATGATGCTTTAAACGCGGGAGGCGAAACGTCGCGAGGGACGGAGATCGCTCGACACGACTATCCAAAAAAACAGCTCTGAAGAGCAACCATCATTCATTCATCCGTCAGACGTGCAGCCCGTTCTTTTTAACATACGCGAGATTTCGCAAACGCGAATGCCATGAAGAAGGGCCACTTACTGAAACGTCATTTACCGATTTTATTTTAAGGCCACGATGTTAGTTGACAAATGTGCTGTCAAATTGTTAAAACGGATGCACACAAGCGTGACCTACAAACCCACGCGAGAGCGCACGAAAACACGTGTGCTTTTTGCAAGTTTAGAGATAAACACTCGTTCTTACGATGATGATGATGACCACAATCAATCGCTAGGCGTTAATGCGAGGACCTAATTGTGCCTCCAATATAAACCAGCGGCTGTGTTTTGGCAAACTAAATTGTTGGGCGATGCCCATTATTTTTCCCCTGGGTCAGCAGTAGGAAACTATCCTCGAATTACAAATCGAGTGTCACTAATTCAAAATTGCTCTTAATTAAATAATGCGCAGGTGTTGCCCGTCACTTGCCCTGACAGGTAAGCCGTAATTATATAAGGGCCGCGTGTGAAAGTCACCCGCGCGCTCAACGCCCGCGTTGTTGTTGGCTTTTGTTAAATCGTGCGGTCTCCGCAAGTTTGTTGTTAATTTGCTCGTGGCAAATGATTAAGTTCACGCGAGTCACTGACGTAGGTACGGTCGGTTTAGAAAACAATCCACAATAGCATTACTGTTCGCAAGCTTCATTGCTTTCGTGATGATGATCTGGCTAATGCCCGTTATCGATCCAGGGACGCCACAATTAGTCTGAAGACGACCGTACAGATTGGTCACGCTTTGAGAATGCTGCCTTGGGGTAACGGCTTGCAACACTGCAGATGCGACCTCCGGGCGCGGCAGTTTACACAATGGTGCAAGCTTCTAAAATGCCACCGCGTGTCCCCCCCGGCAATATAAATGGGTTCGACCACGTCTGCAGATCAACAGGTCGCGAGTGGTGGGGTAAAGTGTGGGTATTCCCACCTCTTCCAAGACCTGTGTCCAGCGTGAAAGAGTAGGCCAACTACCCTGTGAACGAGCCCCTTCTACAAACAGTGGCGCGGGCAGGACATTGCATGGCTGCACTTTTGTCCAATCTACAAGTTCCCGAGTGATAAAAAAAATAATAAACCCCGTCCGTCCGTCCATCAATCACTCTGTCTCTGTGACAGCCGTGGCGCGCCGATGAAGGTGCTGATGAGCCCTTTCCTTATGCCGGGAGCTCTTCAAGTTCAGAGACACGGGGAGACAACAGCCCCCCCCCTACACTCCCTGCCGCCCCCCCACAGAATCACCCCACCTATGAACAGAAGGCCACCCACGTGCGACACTGGCTGCCCGAGGCAAGGGGGGCGAGGAGGGACGGTTCCGAACCGACCAAGCGAACCAACACCTGCTCGGGTGACCTACTCCCCTCCAGGCTCCAGGGAGGAGCAGCGACCGTCCAGCGAATGTCTGGACTGTGTGTGCGTGTGTGTGCAAACGAGCCTGGGTTTGTGTACATGGCAAATAAAACATGGGCAGAATGACAAAAAAAATTAGCCCTGCCCGAGGCGGATCGATTCGCCTCGGGCGGAGTTTGTGTGTTCGACCAATGTTCTGCGTGGGTTTTCTCCGGGACACCCCGGTTTCCTCCCCACAACAACAACACAAACTCGCTAATTGGCCGATAACATCATAAAATATAGGACGCAGTATCTGGCGAGTTGGCGCCGGCTAACCAGCGCGGCTTGACTAATTTTACTCCCAATCCCAACAACCAACCGCTAGCCCTAGTGGCTAGGGGCCACGCCTAACCACAACCAATCAGCCACGAGTACTATCCGTCCCCACTGCCTCTTGCCCTACCGCTAACGCCGCGGAACACGATCGCGTTTCCCAACACGGCGGCGCGGCGGGTTCCCCACGCGAGCAAAAACATTGCCGTCTCGCGATGGCGGTCGGTCGCGCGTGTCGGGTCTCCCGGTCTCGACCTCCTGTCGGCGAGCCTTCGACACTTCACGTGGCTTCAAGGTGCATATGGCCTGGCACAGGCGCTGTGGTGACGTCACCGCCACTTAGTGGCGAAAGGCGGTTGCTGTAGTTGTTGGTCTCGACCACGCGGCAGCAGCAACTCCGGATGGCCGCGAATAAACGCTTATCGGCACGCGCGGCGATTAGCGCGCGCGCTTTCGAATTTCTGCGTTTGTCTCAGGCGGACTGGGAAGCGGGTCGGCATCGGAGTACGGGAATAAAGGTCGCCACCGCTGCGACAGTGGCTGTTCGTGGCGATGACACGCGAGGCAATCGCGTGATCGTTCGAGCCGTCGGCGCGGACGATCGAACAGTCACCGTCCGGATCTTGCGCGCGACGACAGCCACAGAAAAACTTTTGACAGATCTCGGAATAGCGCGATCCGTTCGCACGGAGGGTCTCGGCCGCGAGTCCGCCGGTTACGCAAGCGCCCGGCCGTGCCCGCTCGTCCCGCTAATACAAAAACAAGACGCATCGTGTTAACAAAAATCAACATCAATGCCCCGCCGTTTGCGAATCGATAAGGCGCGCTACGGCATTTCACGCCAAATGGACTCGGGTTTCAGGTGTATTTCTCAACATCAGACATACGCTGCAAAGCAATGAAGTTAAGGTCAAAACAGAGATGACTGACTACTCGACAGGCGGTACCAGGTCCCCAGCATCCCATGCAGACCTTTCATGTACGTTTGCAATGGCAGGGAGACTTCACATTTCAAAGGTGAAATAAAACGATGACATTTTAATAGTGCGTGCTTTAGCGGCTTTTAATATTGACGATGCCACCGGCGTTTATCGAGGCAGGTTCATTACGCTGGTTTATGACATCTCGGGCAGAAAATACCGAACAAACATAAACCTGGGATGTTGTACAGTCAAAAAGAACGAGAGGACCCTTACAGGTTTAATTCAGTCTAGACCCGACGTTCGAGTCGGCCTAAATTACACACCGCATCTAGGCTCTGACACTAGTGCTGTTCATTACCACGCACCGTTAGACGATCAACTCTTATTACAGGTGTCAAATACGACTCATAGTTAGCAAGCAAACAAACTTTAACTCATTTTCTTGTTCTTGCAAACACGTTCACCGGCATCCGGGATCTCCTCCTTTGGCCGTTTGTGTTTGGACCTCCTCTTCAAAGTCTGTTCATCGACAGAGCCCGTGTCGCTCGGCAGCTCGCCTCTCTCCACCGCCGCGCGCTCCCTCTCCTCTTTCTCCATCTTCTTCCTATTCCTCCGAACCTCCTTCTCGTCCTCGAGTTTGACCCGGACGGTCTCGGGGTCGCCGTGGGTCCCGATCCCCGCATCCACGTGGCCCGCCGTCTCCGCGCCCGCGTCATCTCTCTCCTTCTCTCTGCGTTTCTTTTTCCTCTTTCGAACGGACGGCTCGCTCTCTGCCTCCTCCCCGTCGGGAATCGAGCGGGGACACGGGGCGGAGGCGGCCTCTTCCCTCGTCGTCTCCCACGGCGCCGCCTCCGCTGTCACTTCGGCGCGGTCGACGGGCTCGTTCTTGATCGTCAAGCCCGCTGCGTAAACTCCCTCGCCCGCGGCCAATCTCTCCTTGTCTTTGCTCTTTTTATTCTTTTTCCGAGCGCGCGACTCGTTCGACCCGTGCTCAGTCTCTGCCGCCGCGCGCGCGCCTTCGGACAAATCGCTTCTCTCCGCAGCTGCCGGCGGCGCCTCCTCCTCCTCCTCTCTGTCCTTCTGTTTACTTTTCTTCTTTTTCTTCTTAGAGCGAGACTCCTTCCCCACCTCCTCCTCCTCGTTTTCTCCGACCGCAACCTGCGGACGTAGCAACGGAGACTCGGATCCGTCGCTTGTTTTGGCTCCGGGATGCGCGTCATCGCCGTCGCGCTCTTCCGCGGCCTCGACTTTGACGCGTGCTTCCGGGCCACTGCCGTCGACGGCCACTTCGCCGGCCACCTCTCGGTCCCGCTCCCTGTTTTTCTTTTTCTTTTTCCGCCGACGACCCTCGCCGGGAGCCTCCTCGGGCTCCACTTTAACCTGCGCGGCGTGCGGCGCGGCCGGCCCGCTCCTGTCCCGTGACGTTTCGCGCGACAGTCCGTCCTCGTTCGCCCGTGGGCCGCGATTCGGCTCGTCCTTCACCGCCAATCGTGAGGACTTCCGTTTCTTGCGGGCGCTTTCTCCCGCGTCCGCGCCTTGTTTCGGCGCGCGGGCGGGCGTGCTGTGTCCGAAGGGCTTATACCTTTGCCGGAGCCCCCCGGGAATGCTCGGCGGAGGGGGATCGTGGATCGGATGGATCTTCCCGCCGCCATTCACGGTTCCGCCCGCCTCCTCGGCGATGGAGATGATTCCGCTCAACACCGGAGCCCACTGCAAAGCGCCTCCCTTCTCCGTCGGAAGCAACACGCCCGTCTTGGGCAGCCCCTGGCAGGTGCTCATGATGTTGTAGCGCTTCTTCTCCTTGTCCAGTGTCACTCTGTCGAAGCCCACCAGCGGCACCATCGTATCTGTCAGACTGGGAAACACGTTCGTATTATTCTCCCGATAACATCATAATATATGGGAAGCAGTGTGTGGTAATATGGCGCCGGCAAAATCGCCTGGCTGCCTCCTCCGCACCTCTGCGTTTTCCTCGTTACGCCTCTGAGTCGTTCTCTTGTCGAATGAGTACCTTCGACAGTGAATGAATATGTGCGTGTTGTAAATGTAAAATTATTATTATTGTTATTAATGGTTTGCGTTATTGATCGATCGTTCATTGCACGGCGTCAGGTACGTTGTAGGGCACGATATCAGCTTCATTCCGGAACCGAAAGTCCAAGGACTTGGAGCGAAACGTCGGACATTACGGTGAACGACAGGCGGCACAACTCCAAATGCACGTTAGAGAGCTGGGCAGAACAACCGCAAATCCCTATACAGTGTACAATATCCCGTTGTCTGGAATATCATTTCACAGTCAAGGAAGTACATTTAGCAATGTACAACTGTAACCTGAATATGGGAACCGTACCAAGATTTGCTGAAGCTCGTTAAGCATTCAACACGTTTTCCGCAATTAAAATCGATTCTTATACTGGAAAGGACGCGCGTTAAACAGTGCTCACGAGAACGGATTATTTACAATCCGTGCAAATAGTACATTTGCGTTTAGGCGGACAGTGTGAACAAATGTACAAACGAGGCGGAACGTGAAATAATGAAAATGAGACCGAGAGAAATCGATGCCTCTTGACTCAAATCGCAATGCCGATTCATCAAATCACTGGAAGCACGGTGCAGGAAGGCGGCTGAATCACACACAATAATAACAATTTACACTTGTAAAGCACCGGAGGTTGCAAAGTGCTGTACACAGTGCCAAAAGCATTAAAGGGAAATATCTATAACAATAGTAAAAAATGAAAAGCAGGCAGGCTAGTAATAAAAACACCCCACCACGTAAAATAAACACCCCAAAGGTAAAATATATATTAAGCAAGTGAAAATGACTAGGGCGGCACGGTGGGGCAGTGAGTAGCGCTGCCGCCTCACAGCATGAAGTCCCCGGGTTCGAATCCCGGCTCGGGCGCCTTTCTGTGTGGAGTTTGCACGTTCTCCCCTTGCCCGCGTGGGTTTTTGCTGGGCGCTCCGGTTTGGTCCCACAGTCCAAAGACATACTGTATTGGTTAATTGGCCTGGGGACTAAATTGCCCCCGGTGCCCTGTGATGAACTGGCGTCCCATCCTGGGTATAGCCCTGCCTTGCGCCCTGCGTCTGCTGGGATAGGCTCCGGCTGACCGCAACCCTGTACAGGATTGAGCGGTTCCTGACAATGGATGAAATGACTAAGAACGGAAGCTTGCCGATGCTTACCACTGGGGGGAGAAGTCTGCAGGTGCCTGGATGAGCCATACTTCAGTGGAGGACGACTTGGCTTTTTCTGCCGTTAGTCCACCGAGTGGAGTGTATGTGCTCGGCTCAAAATCCGCGGGACATTCAAACACGCTGCCGGCCATTTCTGTAAAAATAACACATTTTGGGAAAAATAGGGTAAAACTTTCAGTCTTAATAAGATGATAGATAGATGAGTATTATTACAGCAGAAAAATACCAAGTAAGATTGCAAACTCTTTACGGGCTTCCGGCGACACAATGAACATGCACTTTGGCACAATTTTTTCAAATAAACAAGTGAAAGCACGAAGAATTGCACACATTTTTCAAATAAACAAGTAAATATACTGTTATGCATTGCGATGGTGAAAAAAACTAAAAACATACTATAGGTAGCGTAATCAACCTTGAGAGGGAATAGTGCAACATTTGGAACATTTCAAACTTAAATCACAAAATCAAGAATTGCAATCACAATTAGGTAAACATTACGAATCTAACTGGGATCTAAGGTTATTTTTAAAACTAATAAATCAACCAACAAAAAAGCATTTTTACATGCAAATACACATTCACCACGACCAATGTCCGCTTTGCAAGCGTGCACACCTTTGGTCAATCCACTGCTGGATGAGGGCCTCCCCTTACTGGGCAGCTTGTGGGTGTTTAATTGGGCCTGGTGGACGGTGTGGGTTGGTGCAAAGCACACCCGTTGGGAACATGGTACAGTCCAGTTATGCTTTCTGTGCTGTACTGCACTGCCCTCTGCTGATCACTGTTATTTGGACACAAACCTATTCCGTTATAGATTTTGTTTTCATTCGTTGTCAGAAACTGCTTAATCCTGTACAGTGTTGCGGTTAGCCTGAGCCTATCCCGGCAGATACAGGGCGCAAGGCAGGACTATACCCAGGGTGGAACGCCAGTCCATCACGTTCTCTCCACAGCCTTGCGCAGCGCTTTGTGACCCTCGAGTGAAAGGCGCTATATAAATGCTATTATTATTATTAGTTTGGCAAGGCACTTGCCGAGATGGTTGGAGTAAGGTATCAGATTCTAGAGGGTTTCCATCTAACTCTAGAGGAACTTTCCCCCTAGTTTGTTGTTGTGGGTGGCTGCGTTTTTTTGCTGTTGCTTGTGTCTATGTGTGTGTTCTTGTGCTTCAATGTTGATTGTTTAATTTGGATTGGCGTGGATTCCCCCTCGTCTGTCTCTGTCTTCCTGTCTCTGTGTCCCTATGTCGCTCACCCTCCCTCCCTATCTCCCTCCGTGTTTGTCTTCAAGGAAGTGACGGCCATCTTAGGGGACGCTGGCAGATTTTTGCCGCTCTTAAGATTGCCAGTTTCACGACCTTTCAGTATATTCGAGGCAGCCTTAATCATTTATTTTCTATTGTTTTGTATTGGTTGTTTTTTTCTTTCGTTGTTGACATGCCGTCCTCTTCGCGGCTCTTGTGCAGCACCTTGTGACACTCGGGTGAGCGGAAGGATATAATCCCTCCAACGTGTCCTAGGTCGGCCTCTAGGTCTCCGCCC
>JAZEWU010000029.1:495091-508911 GCA_036362915.1 Geotria australis | reverse complement strand
TCTGTTTGGCGCCTTTGGTATTAGTCACCCTTTTCCCCCACCACGATGCACCCCCCACGGCGGACACCCAAAGTCGGGCCCCCCCAATTTCTGGCCAACTCGAGGTCACTACAGCCTGTAGGGTCTGGGGTGATGTGAAGTCTACTTTTCGTGCCATCGAGTTTATAAGGAAAAAAAGTCGAAACGTCGCAAAGGTGAGAGGATGAACGCTCGACACGGCTATCCCGAAAGAGAAGTTATTGGAAGCAATTATCAAGCTGTGAAAACCTACATTAATACAGCCCATTACGGGTATAGCCCCGTAATGGGCTGGCGAGTCGCGTCCTATCATGGGTATAGCCCGGTAATGAGCTGGCGTTCGGTATGTAAGTACGTCCTTGTGTCTCCCCCTTGTCGCTCACCCTCCATCCCTCCCTGTCTCCCTCCGTGTTTGTCTTTAAGGAAGTGACGGCCATCTTAGGGGACGCTGGCAGATTTTTGCCGCTCTTAAGATTGCCAGTTTCACGACCTTTCCAGTGTATTCGAAGCAGCCTTAATTATTTGTTTTTGTTGCTTTGGTTTTGATTGGTTGTTTTTTTCTGTGGTTGTGCAGCGCTTTGTGACCCTCGGGTGAAAGGCGCTCTGTAAAATGCTATTATTATCAAGGGTGCAGCCCTGTCTTGCGCTATACCTCTGCTGGGATAGGCTCCGGCTCCACTGCTTCCCTCTACAGGACTAAACGGGTTAGTGGTGATGACGATGGCTCGCTACTTAAGGCATGACCAGTGAGGGCGCTCTCTTCATTGCGCGATCCCTTCCGCCGAAGTCCCTCAGCTCCCGGTTAGCACGAACATATATGGCCAAGAGCGCCAGCCCGTTTCTGTTTAGCGGTTACCCACACATCGTTTAAAAATTCCGCCCAAAAAGAAAAGACGATTTAAAAGAAGTCCAGGGACGACTTATTTGGTGAGTGGCGTTCGCTGTCCTGTTCTCTGTTGGTCTCTTGCCGCTGCGTGTGGTTGTGTGTGTTTTGCCCTAACCGGCTCTAACATAAGATGGCTGCGGCGGTGGATAGTGAGCGAGAAGATGCTCCAGTTGGCGGCTTCCTGAAGCCGCGTCACACAACCGTCGGACAAACGCCGGTTCTCCCGCTCGGTCGTGAGGAGATCTCGGTATATTAAACGATGAACGGGCGGGCCGAGGTTTGTGGACGAGCAGGAGTCTGGGGTGTGAGGTGTGGAGAGAGAGTCGTTTTAACTTTGAAAAGGAGGCGGCCGTTAAGATGGCCGCATCACGGAGCGGGACTCTCGCCCCGCGGTCTCGGTGTCGACTGGAGCCCTCGCAGTGAAAACCTCGCCCGTGGCTTTTACGTGTATGTCGTATAGCTTGCCCCGTGTGACTATGGAGCACTAGTGGTCGGGGGAGGTGTCGTGTGTGTAAAGGCGAGGTCATGTCGCCCGTGACGCGCACAGCGTGGGGAGGCCCTTATCCAGCAGTGGATTCACGCACGGGCCCTTGCGTGTCTATAGGAATTTGCTGTTTGTATTTTCACGTGGTTATAGGTGTTACGGGAATAATGGATCCGATGCCTCTTCAACCGGTGGTTGAAGTGCTGTTAGCGAGCACCCGTAAAGGTCAGCACCGGCACACGAGGTGGTGGGTGGCCAGCACCACGCCCGGCCGCATTTATCTCTATCGTGGCGATGTTAACACACCGCACCAGGTACTCATGCGGCAGAGTCTACCTAGCGGAGGCCCAGGACTGGTTCAGAAAATCGTCACTGGTGGTGGCGGCCTTGCGCGGGAGTCGAACTCGAGTGACCGGGTTCGTAGCGCAGAGCGCTGCGCCACCGCTCTACAAACCTGGTCAGACACCGGATTATGTTTTTCTCGAAGATACGGGGGGGCATCGTATAATCTGGAGATTACCTGCTGTTGCCTCTCTTCACCTGGTATTGCTGGATATAATCCACATGTTTTGTGCCTGAATTTGGCGGTGTCTGATATACCAGACCCGGGGCTATTGTAATGTGAAGGCATTGCAGTCACTGTGTAATTCCAGCTAACAACATTGCTGCTGATTGTAATTTTGATTGACCCCAGAGCTGGCTGATACCTGGTACGATGTTAAATCACTATGCACATGTAAAGTTCCAATTCCTATATTCTCCGTTTTCTAAGACGCACCCACCTATCTGTATTTTAATTCAGAAGTTGGTAGCGCGTATTATAACTTGGTAGATGTGTGTGACCATGTTATAACTTCATTAACACTGGCCATAACGTTTGAACTACGACTTACTTTCTAGAGCACCATGTGTGGTAATGGTTTTTGCCTTTTTCAAGTGGCGTTTAAGCTTAATTCACTGATAAATAAGTGGTGTTTGCGGCCAGACCAGAGGTAAAATACAATTGTGTGATTCGTAATACATTTCAATCTCAATGTAATTGTATTCACAATTTAATTGTAAATCCAGCTAACTGCTGCTATAATAAGTAATTATAATGGACCCCAGGTATGGTTGTTATCCTGTTATAAGAGAGTGAACTAGTATAACAGAACTCCACTTGCACATCTCTATATGCCGTGAAGAAGGTCCATTGCCAGAAACATCGATTATTACAAACCTTTCTTGTCAAGACCACTAGTGTTATTGGCGTATTTGTTGAGTGTTTTTTTGTCACTTACGGTTTTACATTTCATTCTTCCGATCTACTTGGCAACGTTTTGACATTGCAGTTGTGAGTCTGTATCCGTTCTAGTGTAGTGACGTGTTTTCATTGACATAGCTATCCACCCTCAAGTTACACTTCCTCCCCTTAGCTTAAAATGTATGTAGTGTTTGGTTTGAAATACAGTGTCATGGTAAGGTATCGCCTACAACCGGCACCAGCCAACAAAGACGGAGCAGCTCGTGTCTATAGAAGGAATCCCTCCACACTAAAAGTGACCGGCAGTCGAGTAAACGTCATATTGTGTCCAATTTGTGAGCAATGTGGTGGCTGCCTTTTTACTACAGCCAGGACTAGAAAACGAGAAGACAAATGTATAACTCATTCTAATTAGTTTACAATGTCATCGTGACTGTTCAGTAAGTGGTCTTGGCCAGGACACGCAATTAACAAGTTTTATAAAATAATGATTGGTGATGGTCTTAGGATAATAGTGTAAGTGGGAGCCGAGGAATGGAACGTGGGTGGGAGCACCTCTGCCAAGAAGATGGAACGATGAAATCCGTTTGTGTGTAGGTGCTAGATGAATTATTGGGCATGATTTCATCCAGCAGTGGATTAACCGTGGCTGATAATGGTAATATATACTGTGTCGCAAGCCGGTAAGCAACACGTGGTGCCCAGGCGCAGTGTTGGCAACTGTGCCGACTCGCTTTACCACTGTGTAAGGTCACCACTGTACTGTGTGACCTCGTCACGGAACCCGTGTTATTCAGACACTTTCATGCACACTATAGCAACACATCACGTGTGCCTCCCACATAGCAGTGCTCGTGACCTAACACTGCAGCTTTTAGCGTTCACCAATCATCAGGTGTGTAGATCATGTAATTCCTAGATTTGTATTTGAATGGAAAATATTGGTGACATCGAAAGTACCGTACTCAAATTTGAAAAATCCCCAGGATTTTCTAATGACTACTTCCATGGTCATTGTACAAATAGTGGTAATTGTTCCTTGTTGAATACTGCAATATCTTTGTTCTGTTTGTGTCCTTTGCTGCTGAGAATTTGCGAAAATCATTTCCCCCATCACCAAAATTACTGCCTTTTTCTCACTGCTTTGTCATACAACGTTCCATTTATAGCACGTGTTCATTCTTGAATTTCAAACCATTTGTAAACTTTCCCTTCATCTCATCTCGCAAAACTATGTTAAACAACTCCATAGTGCGTCAAGTTTCCAAAAGGAATTCAGCTGTAAATGTGTGCAGTTTTCACCGTTGTGCTTCCAGTATTGCCCCATACCTTAAGAACGGTTTCCACCTTGGTTACATGTTACATTGAAAAAGCCACAACAGGAAACGCGTGCTAAACTAGCGACGTCACACCGGTGATGAGGGCAATCCGCTCTTGACACACCATTGTGATCTTGAGGAGTCACACGGACATGTGATGAATGAATTCGTGATCTGGTTTCTGCTTGCTGTAGACCCTGGTATTGATGTAAACTTTGGAACGTTTTACCCTCCCATTAAACAGCACATGGACATTTTGTTCCCCACCGTTTCGATACTACAGCAACTCCAAACTTCTTGACTTAAAGTATTTACATACACAAGCTGGCAGCGTCAACACTCATTACCAAATCATCGTTATGTCACTGCAGGTTTTTGGGTGGTGTGAAACATTGTGCTGTCAAGTCTAAGTTCGCCTTGGGGTGCTGTTTCCGGGGTGTAACGGTTGTCACTGGACTTGCAATCCAGAGGTCGTCGGCTTCTTCTCATAGCACTGCAGTTAAAACCATCATGATTAATGTTTGTTAAATGCCCCTGCCTCAGTCCACCAAGCAGTATAAATGAGTACACCACAGTCGATCGGCAGTTTGCGTGTGCTGGGTTAAAGTGTAGGTACTCCCACCTCTTCCAAGACAGTGTGGAAGAGTAGACCAAATCTCCATTAGAAGGGTTTCTCTTTAACTCCCTATAGCAGAGGTCCTTCTGCCAGCAGAGGCATGAGCAAGGAATTGTAGTGCTGCACATTTTTACCGTTTACTAATTTTGAATCGGGTGTTGTTTTCGCAGGGTGTATACACGGAAAAGGTATACAACCTCTATCCAGAGGGGGGACGGCGGCTCTACCAAGAGCAGTTTGACTTCAACGCGGAGCCGCCTTGGGAGCCCAGCTGATAGCTGGGGCTATCCGCCTCCCAGCTGCTCCGCGTGAGTACCGGACGGGTTGCACCGGGGATCAAGGTAGAAGCGTTCACCTCGCGATCCCTGTCAAGTTCTACTTGGTAATACCTGCAAATTCTACCAAACACTTCGAAGCCGAGCTGAAAGACAACGATGTCCAGACGGCCCCTCAGTCTGGAGCAATAAGAGAGGCCAATGCCCGCCTTTCAGGCCAGCACTGACTATTATATCTCTAAATGTTGAAGGGCTGTCTGGAACTAAAGAAGAACTTGTTGCAATAGAAAACTGTCATATAACCATCACGCTTCGAAGAATCGAATCGACTGAGGGCGCATGTTCAGAATGAATGGTCATTCGTGTATAGACTGACTAGGATTAGTTTCAACCAATAAATAAGGCGTACAGCGAGTCACTCTTTAAAAAGTTAGTGAATAATGAAACTACACATATATCCATTTTGAGGGTGTCAACGAAAAATTAAAAAATTATCTGAAAATAGTCTTAAATGTCTTAAATTCTAAAAATTTGAACCAAAACTTGTAAATGGTTGGTTTGATGAACCAATAGCGTGCCTAATACCCATAGTCTTGCCAGGCTTGCTTCAGTGTTTATTGATTTACCACTGGGCTAAGGTTGCAGTTACTTAGCTTAATTGGAACAATGTTTTTAGGGTGTAACTACCCTGATGGCAATTTATGACAATGTCTGAGAATTGACAGATGTAACCTTTATTCTTTCTTGCTTGCTTGTTTCACAGTTTGTTGCATAGCTAACGGACTTTCTACTGCTACTGAAACCTTGGACAACAAATTCGTCATTCCCCGGAAACGTTTTTTGTGGATTTGCACCAACTTGAAAAGATGAAAGGATTTAAGGAACAAGATTTGCCCTACTTCTCCATCCTGTCCGATGGGAACAGCACCCGCGACTTCCTGGATGAGACCATCCGCGGCCTCGTGTTCTCAGTGAGCGTGAATTCTCGAAACAAACGTCATCACGATCCATTGCATCCTCACACCCTCGCCATTTCAACGGTCCAGTGCTGCTGCTACCATTGATCTCGCTCCTAAAAATGAACACCTCTCGTTGCTCTCTGTCTCCGAGGTGGTCATCCTCTTCTCCCTCCTTTGGTTGTCATTCCTTCACCATTGTCGTCGGCTGTCATCTCGTTGAGATGTGTTCTAGCTCAAGCCGATTTACTTTTTTTAAATTGTTAACATAATGTATCTAATGTGTGTTTGTTCTCGAACACATTTTTTTTCCAATTATTGTGTCGTCTTGTAATTCTAAGCATGCATCCCATCGAATTGCTCTTGGGACAACTGTTGTTAAGCCCATTATACACGGAACACACTGCCCCGGTTTAATCTGGTTAAAAATCCGGGCACATAAGGTCGTGATTGTAGCTGTTGTAACTCGCTGTAAATTGTATGCACTACATAACAAATATAAAGTTAGCTTTAGGGATATGCATGGACATTTAAAAAATATATACTTACATTTGTTTAAAAAAAACAGACATGATTCTGTACGCCCGCAATCTAATGCTTGTTTCCCTTTGCAGTCAATAGGGATGCTAACATTCACATTGCTTAAAAATAATCCAATCTGGAGTGGAATCATGCCGTCTATTCAAATTGCCGTGCGGGGGAGAGGGAGAGAGGTTCTGCTGGTGGCTGAATTGCTCCACTCCTAATGCTTTAAGCAACTTGCGTTTTCGTGTGCATTGGCTGCCTCTGCCCGCCCCTACAAGTTGTGCAAGTAATCCAGTACTTGTGGTGCATTTTTCTAAATTGATGTGCCAATGTGTGTACACCCCCAGGATGAAAAGGATGCATTTTACGTGGCGGACCTTGGCGATGTGGTACAGAAGCACGCACGCTGGCTTGAGCACCTGCCTCTCGTCAGCCCCTTCTACGCCGTCAAGTGCAACAGTGAGCTGCCAGTGCTGCGAGCCCTTGCTGCCATGGGGGCTGGTTTTGACTGTGCAAGCAAGGTGAATAGTAGTGTTGTCATATGTCCCATTTACCTCAGTAGGAGGTGACAATTGCTGCATGTTTCCTAATCAAGTAATTGGTGAGGTAAATGTGTTTAATTTTGGCCGTGACTGCCAGCACATAACGACTTGCTCTTCTTTGAATAACGTGACGGGTCTTTAGCGTCCACTGTAAAGTAGACTGCACATATTGCATGAATTATACACCTGCCATATTAACCGGAGCAGCCTGCTGAAATTGAACCACTTAACCTGTGCTTTTGTCAGTTTTCAATTTGACAAGTGGCAAACGTGTAACCACTTATACTGTAACATATACAATGTAATGTTTAGGACAATCGTGTCATTACTTTTGCTATATATTGTCTTTTGATTATAATTGATAAAGTTCACAATAATGGTTACGGTAAAAAACAACTATATCATTAAATCCCCGGATAAATTGACGGCACATCGATTAAATGACGTGATCTTTTTCTGATTGCGTGTGGGTTATAAGTATAGAGTTGCAATTTTTGGAAGTTTTACGATGAGTAAATAACACGTGAATTATTTTGAAATCTTTTTTCATATTCGAAGTGCAGCAGAGCGCATAAACACAACAAAATGTGAAATCCAACAAGAAAGTTGAGGGAAATTGATATTACGGTCATCATCATCGTTAAATATAATATCATGTAATATTGCGAAAACTCATGGCGGTAACCCTAGTAAACAAGGACCGGCTTTGTTGGTTGGTTGACTGTTTGCGTCATGGGGCAGGATTGGGCATTTCCACGCATGCTGTGGACATAAGTTCCTTCAGCTCTCCATCTTTCACCACTCTCTGTTGTTGTTGTTAGATCCCATTCTGCCAGGTCTGGGTATTGTGTTTTTCTGAGGCCTTCCTCTTTTTTCCATCTTCCCAGTGTAAATTTCCAGTGCATAAACTTTCATGCTTTGCATGTCCACTATTTCTGCGTGTGGTAGTTTGTCTAAATACATGCTGTTTGTGTGTGGACATGTGTTTACATGTGTGCTTGTGTCTGTGATAACATATTTTTGTTTGTTTTGGAGTCTGCGTGTCTGAGTTTTCATAAATTGACCAGTCATAATTTTACATGCCATTTCTAAAGGGCCTTTTACAGAAATATCCGTCCCTTGGATTTACTTGTTTTAAGATAGTGAAACATTATTCGCAAACATCTTTGATATAAAAGCTCTTGCACATATTTATTTAAGGTCCATGACCCTGTATAGGAGTTAGCAAGCACCGATAATGAATTGCATTCTTTTCAATTTAGTGTTCATTGTACTAGCAACCTTGATATTTTTTCTGCAGTTTCTTGTTACTTAGTGTTGCTAACATTTAAATGGTGTGTAATGATTGCAGAGTCTCATTAACTTTTTATGCAAACATTCATAAGGGCAAAGCAAGCATGTACATATACAGCCTTTTGTCAATCCAGAGCTGGACTAGGCAACTCGCTGTGCTGTATCAGCCATTGAGGTTATTTGACCATACTTCTCCACGCTGTTTGAGTGTGAGTTTGGTGAAGGCTGAGGGCATAGATATGGGAGCGTAGGAGTGCAGTGTAACCGTTTACATTGCTACATTGCCCACCACAACGTCCCGCGGTCTATAGCCTGTAACAACTGTGTATGCATTGTGGTCACCCTTCCAAGCACTACCCAGGCTCAACCCTGCTTAGTTTATGAAATCTAACAAGAATGGATGCATTGTGGGTACAGTAATTTCATCTTGGCCAAGTTGGATCTAATTTTTTTTAATGCTACCCTTGTTTGTGTCACTGGAAACCACTTTTTTTAAAGTCCAAAAATGAATGCGCCTGTGGCAGGGTGAGATCGCTCTGGTGCTTGGCTTGGGCGTCCCGGCGGAGCGCATCATCTTCGCCAACCCATGCAAGCAGGTGTCCCACATCAAGTACGCAGCACGGCACGGCGTGCACACCATGACCTTCGACAACGAGGCAGAGCTGGAGAAGGTCGCTCGCAACCACCCTCGTGCCCGGTAGGAGTCCTGCATACAATCCCAGTGGTAATTTTGTAAACAAAACTAGTCTGTTCGTCAGGAAAAACATTTTCACTGCTCGCTCTATGGGAATTGCTATCTAGAGCTGCGTTTTTGGGATAGTCGTGTGGAGCGTGCCTGCTCTGTCCTTCATGCACCTGCTTCTTTTTTAATATAATAATAATAGCATTTTTATAGAGCGCCTTTCACCCGAGGGTCACAAAACTTAGTCAATGATGCTTACGAGTAGAGGAATGTCATTGAGCATGGTGATGACTATAACTGTCCACTAAACGTCAACGCCATGACTACCCATGATGAGAATAACTAGCCTGAATGAAAATGCATACGAAGATCAGTCGTAAATGGCTATACATCCCGAACCACTTGCTGACCTAGAAGAGTGTTTACTAAATCGGCCTGCTCTGTATAACAGCTTGTACAACGGATTGAAAAGCACGTGAGGAAATTAACACATCGCTGCATGTGAGTGAATTAGTACCTGTACAGGTATCTCTGTGCAGATTTGTTTAGAACACCGTTGGTAGCTTCTTTGAGCTTATCAAGTTTCTCCTAAATAGTTTCAAAGGTGCTTTTTTCTAGCCCCAATTCTCTGCATATCTGAGATTTCTTATCGTCCAAATCGTTCCCAAATTGTAGCTTTGTTTGCAGCAGTAAACTCGCTCGCTCACTCTAGACGATGCCACGATTCACTCAGAACAGCTGCATCTTTGTCACACGGCACGAAACATGATCCCTCGTTGAACAATTGCGTAGAGCAAAATGAACGATGTTGGGATAGTTGGAAGCACATACGATCGGTATAAAAGGAATTTTATTATAAGTGTGGTTTGGCGAGTGGGTCATAGCAATTGTACAGTCTTCACACCAACATTTAATAACCAAATTACCTTTTTGTCGATGAAACTGAGTGACTCATTGAAATCAACAGTCTTGACTAAAATTACAGCGGTTGTCATCAATCGGACTAAGACTATACGGATTTTTGTTTTAAAGAACTTAAAAAAACACTACACCAGGCCTATGTGAGATTTATCGTGCCGCACTTGCTCTCTAACTGTGTTTGGGGGACAATAGTCCAAATTCTTATCTCTAGGAGAGATGAAAAACAAGTCCCTATGTACATATATATACATGTATAGTGCTGTGACCCCACTGCAGGCAAAGGTTTTAAAAGAGCATTTGTACATGCCCTTACGCCAAGACTACACCCACTTGCAAGTGATTAACTTGTTCTTGGTACAGGGGGGCTGTTTGGCATGTGTACTATTGAACTTTACCAAAGTTTAAAATAAGCTTCTTCTTCTTTGCGATTCTTCGAAGCACGATGGTCAGCCTCTGGACATCGTTGTCTTTCAGCTCGGCTTCGAAGTGTTTGGTAGAATTCGCAGGCAATACCAAGTATTACCTGACAGAGATCGCGACGTGAACGCTTCTACCTTGACCCCCTAAAGTAAGCTGTTCAGAAAGGATATTTTGGACTGCGGGGATACCAGTCCCTCTTGTTTCCATGCTGCATCAGTGCCAAAGTGTCATGACCATCAGCCGTAAGCAATCCATTGCTGGATGCAGGCATCCCCAAGTCATCGCAATATAATGGTCTCAAATGTCAGTATTCATTTTACATTAAACTGCAATTGGTACTGTTAAGTTACAAAACAAATTGGGATATTTCTACGTTTAGTTTGCATGTTCTCCCCGTCTCCGCATGGGGTTTCACCGTGCACTCCGGTTTCCTCCCACAGTCCAAAGACATGCTGCTGCATAGGTTAATTGGCCTGCAGACGAAATTGCCCCCGTGCCCTGTGATGGACTAGCGTCCCATCATGAGTATGGCCCTGCCTTGCGCCCTGTGTCTGCTGGGGCTCACCACAATGCTCGACATGATTGAGAGTACGGATAATAAATTAATATAAAATCACACTTGACATTTTTTGACCTGGTCCGCAACCAAAACACCCCACACATGTTTGTGTAGCATCGTAATGAATGCTCTGCACATCTGTTCAAATTGTACCGTTATAAATATACTGCATGGTGTTCATCTAAGTATTTCTAATTAATCATTTGTTTGCTTCAGTTGTTTGCTTACTATGCAATTTAAATGTGTTTTTTGTCTGGTTCTGACAAAACAGTATGCAAGTTTTGGCTTTTCGTGAAACGTGACAAAAACTGAAGCTTAATTATATTTTAAAGTTTGCACTCACAAATAACTTTACGCGCTTGATTTGGCAAAATTCATAATTGTTTAAAATTGGATTTAAGACCGCGCAATCACAAACTGTTTCCCAATTAGTTTCCATCTTGTGGGACAACCCCGTAGTGAAGTTCTTACTCTCTCCACCGTTGTCTTTTTAGGCTGGTGTTGCGGATCGTGGCCGACGACTCGAAGGCGGTTTGCCGCTTGAGCATGAAGTTTGGAGCCAGTCTCAAAAGCTGCCGACACCTGCTGGAGAGAGCGCGCCAACTCGCGGTTGATGTCATCGGCGTCAGGTGGGCATGCGTCGAGCCCTCGTGAAATAAATTTGTATGTTTCAGGCTGTGACAGCGGTATATGTGGGTACACCACAGTTTATCAGCATGTTGGGTGTGGTGGGGTAAAGTGGGTGCTTCTATATCTTTTAAGACGTCTGACAGGCATGGAAGAGTACCAACATAACCTCTTGGGATGCTCTCCAGAGTTCCCTCTCATAGAAGCCATTCCACCAGCAGTGGCATGAACAAGTAACCGTCGGTCTACGTCTTTACCTAAACCTAGACCTGCGAAGGCATAGTCATGATTTGAAGATTACAGTGCAGACCCATGTCTGAGTGATTTTGAATCCATCTTCCACTTTTGTTGCATACTTTTATATTTTTTAAAAGATCCAGACTCTCAAGGAAAGAACTATACAAGAAGAACTAATCATCTTGCCTCATACCTGTATTTTAAATAAAAACATGCTTTTGTGATATTTCATCAGCTTTCATGTGGGAAGTGGCTGCATGGATGCCGAGACCTTTGCCCTGGCTGTTGCGGATGCACGCTGCGTGTTTGACATGGCCGTGAGTATCAGTTCTCCTCCTTCCATGCCTTTATCGCTTCTTCTCCTGCTGTACCATCCTTTCTATTTACTACCTATATTTTTTGTCACATACTGTCCCTCATGTTCTGCCTATGCTTTTTATCTGTTGTCTGTGGTCCCCATCTAGTGTTGTTTTCCTTACGTTATTGTTCTGTGCAATCTAGTCAAATGCCATCTAGGCGCTTAACTATAATTTGCTGTTCCTGACTGAATTTACATTTCATAATTGTTTTCGGTCTGTCTTACTTGTCACCAAGATTGTCCAATCTAACTGTATAGCTAAAGCTGAAGCTTTCCTACAATCCTAAAATATTGCACAACATTGCATTGCAACATAATAACTTCTGTTTTACAACAGCTGCACCATACCAAGCCTTTAAAACCAGTCGTGGTCCATGTGTTTAATAATAATAATAATAGCATTTTATAGAGCGCCTTTCACCCGATGGTCACAGAGCGCTGCACAAAGGCCGCGGAGAGAACGGCATATCACAGTAGTGCAGGAGAAGATGAGAAGGCATCAGACCTGACCCTCCTGCTTATAAATAGCACACGCTTTGAGATTGAGATGTTCATGAATGAGGTCAGGGAAGCAGGTCTCTGCAGTCATGACCGTGCTATATTTGTTTAATTCATGGTTAGAGTTTGCTAATCTAACAACATATAAAGCATATTTCAAGTTACTGTTTGGCTTTGGATGATGGCCGAATACATAATTAGGCATTTGATATGTGGCCAGATAGTATAAATGACTAATTTGGTGCACCCCTAGTTTCACATACAGTAACACGTTTAATTTCAGTTTGCCACCACGACCCTCACCAGGACAAGCGGTTTAGAAAATGGATGGATGGATATTTAATGCTTGCTTTAATGTTTCCGCGATGACCCGTGTTGATTCTCGCTCAATCTCAGCGTTGTGTGCCACAAAAAAATATTTTGAACAACTTTTCAAATTGCAGGACCAAGTGTAACTTTTGTTCTCCAGTGTTACAGTGCATGATAAGTGGAATAGAAACAATATTTTTCAAAAATAATGCAGAAGTACTTTAAGACATCGGTCAAGGAACATGTTAAAGTTGGTCCCCCTTGTTTGCACTTACATTGCAGGTGGAGTTTGGATATTGCTTGAATCTCCTTGACATCGGAGGTGGTTTCCCTGGTTCTCCAGATGCAAAAATTACATTTGAAGAGGTAAGTGCATTTATTCATGGTGAAATAAACTAGCGTAGTGGTTGTAACCCGGAGGTCTATTTGTATTGTGTGCAAGTGGTTACATCGGCATGTGATGGCTTTTGTTGTATGTGCCATGCTACGAATGTAAATTGTAAATGTTGTGTTTGGCAGATTGCAGGTGTGCTGAACGGGGCTCTGGAGCGATACTTCCCGGCGGAGAGTGGCGTGCGCGTGATTGCCGAGCCAGGCCGCTTTTACGTGGCCTCGGCATTCACGCTCGCTGTCGGTATCATCGCTAAGAAGGCCATGGTCCAAAGCAGCCCAGACAATGGTGCGATTTGCAGCCGCCGCCCCCCCACATGACCCTCGCCTACCACCATCAACCCTATATAGATTGTACTATAGACGTCAAGGCGTAATACAATAAACCATTTGAACTCGCAGTTCAAATGGTTTATTTGGAAAATTAACCGCAGAACCAAATTTAATTTTCCGTGCGTTTTTTTGTGTGTAGTCATTGGTGTTCTGGCTGAGACCATCAGCCCTCTACACTTTAGATAATCCGGGTTAATCGTTTGTGTCTTTTCAGATTTGATATGGCACCCTCTGAGCCGTCTGGCTGTTGCAAATAAAATGAACTCGAGTCGATCTGTCTTTATACAGTAGGACAGCTTGTACAGCAGTCGTGTGCTGTCTGTAATGAC
>JAZEWU010000029.1:465407-483513 GCA_036362915.1 Geotria australis | reverse complement strand
CCCTGCGATGGACTGGCGTCCCATCCTTGGTGTTCCCCTGCCTGACGCCCTGTGTCTGCCGGAATAGGCTCCGGCTCACCGCGACCCTGTACAGGATAAAGCGGTTTCTGAAAATGGATGGATGGATTATTATTCCAAAGACAAAGATCCCCCATATAGCATCAACAGAATGTAGAGTCAAGTGCCGTTAGCAATCACCTTTGAAGATGGACACGGCACACGAGGAGGTGGGTGACCAGCACCACGCCCGGCCGTCTTTGTCTCCCTAGTGGCAATGTTTACACACCGCACCAGGTACTCATTTGAGGCTGAGTCGAGCTAGGGGAGACCCAGGACCGGTTCAGAAAAGCGTCACTGATGTTGGCCGTTTGCGAGCTTCGAACTCGGGTCGCCAGGTTTGTAGCCCAGTGCGCTAACCACTGAGCCACAGCTCCCTACTGTTATTATTACACTCATCTCCCCAGCAACAGAGACACGTCAGCTGGTTACTTCACTTGACAACTCGGCCGTTGCTTGAATTCAAACCCAGGGTCTCAGTGGTGCCGGCTCAGCGTTCTAACCTCTACGAGTCACCTGATAACCTCCACCAAAAAACCTAACAATGTGGTAGATTAAGGGTATGCAGTACCGCACAAAGTCACCACTGATACCGCAAAGAGTATGGCGAGGTTTGCAGGTATTCATGAATCGAACCCCTGTGGTTGAACAAAAGGCTGACCACAAATGCATACCCATCATTGCCACAAGAAAGTTGATTGCTAAGAATGTTTTTGCCACAGCTTGTTCAGTAAACTATCTTCCTGCAGTGGCATTTTTGTATCAAACGTATTGTATCTTGATAATTAAACGACTTAAACTGTACTTTTAATTCAAACGTATATTGGGATGTTTGGCCAAGGTCAATTAATTCATTTTTGCAGTAAACTAAATTGCTAGCGTAAACAATATTATACAAGATTTAACCTTTTCAAAAAACCTGCTAGTATAATTATATGCATTGTCCTTGAAACTGATTGGCCCACACTAGAGACAGCTCTCTTTATAGCCTAGTCTCAGTGTTTAGCCAAGTGTTGTCGAAAGGCAAAGCAGATTCGGATAATGCAAATATCAATGCATTAGGAGACAGAGACGAGGTGTGTACGAGGCGACGGGGAGACAGAGACGAAGTGAAGAGAACGGGGGATGCGCTAGACAGATGGCGAGATCGGGTTAGCGAGACAAGGTAACGAGGTGAGGAAAATGGGGTTATAAAGACTAGGTGACGAGGAGGTGAACAGAGCGTGGATAGATGGGGTTATGTAAAGGAGGTAACTACCAGATCGGGGTTATAGCAATGAGGTCATGTAAAAGGAGAAGAGCTTTAAGAGATAACGAGGTTAGGAAGGAAGATGCGAAGAGGTGGAGAGGGAGGTGTCAGGAGGCGGTGGATGAGGTAAGGAGGTCCGAGTATCGGGCCGAAGCAGCCTAGTTACTTAATTAAAGAGTGATTTGCAAGAGCAACCTTGGTTCCACAATTCTATCGTGTGCCACAGCGCATGCCGGCTACAAAGCACGTAATCGGGCGCGTCAGCAAGCTAGAGCTCGTAAGAGGAAGTGGAAACGCAGGGTGTGTAAAAGTGGCGGTATAGAGAGGGCACTGAGCGAGCAGGGAACAAACACTCACTCGCCTGCTGCCGGGCAGCTTCCGCTCCAACAGAGGCGCTAAGAAGCAAAGTTCTTATTATTGAGAAGGAAGAAAGCGGTGAGTTCGCGTTTTGTAATTGCTGTCGAGCTGTGCGTATTAAAGCAGACTTTTTGAAATTGAGATGATATCAACAAATTGGGTCGACGAGGTGGCGTGGTGAGTAGCGCTGCCGCCTCGCAGCAAGAAGGTCCCTGGCTTCGAATGCCGGCTCGGGTGCCTTTCTGTCTCGAGTTTACATGTTCTCCCCATGTCCGCGTGCGTTTTCACCGGGCACTCCGGTTTATTTCCATATTCCAAAGACATACTGCTGCATAGGTTAATTGGCCTACGGACTAAATTGCCCTTGGTGCCCTGTGATGGACTGGCGTCCCATCGTGTGTATAGTCCTGCCTTTGCGCCGGGTGTCTGCCGGGATAGGCTCCGGATCACCGCAACCCTATATAGGATTAAGTGGTTTCGAATATGGGTGGATGGATGGAACAATACATTACTCTGGAATAAGGCGTTTTGTGATTAAACGGTCGTAGAGTACGTTGAGTTGGCGGTTTCAGCCCGGCCACCAGTGACTGTGCATACAAAACCCTATCAATTAAAATTGTATTCCACACTCTTGCTAACGTATGTTTCTGATGTGTAACAATTTCGCTTTGACTGTCACGCGACGAACATCACTCTCGTGCAGAGTGGGTGGCAAAGTGCTGCCACTGTGTGGAGGTCACTTAAGGTGATCTCAGAAGTAGCTGTGTGAAATCCGCCTCTGGGTTCCATTGCACGATAGGGATGACATTAGGAAAATATGTATTTTTTATAATACTGTACACGGCCGTTTTGCTCATTTCCTTCAGTGAGGATCCACAGGGCTAGCAGGTGAAGCGTCTGCAGTGGCGCGGCAAGCAATTTGAGGGCTGCACATTAAGCTTGTGTTATTTTAACTATGTCGACAGGGTGGTCCAGGTGTCGTGTGACCCCCATTTCATTGACCCCGAACATTTTAGTCCCTTTGCTCATTCATTTACATTCTAGATAAACCTTGTTCATTTCAGAGTAATACAGTTAATGCGTGTCATTTATATCGCTTACATTCCAATACTCACCCATTGGTAGAGACAAATAATACGTTTCAAATGATTAAACAGGGGTGAGAAGACATCTGGACCACCGCTGTTCAAGTCGATTGCAAAAGTTCCCTAATTCGCTCGGGCAGTAAATTGCAAACACGTAAACTGAACATCCACAAAGGTCACCCTAAATACCTCGCATCACTACTCCGGCCACCCAACACAATCCCGTACTCTGCGCAGCTCATCACAGCACCTACTCCACACACCGCGCTCACGTACAACCGTCGCGCAACGCCGATTCTCGGTCGCGGCACCCACAACCTGGAACAGCCTTTCACACCTATTGCGCCTAACACAGTCCCCCACAACCTTAAAATAACTTTTTAAAAGTCACATCTTCATCGACTCACAACAAACCGACTGAGCCGGGCTCTGCGCCTCCGAATCAACGGGTGCAACGCGCCCAGAGAATATGCGCGCATTACAAAATTAGATTATTTTTATATTATTATTTCCTTGAACATTTGACGCAACAGGAGTCGCGACCTCACCGCGAACCTCACCAGGACAGGTTTATTAGAAAAAGGATGGATGTAAGGATTTGACGCAACGATTTTGACGAGTTGACACACAGTTCCTATTGCCGGGATTGCCACCAGAATACGGAAGCTAATTGTCCGCAACCACACTGTGTTGTAACGACCGCTATAACAGGAAAGTCAATAACAACAATAGCATTTATAGAGCGCCTTTCACCCGAGGGTCACAAAGCGCTGCAATAGTGGCGGCTGTGCATTCGGAGTAAGCCCGAAGTGGTTCCCAAACTGTCTCGGTTCACGGCGCCCGTTAGTGTATCAGGATTTTTTCCACGGCGCCCAAAGCTCAGAAAATATAATATGGCATATATCGAAAATGTGGAATATCCCGCTGGCGTAAGGAACTGGCGTAAGGAACTTTACACGTGCAGACTCCCATGGAGCCGCGGCGTTGTCTGTGCCTCCCTAGGAAGCGGTGGCGCAGTGGTTAGTGCGCTGGGCTACAAACGTGGCGACCCGAGTTCGAATCTCGGTCACGGCCAACACCAGTGACGATTTTCTGAACCGGTCATGGGCCTCCCCTAGGTCGACTCAGCCTCAAATTAATACCTGTTGCTGTGTGTAAACATTGCCACTAGGGAGACAAAGGCCGCCGGGCGTAATGCTGGTCACCCACCTCCTCGTGTGCCGTGTCGACCTTCATAGGTGCTCGCGAACGGCACTTGCCCCGACAGTCTGTTAAGGCTACACGGGGGATCTTTGTCTTTGTCACGAAGGGAGAACTTTGTCACCGGTTTGCTCCCCTAACGAGTCAGGTTTTGTCTTCAGGAGCCGGAGCTTGCTGTTGCGCCATCCGCCAGCGCTAACACCGACGGAGTGCTGTTATCGCCTCTGACATCTTTCCAGAGTGATGGAAGCGGAAAAAGAGACGCCGGCGGTGGCATTTTACTCCGGTGGATTTGCTAGTAAGTAAATGTAAACCCCACGAGGAAGTACCCCGGCTGCGGAGTCGAATTGTGTTTGTATCGCGGACTTATGATTGAAATGCTGTAATGATACACATGTATCTATTGATGGTTGCTCTACAGAGCTCTTCTTTCGGGATAATCGTGTCGAGTAATCTTCTGCTCTCCCTCCCGACCTTTCGCCTCCCACGTTGAAAGCGTCATGAAGGAGAGCGCTCAGCGACACGGCTATCCCGAAAGAACAGCTCTGAAAAGCAACCATCACGAATCGAGCCGCGAAAACATACATCAGCACATGTATCTATTTTTCAAAGTCCCGCTCTTTGCCAGTTACACGTTCAGTCCTCTCCATCATTCTGCCTTGCGCCCTGTGTCTGCCGGGATAGGCTCTGGCTCACCGCGGCCCTGTACAGGATTAAGCGGTTTGTATGCCCTCCGAGGTGGCAACCATACCCGCTGTGGATCGTTTAACCCCCGCGCGCAGAGACAATCCTCCGCATCGCCCTGCTGCCGCTTGTGCCAATGCTGCTGGTGCTGGCGTCCGACGCGCCGGACGGGCGCCTCCTGCAGGTGCCGCGTCTCCCCTGCTCGCCATCCGAGCTCTGGGATGGAACGGCGTTCCTCATCGTCCTCGGCTGGTGCCTCCTTCACTGCGCCATCTACATGCTGCCGATTGGCACGGTGCAGAGCACACCACAACTTCACAGAAGCCGTTCATCTATCCATTTTCTGAAACCGCTTAATCCCATACAGGTTCGCGGTGAGCCGGAGCCCATCCCGGCAGACACAGGTCGCAAATCTCTTAAGAGCAGTTTTCATCCGTTGAACTGTAACAACATACATCAATACGATAACTCATGATGCTTTATTAGTGATCCGGCCACGTAATGATCTGGACCGAACTATTGTTGAGTAACCTGCCACTGGGCAGCTGATGTAGTTGTCTCACTGGACTTATATATGTCTGCTGTGTTATATGTCCTTAAGGTGATGGAAGGACCGCGGCTGAAAAGTGGAAAACGATTGAAGTACAACCTGAACGGTTCGTGTTTCATCAACATTGCCAGAAACCGCGTAATCCTGTACAGGGTTGCGGTGAGCCGGAGCCTATCCCGGCAGACACAGGGTGCAAGGCAGGGATATACCCAGAATTGGACGCCAGTCCATCACAGAGTACCGGGGGCGATTTAGTCCGCAGGACTATTAACCTGTGTAGCAGCATGTCTTTGGACTGTGGGGGTAAACCGGTGTGCCTGGCGAAAATCCACGCAGACACGGGGAGCAAATGAAACTCGACACAGAAAGGCACCCGAGCAGGGATATGAACCCGGGTCCTTCTTGCTGTGAGGCGGCAGCGCTACTCACCGCTACGCCACCGTGTCGCCCGGCATTTGCTTATGTCGTAAATCTACTCCATGTTTGTGCCGTATTGACCGACTGCTACTCCAGCAGTAAAACGTAAACATTACACTTTTTGTCAAATTAGCGTTTATATTTTTACTGCTTGTTTTCTGCAAACGTGTTATCACATTTCCTAATGTTGAGTCTTTCAGCGAGCGGTTTTATTTGCAATAAGCAGGATTTCCCCATCGCAATGGGCAAAAACAACCGCCCGCTGTTCATTGTTCCAACTCCTTAAGTCTTACAAATACACTATCGGTTGCTCTTCAGAGCTGTACTTTCGGGATAGGCGTGTCGACGGATCTCCATCTCTCCCTCGCGATGTTTCGCCCATCACGTTGAAAGCGTCATCAGGCGTGGGAGGCGAAACGTTGCGAGGGAGAGATGGAGATCTCTATGTAAGAACAGTTGACGTGACTTTAGCCGGTGCAACATACTGTTGCGGACTAAATTTCCCTCGGTGCCCTGTGATGGACCGTCGTCCCATCCTGGGTATATCCCTGCCTTTGCACAACTGTGTCTGCCGGGATAGGCTCCGGCTCACCACAAATCATCAAAACATGTTGCCGATTTTCCGTTCTCAGTCGTTGTTGGCGTGCCGTTCTCTCCGCAGCCCTGTGCAGCGCTTCTTGACCCTCTGGTTCAAGGCGCTCAAAAAATGCTATTACTTTTATTATTAACCCTGTTCAGTATTAAGCGGTTTCTGACGACGAATGAACGAACTGAGTAGGTCGACGATGCTTGCCACTGTGTCCACAACTGCAGGTGTGCAGGCCTACTTCATCTCGATGGGGCTGGTCGCGCTGGCGTATGTCGTGGGTCTCGACATCGCCATCGTTGCCGAGCGGTACCTCCAGGTCCTGGTGTCCGCCATCCTCCTGGGCACCACCGTCAGCCTCCTGCTCTACGTCAAGTCGTTCTCGGCGCCGATCGAGGAACTGGTCCCGGAGGGAAACACGGGTAAAGTCGGACCGTGTGCCGACCTGCACCTCAACCTGCTTCTCAAACCACCCATTCATTCATTGTCAGAAACGCTTAATCATGTACAGGGTCGCGGTGAGCCGGAGCCTATCCCGGCAGACACAGGGCGCTAGGCAGGGCTATACCAAGGATGGGATGCCAGTCCATCGCAGGGCGCCTGGGGAAATTTAGACAGTACGCCAGTTAACCTGGCAGCATGTTTTTGGACGGTGGGAGGAAACAGGAGTGCCCAGCGAAAACCCACGTGGACACGGGGAGAACATGGAAACTCCACACAGAAATGCCCCCGAGCCGAGATTCGAGCCCGGGACCTTCTTGCTGTGAGGCGGCAGCGTTACCCACTATGCCACCGTGCCGCCCAACAAGGAGATTAAACTTGTTTATTCCTCCACGACAAACATTTCCATCGGCGTGTGTTGTGGCTGAGGCAGGGCGGGTGATCAGCGATTTCTACATGGGGCGCCAACTGAACCCGAAGATCGGCAATCTGGATCTCAAGTTCGTCTTCACGATGCGCATCGGCTTCCTCAGCTGGGTGAGTCCGAGCACACCACGGGAATTCAGACGCGGATTGTTGTTGTTGGGACGTCTGGTGGCTCGGAGGTTAAAGGACAGAGTGCTGAGCTGGCATCGCTGAGATCCTCGAATGTAAACTGGGCAATCACCCACGCATTATTAAACCGGGTTCTCAACCGCAGCGAGTTGATGGTATTTGCCCCGAGCACCTGTAACAGGGTCGCGGTGAGCCGGACCCTATCCCGGCAGACACAGGGCGCAAGGCAGGGCTATGCCCAGAATGGAACGCCAGTCCATCACAGGGCACCGGGGGCAATTTGGTCCGCAAGGCCAATTCATATATGCTAAAACCCACGCGGACACGGGGAGAACATGCAAACACCACACAGAAAGGCGGCCGAGCCAGGATTCGAACCCGGAACCTTCTTGCTGTGAGGCGGCAGCGCTACTCACCGTTACGCCACCATGCACGTGAAGCATGGTTGGGGAAAGACTGACTCCAACTGTGTGGGCCAGAGGCCAGCCACTTGAAGAGATCTCTGGGGTAGCTCTGTGACATCTGCTTCTGTGGGCCGTTCTCGAACACAGAGGGTCGCGCTCCTCTACAACAGATCCGATTGGATTATTAATGTTGTTATATGACACCGATCGCCCAATGGAGATAGGTTTGAGGAGAAGACAATAAAGTGTATTTGTCTCTCCTCGACTTACGACATTTGCGAATTACGAGCACCCGGACTTACGACGGCTCTCCCAGTACGCAACCCTGTTATAAGGGTATTTCGACTTACGACCAAATCGACTTACGACGGGGTCATCGGAACGTAACCCCCTCCTAAGTTGAGGAATGTATAAGAATATATAACGTCACAATTCAAGGGAAATTATTTTTGATCACCAGGGGGCAGTAGCTACAAAGTTCGAAGAAAAGCGTTTTTCCATCCATCCATTCTCAGAAACCACTTAATCCTGTACAGGGTTGCGGTGAGCCAGAGCCTATCCCGGCTGACACAGGGTGCAAGACAGGGCTATACCCATGATGGGACACCAGTTCATCACAGGGCACCGGTGGCAATTTAATCAACAGGCCAATTAACCTAGGCAGCAGCATGTCATTGGTCTTTGGGAGGAAACCGGAGTGCCCGGCAAAAACCCACACAGACACGGGGAGAGAACATGCAAACTCCACACATAAATGCAACGCAGCCAGGACTCGAACTCGGGGGCTTCTTGCTGTGACACTGCAGCGCGACTCACCACTACGCCACCGTGCCGCCCAACTCCCGTGACGTGTCCCAGTTTATTTTTGTTACTTCAGAGGTGGCGACCTTCATCTGGGCGCCTCTGGCGTGTGAGTCCTAGTGCAGTTTCACCCGCCTGCTCACTCGACATCTACGCCTCGACATTTCCTATTGCACTCGCCTCTCTCTGATTAAAGGTTCATTAAAACGGCGACTCTCAGGCAAAGCGCGTTATCGTGCCGTTGGCGTGAACCCCGTGGAATTGCCAGTAACCCGCCGTGTGTGCGCTTGGCCCTAATTGCTGGACGATTCCCAACCGCAGCGCGTGCTGACGATACGGTATGACGACCGCTGCGCCCCTAGTTCAGCGAACCTGTAAATAAATAAACGGAAAAGGCGCAGCCGTGCAATTGCTTGCTCACGCCACTGCTGGTGGAAACGCCTCTCCTCTGAAGACAGCACCTAGAGAGAGCCCATCTAGAGCTGTCATGCTCAACCAGTGGGTCGCAACCCATCAGTGGTCCGCGCGCGCCGCTTTGTGATCCATGGAGCCCAAAGCCAAACGGGCCTTGAGGTGCAAAAGGTTGAGAACCCCTGCTCTAGAAGGCGTTTCGCCTATTCTTAGACTCTTATCGTTTTTAAGGAAGTCAAAATCCTGTTTTCATATCACATTGGCGTTAAAAATATTCATCTCCTCCGGTCGTCACTCGGCATTAGTTTCATATATTTGTTTGGATTTAATCCCCGTAGCAGAGGGCTTATCGCTGCCGATGCTATCGGCGCCTTTCATTATTTCACAGAGCTTGTATCTCGCGCCCTGCGAGCTTTTCTTCCCTTATAATGTAAGCCACCTCTAGGTCAAACATTTCTCTCCTTGTAAATGTTTGACCCCAGGAACACTGGAAGCAGACTTGGCAGCCGCCTTTCATAAATTATCAATGGGCCTGTCGTTTCCTATTAACGCGACGACCACCGCCAGCACGTGGCTTTCTAAATGTATTTAGTAGGCAAGGTGTCGACAGCATATCATCGGCGTGTAACACACAACGACTGGGCATCCGGCATGTGTGCCTATATATTTCTGTATGGTTTATTGCACGTTGCTCTCCGTAAATAAATAAATAAAGGTAATTACTGGGGTTTTTTTTTTTTACACCAGCACTGTTTTTTCATGAAATTACGTTTCTTTATTTTTTTGTACTTCCAGATTTTATCCTGAGGGTGCTACCAGTGTTATCATCACAGGGCGATGTATTGATTTCGATCTCTCACAGAGCTGTGTGGCCCTTCTTTGGTAGACAACAGTCCACGAAAGTGGATATCACAGAACTGCCACGCAGCACTTACCCATCTGCTCTATCATTGGGAATGGTATTCATGGCATGATAATCAAACTGATATTTGTGATTCTCAGAAGCCAACATTTTTATTGAAGTGCAGAGCAAAATTAAACGTGACATATATTTTTTAGTTTGGGAATTGCTCTTCAAAGATGTTTTCATTCAGGACACGGCTATCCTAAAAGAACAACTCTGAAGAGCAATTCTCATACACTGAGCCGTGAAAACCTACAGCTGGACATATTTTCTATATTGTTTATTTTTGTGCAGTCATGGTGACCAGTCCAAAACCGTCAACTCACTACACTTGCGAACCCAGTTTAACCACAAGCAGTTGCCATCTTAAAACCCAGGATCTCAGCTGTGCCGACTCAGCGCTCTGTCCTCTGAGCCACCCCTTCGTCATTATAATACGAAACAATCGCTGCTGCGTTGTTGTTGTTGTACGTGAATAATCCCCGGGTCTTGATGCGCGTGATCGACATGTCACTTGCGTGACACAGGGTCCCATCCACGCCTGCTTTCTGGCCCAGGCAGTGAAGCTGTGGGGATACCCTCCACTGCCTCTCATCCTCGTCACGATCTTCCACATCGTCTACGTGGCTGACCTTGTTGACGAGGAGGTAACGGCGACGCCAGACCTCATTGCCGTGTGATCGCCCTGGCTGCTGTCCCGCAAAAGCTGTGCCCAAGTCAGAAACCGAGAGGCCACCCCGTGTGGGCGGGGATAGTTATTTGGATGGGCGTGGCTATGTAAAAGTGGGTGGGGCTCACAGAGCAAGGAGCTGTCAGCTCGTCATGTCTTTCTGGCTGAGCCTCCGCGAAATCACGGGACGCTTCACGAATTCGAGTGTCATCCTTGTGCAGTGGCCATGCTAAACTTCTCTGTATCGTTCCAATTTTAAGTATATGTACTGCCGGAGTAATTATGGGGAGCGGTGGCCCAGTGTTTAGCACGCTGGCCTGCAAACCTGGCGATCCCAGTTCGAATCCCGCTCACGGCCAACACGAGTGATGATTTTCTGAACCGGTCCTGGACATTGCCACGAGGGAGACGGAAGCCGGCCGGGCGTGGTGTTGGCCACCCACCCCACCGTGTGCCGTGTCGGCCTCCATATGTGCCCGCTAACCGGCACTGGCCCCCACAGTCTGTTAAGGCTACACGGGGGATCTTTGTCTTTGGGGTTCAAAGAGAAAGGAGCTGTCAGCTCATGATGTGTTCTGGTTTTGAGCCTCCCTGAAATGTCGGAGCTTTACGGCAGAATGATCCGGTTGCTGACTCAGCAACACCTCGCTTGCCATACTCCGGCAGGCGAAATATCAGCTCGCACACCGTGAAACAGCAGACACATCAAGCCACGCTAATGGACTGAACGGCTGACTGCACACACACACACACACACCAAAGACAAAGCCACACACACGTGCAAGTCAAAAGGCAAACGCTCGCTTAATCTTTTTGTCCGTGCCCATAGGATTTTGACCTCACGACGCGAGAGAGCATCTCCACGGGGCTGGGCTACGCGGTGGTGTGCGGGGAGCTCACTTGGGTGCCCTTCGTCTACATCATCCAGCCATACTTCCTGCTCAGACACCCGCAGCCGCTTTCCTGGCTCGGGGCGGCCGCTATCGCAACCTTCTTCTGTATGTGACGAACAACGGGAGACCTACATCCAGCAGTAGATTTATATATTTATTGTGGCATCCATCCATTATGAGAAACCGCTTAATCCTCTACAGGGTCGCGGTGAGCCGGAGCCTATCCCGCCAGACACGGGTCGCCTGATGATGTTGTGAGGCGAAACGTCACGCAGGAGATAGGGAGATCGCTCGACGCGGCTATGTCGAAAAAACAGCTCTAAAGAGCAACCATCATGCATCGAGCCGTGAAACCCTACATCGGTACAAACCTAAAAAAAAACACAGCCCGGCACTCAGGATGATAAACACTATAAAAGATAAAAAAAATACATTAAATAAAACCCAAACTTAGGCACCGGTGTAAGCCCCGAGGCGAGATATGAACTCGCCAACGGACTCGGCAGAGATTATCTCCTGTGGAAGTAAATTTCCACAAGCCTGGAGGCTGTATGGGGAGAAAATCCCAACACACACTGAGCGCAGACTATTTTACGGGCAGTCAAACAACGATTTACATCCTAAATTATATTTTCTCGTGAGTTCAGGCAACGATGCTCAACAGGACAGCAATTTCAAACATGTGGGTTTTTTTTCTTTTCTCAGCAATTGGATTCTGGATCTACAGAAGCTCCAACCTCCAAAAGAACGGATTTCGAAAAAACCCAAACCACCCACACTACGCGCGTAAGTACAGATGCAAATGTGTATTATTATTACAGCATAAAATACCCAGTGAGCTTGCAAGCTCTTTACGGGATTCCTGCAACACAACATATCCCGCACGCACACGCTCACATACCTCTTCCATCCATTGTCAGAAACCGCTTAATCCTGTACCGGAGCCTATCCCGGCAGACACAGGGCGCAAGGCAGCGCCCCATCCAGGATGGGACGCCAGTCCATCACAGGGCACTGGGGACAATTTAGTCCGCAGGCCAATTAACCTAGGCTGCATATATTTGGACGACGGGAGAAAACCGAGTGCCAGGCGAAAACCCACACAAAACCCACACAAAAAGGCACCCGAGCCGGGATTCGAACCCGGGGCCTTCTTGCCGTGCCGCCTCACTGCCATGCCTGCGACGTGTAAATGTGTGTAATGGCCCTTTCGTCAATCCACTGCTGGATGAGTGCCTCCCCGCACTGCGCGGGTGCTGGGGTTAATCGGACCCATACTTCACCATGCCGATTCAGTGCCGGTGAGCGGTGAGGGAGGGATATATTTTTACGGCAATGTGGTCTGCTACCGCGTGGGACGAGCGACCGTTCCCCCTTTATCCGTGTGCCCCCTTGTCGACGCAGACCTCCAGAAGATCTCGACGCCGCTTGGGAAGAGCCTCCTAGTGTCGGGCTGGTGGGGTTGGCTCCGGCACCCAAACTACCTGGGGGACATCATCATGGCGGTGGCCTGGACCATTCCCTGCGGTGTGTAACGAGCCAAACTTGAAATTAACTCGTAGGCTTTCATGACCAATGTTATCCATAGTAATAATAATAATAGCATTTATAGAGCGCCTTTCACAGCACTTACCTTAAAAGATGATGATAATAATAATAATTGCGTTTTATATAGCGCCTTTCACCCGAGGGTCACAAAGCGCTGCACAAGGGCAGCGAAGAGAACGACATGTCAACATACGAAAGATGGTACCGACGTTTCGCCGAGACTTCCACTCAGCTTCATCAGGGCTTGGTGATGAAGCTAGCGAATTCTACCAAACACTTCGAAGCCACGGAGCTGAAAGACAACGATGTCCAGAAGCTCAACAGATGCCAGAAGCCCCTCAGTCTTTAGCAAGAAGAGAGGCCAATGCCCGCCTTTAAGGCCAGCACTGACTATTATATATCTAAATGTTGAAGGGCTGTCTGCAACTAAAGCAGAACTTGTTGCAATGGGAAACTGTCATATAACCATCACGCTTCGAAGAATCGAATTCGAATTATTGTATTATTATTGTTGTCTTGTCACTCCCCCCCCCACGTAGGGGTCAGTCACCTGGCGCCTTACGTGTACCTGCTGTTCTGCGTGGCCGTGCTGGTGGAGCGTGACGCCGTGGACGACAACGACTGCCGGCGCAAGTACGGCCCGGCCTGGCTCGAGTACTGCAGCCGGGTCAAGTACCGCATCGTTCCCTACGTCTACTGATCTGTCCCCCGGCACAGTTTCCATCGAGATAATAATAATACAAATATTAATAAGAATTTTTTTTTTTTTTACAATTATAACGCGCACATTTTCACAAAGCGCATCACAATGACAGAAACAAACAACTAATAGTGTTTTATGTTTAAGTTGTGGGAAGAAACCGGAGAACCCGGAGGAAACCAACGCAGAACAGGGGGAGAACACACAAACTCCACACAGAAAGGCGCCCAAGGCGGGAATCGAACCACCAGATCCGCCGGTGAACATTGATCGTGCGACCGGCGCCAGCCTGCCCTGTTCTCTGTATCTCTGTATGGCCCGTAATCGTAACGAAGAGACCAGATTGGCACGACGGTTAACCCACGAATGAAAATAATTAATCCAAATATATATGTGTGTGTGTGTGAATGCGCTCGGGGGATATTGATGGAAAAATTCTGCATTGTGTAAAAAAAAAAATTAATCCTTTTCGCGAACCACCAAGCCTATCGCTTGTTGGTGCACAACCCCCGTTCTGATTTTCAGTCCAACTCAGCTCCGAGTCAACTCGAGCTGGCACGATTAGATTATGAAGTCTGAGAACTGCTTTCCGAAAGCTGTCCTTTCGGGATAGCCGCGTCGAGAATTCCTTATCGCTCAGAAAGTTTGACAGGAGGGTGAAAAAAGACGATGGACCCCGTTGCTTTGTTTACAATCTGTTATAATGATATTCTCGACTTACGACCTTATCGTCTTACGACGTAACCCCGTCGTAAGTCGATGAGAGTCCGTATTCTCAACAACAACAAAAAAGCTCGGGTGCCGGATTCACAACGTGGCACTGCAGCATGCATTCATTCACGTGCAACGAAGCGAGCGAATCGGCACAATGAGCAGCTGGGCCCGCGACTTGGAACACATGCAGATGAGTGCCTCCTTTGATATGCAAAGCGGGGCGTGGAGACGAGGCTGAGCGGTGTCCTCACGCGGGGTGCAATCGCACGTGTTGCCGTCGCGGTAAGTGGCTCGCAGCGAACGTGAATGGGTCCCGAGGGCGCTGTCACGGATTAACAAAGTGGAACATCGTTGGCAATGAGCGACGCAAAGGTGTCACAGAGGGCGACGGTTGCCGCTCATTGACAGCACGCTGTCCTGAAAGTCAACAACGCCGGGGTCTGAGAGAAACGGAGTTTCGATCCTCTGTATGTCCCGTGCATATGGTAGAGTTGACAAATAAAGTTGAATTGAATTGAAAAGGCAACATATCCGTCGCGGACGCTGCAGATCAATGCTGTCCATTTGCAGCGTGACCTTCTGATTTAAAATGTTGTTTGCGTTCGTTAGTCGCAACGTTTGCTGTATCGCAATGATTCCCGCATCCAGAGCTTGTACGTGTTGGAGATAGGAGCCAGTGTTGTATCGTAGAATTCACGCATCCACAGCTTTCAAAGTGTTAGAGATAGAAACCCGTGCTAAAGATGGGAGCCAGTGTTAGATATATGAACCAGTGTTAGAGATGGAAGCCAGTATTATAGATACGAGTCAGTGTTTTATCACAGGAATCCGGCATCCAGAGCTTGCGAACTCACTAGACATTTTCTGCTGTAATAATAAACATCTATCTATCATAGAGGCGAAAGGTCATTCAGCAGACTGGATTACCGGCAGTAGCCCTTCTTGCCTTGAAACATCGCGTGTCATGCTTCATACTGAGAGGAGCATGTTCGTCACCACTACTGCCAACGCGGTGCCGGAGGTTGTTTTCCGTCGTCTTAGAGGAGGTTCAGCCGCCCACCTCTTCCCACTTCCCGTGACGATCACAGCACTCTCTGCTCTGTCTACGAGGGACAAAAAATCCTTAAACATCGTGTCTCAAATTCAACCTTATACAGATCTATATTAAAACATTGCGACATTTCTTATATCACAGTAACAAACAACTTTAATTTATGTGTAATTACAATATATTGTATTTATGCAGACAAATATAAACATTAATTAAAATCCAATGTTTTTAAGTTGTCTTCCAACAAAACTGAGTTTCAGCTGAAACTCACACACCACACCTTGTAAACCATGCAGTCTGCATAGTGGTACTGGAATGAGGAAGCATGTTCACTACTCAAATGTCTGTCACGTAAACATTTTCATCGCTCAAAAATGACAGCTTTATAGAGCCTCTGCCTGCGAGAAAATCTATAGGGAAGCCTAATGGCAGGGGTTTCATCTGTGTGTGTGTATATATAGGCAGTCATTCTGTGCAGAAAAATTGCATATACAGTATCTATGCTCTCTGCCTTCGCAATCGCCACTGAGCGGCGTGGTGAGGTGTGGTTACATAACCCCCATGGCTTGCACAACATTCAGACGCCCTTACGTCAGATAGTTTGTATTTAAGCTGGAATAAACCGCTGAGCTATGTGGCTTCTGAGTCGTTCTCTCTTAAAATAAATACCTTCGAGAGTGAATGAATATGTGCGTCATGAATTGCGTGTATTATTAAATTCATTACACGGGCAAATAATACGTGATGAAACAAGCCACGCGTGTCTGTGTGTGTACACACACAAAACAGTCGTAGGTTGCAAAATCTCAGCGGTGCAGCTCCGTGCCATGCGGAGACAGCCCCGAGGCATAGGTTGCAACGTGATTCGAATCGGCTGTGCATTAAGCGTGCACTCTGCCCTCACTGCAGAATCCACGGAGCGTCCCACGAAACGGCGGAGACAACAGCTCCCCTGCTCTCTGGGGAGGGGCAGGGTGGCGCAGCGGTAACGCGCGTTTCTCACAGCAGGAAGCTCCTGGGTTCGATTCCCGACTCGTGCACCGTTCTGCGTGGAGTTTGTGTGTCCTGCATCGGTTTGCTCCCGGTTCATAATATTAATAATTAATACATTTATAACGCGCACAGATTCATTCACTATCGAAGGTACTCATTCGACGAGAGAACGACTCAGAGGCGCGCGGAAAGAGCAGAGAGGCGGAGGAGGCAGCCAGGCGGTTTTGCCGGCGCCATATTGCCACACACTGCTTCCTATATATTATGATGTTATCGGCCAAATAATTAATGAGTGGTTTTTTTTTAAGTTCTACGCTTTCTTCACAATAGTTACGAAAAAAAACCCACAATGGAATTGAAACTGATGTTTTGGCCAGGTTAGTCAGATGGGATTGAACACAGCAATCAAATTGTGAGTTCGTCACTTGCCATTATTTCGGCCATGCTTATCATCAACACAGCCGTAGCCAGGTTGTGTGACGCCACACTGCATCGCGTCTCGGCGTCATCAGTCGTTAGCGAGTGCCCCTGCAGCTTCATCCTCTAGCCGTCATTCTCAGGGCTGCTTCAACATTTATTTTCTGCCAAACATTTCCAACGGTTTTTTTTTTCTTGCTGCCAAACATTTCCACGTCATTATTAAATGTCAGGACATAAAAATGGGAGGTGGGAAATTTTAAAACTCGAACGCCGCGTTTGCTTTTGACAGATTCAAACTTTGATTCACGACGGTGGAAATGATGTTTATCGACTCCGGGAACTCCAGCCGTCAAAATTGCTGATAAAAATAAAATCTTCCACATGCAGCAATTTTGGACACTCACTGTCACTGTAATTTACTGCGGTTCTGAGTCACTTATGAATAGGCCATGAAGTGGGCACGATGCGGGGAACGCTCAGCCAATCTCACGTACCGTCACCACCCGGATATCCAGTGATTGTGGGATTGGAGGGCTGGCACAAATTTAACCAAACACACAGATTCTATAATGCTGCTATTCACAACCGGTGGGTCGCGACCCATCAGTGGGCCGCCAGCGCCACCTAGTGGTCCGTACAGACCAGACCCAAGCGGGCCAAGTGGGCCTTGAGATGCAAAAGGTTGAGGACCCCTGCTGTAATATACAACTCGGATAAATTGGCCCATCATCACTGAACAAGGTTAATCCACAACCCAGATAATCTGCACACTGGTAATCGCGTGTTAACTACCATTGACTTTGGCCAGTCAGTTTGTTTTTTTATTCAAGGTGGAAGGAACCGTTGAGCTGTGTAGCTCTTTTTAACAGTTGTCCGGCCGGGAGGGGTAATCACGTTACAACATCTTAGGGCACCGGGGGTAATTTAGTCAGGACAATTAACCTAGGCAGCAGCATGTCTTTGAACATGCTGGGTTACACTAATGTTAAGTGAAGTCATGTCAGAAGGCAATCGGTCTAGAATGCTGATGTGAAATGGTGAATGGATGCTCTTCAAAGCTGTTCTTTCGGGATAACCGTGTCGAGCGCTCCCCCTGGCGACGTTTCCCCTCCCACGTTGGGAGAGCGCTCGACACGGCTATCCTGAAAGAACAGCGTTGAAGAGCAACCATTATGAGTCGAGCCGTGAAAACCTACATCAGTACCGATGCCCACTATGTGACTGGCTGCCAATTAATGAAGCCTCTTACACCTGCTTCTGTTTTAAATAATTGGTCACTGCTTGCAAGGTCCCAGGTCGGCACAAGGCTGTCTGGGCTGGCTCTAGTTGGAACATCAAAATGCAACGATGTTCATAAACCGTCATTAATTGGCTGAATACATCTTAATCCGTGCGTGCATCTCCGAGTTTGCAGAC
>JAZEWU010000029.1:427730-445272 GCA_036362915.1 Geotria australis | reverse complement strand
AGTGTCTTCCACTCAATCCATGGTGATTCTTGAGCCAGGAGGGAGGTCTTCAGCAGGGGGGATTCCCATGCCAGTTGCAGATGTTACCACTGCGCCACCCTGCCGCCCATCAGACGGCATCTCTCGCGAGCAACTCTCGAGAACCAACTCTGCCGCCTGTTAGACCGCGCCTCGGGCCGTCGAACCTGGGGCAGGGACTCAACGAAGTCGTGGAGGTTGGCGGCTCGAGCGGCGGCGACGATCTCTTCCCGCGACGCGGCGCGGCTCACGTCTCCGTACGCGATGTTCTCGGCGATGGAGCAGCCAAACAGCACCGGCTCCTGCGACACGACGCCCAGCTGGCGCCTCAGCCAGCCCAGGTTCAGCTGCCTCACCTCCACGCCGTTCAGGAGCTGGCAGCCAGAGATATGTGTTTGTTGTTAGAGCGGGAAAATACCCGGTGAGCGCTCGACGCGGGATTAGTGCGATACAACGCTGGGTTATATCTCTAGCACTGGCTCCTGTCTCTAACACTGGCTCCTGTATAATAATAATAATAGCATTTATAGAGCGATTTTCACCCGAGGGTCACAAAGCGCTGCACAGGGCTGCGGAGAGAACGACACGCCAACAACGACAGAGAACGGAAAATCAGCAAAAAAAGTTTTGCTCCTGTCTCCAACAGTGGCTCCTGTCTATAAACACTGATTCCTATCTTCAACACTGGCTCCTATCTCGAACGCTGGCTCCTATCTCTAACACTGGCTGCTATCTCTAACAAAGATTCCTATCTCTAACACTGTGGCTCCTATCTCTAACACTTGCACGCTCTGGATGCGGGATTCGTGCGACGCAACATACGATTGAACCAACCAACGCAAACATATAAAGTCAAAAGGTGATTAAAAAAAACTAGACGAAGACCCCCCCACGTCCGCATCGTAGAGCGTTAAGAGGGTCAACAGCGACACGGTGGCGTGGTGAGTAGCGCTGCCGCTTCACGGAAAATAAGTCCCGGGTTCGATTCCCGGCTCAGGTGCCATTCTGTGCGGAGTTTCCATGTTTACAAGTTCTCCCCGTGTCTGCGTGCGTTTTCACCGGCTACTCCGGTTGATTGTGATTAGCTGCGTTGTTTTTGTTTCGAATCCGAAGTTTGTTTATTTTCTCAATTAAACATGTATTATTGTTGAAGCGTTCACGTCGCGATCCCTGTCAGGTAGTACTTGGTATTGCCTGCGAATTCTACCAAACACTTCGAAGCCAAGCTGAAAGACGACGATGTCCAGAAGCTAGCCATCGTGCTTCGAAGAATCGCAAAGAAGAAGAAGCTCTTTATCTTTTGTTCGTTTCATTGAAATAGCTTTTTTTCTCTCTATGATCTATTACTTATGACTCGGATCTCTTCGGACGTCGACACTTCCAGTCTCAACGGGGCTCTTAATAATGAATCATTACTATAATCAATAGTTTATTAATTGTGACTGCCAGTTAATTAATTAATCTTAACAGCTTGCTACGTCTTCCAGCCTCCAGGCTATCCGTATATCCCCGAAACCGTCTATCGTTATCCGGATTCCCTACAAACCATATTCTCATATAATTGTCATCCATCCATTTTCAGAAACTGCTTAATCCTATACAGGGTTACAGTGAGCCGGAACCTATCCCAGCACAAACAGGGCGCAAGGCAGGGCTACACCCAGGATAGAACGCCAGTCCATCACAGGGCACCGAGGCAACTTAGTCCGCAAGCCAATTAACTTATGCAGCGGCATGTTTTTGGACTGTGGGAGGAAACCGGAGTGCCCGGCGAAAAGCCACGCCGGACACGGGGAGAGAACATGCAAACGCCACACAGAAAGGCCCCCGAGCTGGGATTCGAACCCGGGGGACCTTCTTGCTGTGAGGCGGCAGCGCTACTCACCGCGCCACCGTGCCGCCCTCCTACAAAGCATATTTCGATGTTTTAATTGAAAACGCGCTCACCAGCTGCCCGGCGCTCGAGTCGTAGAATCGCAGCAGCAGCTGCATGATGGTGCTCTTGCCGCTGCCGCTGGGGCCCACGAGGGCCAGCGTCTGTCCCGGGGTCACGCGGAGGCTCACCCCGCGCAGCACCTCGGCGTGCGGCCGCGTCGGGTAGCGGAAGCGCACGCCGCTCAGCTCCAGCTCGCCGTCGAAGGCGGCCTGCGGAAACGGCGGCGGCGCGGCGGAGGAACGTCGGGAGGGGGGGGGACAAGCGACAGAGCGTCGTGAGAAATCGCTCGCGAGAGTTCGATCTCGCGCCGATGTGCCGTGTCGAGTGCCATCGCGGCGGGGGCGGGCGTCGGCGAGGGCTGGCAGGCAAACTCACCGGTCGGATGCCCCCCTCGCTGGAGCTGTCGATGGCCGTCTCGCGTCGCAGCAGCGCCAGGATCCTCGCCGCCGAGAGCTTGGCCCGGCCGTAGTTGGGCGCCATAGCCATGGCCTGGCCCACGGCCAGCGCGCCGAATATGATGGCGCCGAACACCCTGTCGGAACGGTGGCGTAGCCGGTGAGTCGCGTCGGCAGCCCCCTCCCCGGTTCGATTAATAATAATATTACAATTTGTAACGCGCACAAATTCCCCGCCCAGCCAAAGCGAGACACAGATAGTGAGGTGCGGCTCAGGTGCCGCCTGTCTGTCTCGTGTGGAGTTCGTGTGTTCTCCACGTTGTCTGCGTGGGTTTTCGCCGGGTACTCCGGTTATAGATCTAATTTGGACAGGACTGATAGATAGATATGTACTATCCATCCATACATTTCCATAAACCGCTTAATCCTGTACAGGCTCGCGGTGAGTCGGAGCCTATCCCGGCAGACACAGGGCGCAAGGCAGGGATTAGATATGTATATGTATTATTATATGTATTATTACAAGACCGGCCCAACCACCTGTGAATGTGGAGAAGCAGACCATACTATGGAACACTGCCTTGCCTGTGCTCTACTACCCAACCTCTGCAGCTCAAAAGACCTTGCGGAGTTCAATGAAAATGCAAGGGGCTGTGTAAGAAAATGGGAAACTGTAATTTAACATTGCACTTCGAAGAATCGCAAAGAAAGATTACATCGGAAAATACACGACAAACACGCGAATTGAGGAAAATAAATTCAAGCATTCATTAATTCGTTGTCCGACAACTATTTAATCCTGTACAGGGTTGCGGTGAGCCGGCGCAGGGCAGGGACTTTACCCAGGATGGGACGCTAGTCCAACAGAGGGTCACCGGGGGGGCAATAAATCAATAAAACGTAAACAAATTACACGTCAACACACAACTGACTTGTAGACGTCTTGGAAGTCAAGCTCGCCCTGCGCCACGAGGAATCCTCCCAGGCGGAAGACAGCAGCGTACGCGAAGCACAGGATGCCCTGCATGAAGCCGAAGGTGACGCTGAAGAGCAGGCCCTTGCGCTTGATGACCCTGCGGCGGCGCGGCGAGAGGGGACACGCGACCGGTCAGCGTTCGCGGTCGCAGCGACGCACGGATTCGCGACGCGGTGGGCGACGCGGGGCGACGGCGAGCGTGTGACGCGGGTCGGCACCTGTACGGCTCGAGGAGACACCGCTCGAACATCCCGCTGAACCTGTTCTCCAGGCACAACGAGGCCACCGTCCGGATGTTCTGCACGGCCTCGGTGGAGATCTGCGGGAGGGTTCACGCGCTCGACTCAGAGCCGTCGTCCGCGAGCTCACCGCGACCCTTTTTACAGGATTAAGCAGTCTCCGGCACGGTGACGTAGTGGGTAGCGCTGCCGCCTTACAGAAAGAAGGTCCCGGGTTCGAATCCCCGTGTCCGCTTGGGTTTTCGCCAGGCACTCCGGATTCCTCCCACCGCCCAAAGACATGCTGCCAGGTTAATTGGCGTACTGACTAAATTTCCCCAGGCACCCTGCGATGGACTGGCGTCCCATCTCTCGGTGTTGCCCTGCCTTGCGCCCTGTTTCTGCCGGGATAGGCTCCGGCTCACCGCGACCCTGTACAGGATTAAGCGGTTTTCGAAATGAGATGAGACTATTGACTCTAAATGCGACGAAGACCGCCGCTGCCACCGCGGGGCCTCGGCGACAGCGCGCGCCGCTCACCTTTCCGGCCTGCTCGTACGCGAGCCTGATGGTGACGGCCTCGGAGCCCTGCACGACGCTCTGCACGAGGCCGGCGCCCACCATGAAGGGCATGAAGGCCAGCATGAGCAGCGCCAGCTTCCAGCTCACCAGCATGGCGATCAGGAGGCCCGTGCTCAGACCCGACACGTTCTGCACCAGCATGCCGGCCCGCCGGCCCGTGGCCTGCGAAAAGACGCGACGCGCGGAGCAAGCGCGCGTGCGGGTGTGTGAGAGACTCGGCCGCGAATCGGCCGCGAAGGAGAGGCTAGATAGATAGGCGATGGAAGGTGATACGTCGCGGGGGAGAGAGGGAGATCGCGAGAGAGACGGAGAACGCACAAACTCCACACAGGAAGGCGGCGGAGTCGGGTCTCGAACTGCCTCGGACAGGACCTTCTCTCTGCCTAATCAACTACAGACGCTCTCTAAAAAGTAAACAAACTATCTAATATATGTTACTGACGCCACGTGTGCCATACTCACCCCCTGCACCTGTGCCGCGTCAGTGGAGAGTTGCGATGTCAGGGCCCCGGTGCTGTTCTTGTGGTCGTCGAACCAGCTGATCTCCTGCCGAGCAAACCCAGTCAAACGAGCCGCGTCATTCCCGCAGTGCAGTGGCATGGCTCATCGGAGGCACTACCTTCGACGAGCCTCAAGCCGCGGTCGCGACGTATCGCCTCCCGACGCGGGAGGCGAAATGTCGCGAAGGAGAGAAACGAGACGCTCGACACGGCTGTTCCGACAGAACAGCTGTGGAGTACGATGATGGTGACGAAGATCATGATGGCCGTGATGACGACGATGATGACCATGATGATGATCATGACCATGATGACGATCATGACCATGATGACGACGACGATGACCATGATTACGTGGACCATGATGATGACCGTGATCTTCTTCTTCTTTGCGATTCTTCGAAGCGCGATGGTTAGCTTCTGGACATCGTTGTCTTTCAGCTCGGCTTCGAAGTGTTGATGATGACGATGATAACAATGATGACGATGATGACCACGATGACGACCATCACGATGACAACCGTGACAACATAAATGCTGACGACCATTCTGACGTCTTCGATGACAACACGATGACGACGTTCACAACGATGCTCCGTGCGTGTGTGTGTGTGGGGGGGGGGTCGCACCTGTCTGACCATCGCCGTGAAGCTGCGCTCGCGGAGCCTCCGGGTCAGGATCTCGCCGGACTTGCCGAACGTGTACCCCTGCATGGCACACAGAGCCGCTGGCTCGTTACACTCTGTGGCCCTGAGTTCGATTCCCACCCAGGGCAGATTGTCAGCCGTGATCGTTCAGGCAGAAGGCGTGAATTTGGCTCTGTGTGTCGCACTCCGTCGGCACAGCTCCCACTCTGTATATCTCCCATTATATAGACTATGAGCACCTTTTTGCTAATAACGTAGAATATACGAGGTTTAACCCTTTCTGGCAATGAGAAAAGGTGTCCATTTAGTGTTTCAAGATCTTTACACTTTTCTCATTGCCAGAAAGGGAAAAACTACTATACATCTCCCACTCTGTATATCTTCCTCTGTATATCTCCCAGTCTGTATATCTCCCACTCTTTATATCTGCCTGTGTACATCTCCTGCTCCGTGAGGAAATCTCGCACCATGAAGATGTCCCACTCTGCAAATCCCTCTCTACAGATCTCCCTTTCGACATCTCCCTCCCCGTCAACACGTGTACACGCATGCCCACAACAAGCTCCTACCTGGACGATATTCACCACCAAGGCCAGCCCTCCTATTGCCAGGATCATCAGGCACCAAAACCCCGACATATCCCTCTGCTCCTTCTCTGTGGGCAGCGTGAAGGTCTGCGGGCACAAGCGGACAACATCGCCACTCGCTCGCTCACTCGCCCGCTCCTGCCATCAAACCGCCCCTCCGGCTGGGTAGCTCAACGATGAAGCGACCCTTTCTGTCTTGTGCAACACCGTGTGTTTCTAGACTATGAGCAACTTTTGCCAGTGTACAGATAATGTAAAAAACAATATACGAGGTTTTACCTTTTCTGGAAATGAGGCAAGTGTTAAGATCCTCAAAACACCCGTTTGCAAGAAGCCACACATGCTTGTGGCAAAAACATGCAAACAATACGCTATAATGTATGCATTGTCCTTGAAACTGATTGGCCGACGCCAGAGACAGCTCTGTTTATAGCCTCGTGTCAGTGTGTGTTACTGTTAACCTTATGATTGTGGTTGACGTTTCATCCCTGCATAGGTTGAATGCTGTAAATGTGTTAGATTCGTTCCATTCATTCATTCATTAATTTTCAGAAACCGCTTAATCCTGTACAGGGTCGCGGTGAGCCGGAGCCTATCCCGGCAGACATAGGGCGCAAGGCATGGCTATACCAAGGACGGGACGCCAGTCCATCACAGGGCACCGGGGGCAATTTTAGTCCGCAGGCCAATTAACCTATGCATGTTTTTGCACTGTGGGAGGAAACCGGAGCGCCCGGCGAAAACCCACGCGGACACGGGGAGAACATGCAAACTCCACACAGAAAGGCACCCCGAGCCGAGATTCGAACCCGGGACCTTCTTGCTGTGAGGCGGAAGCGCTACCCACTACGCCACCGTGCCGCCCAGATTCGTTCCAGTACCTTATTATTGTATATGTTGGTTAATTTGCACGTTTGTTGTATCGCGGGAGTCCCGCTTCCAGAGCTTGCAAGCTCACAGGGTATTTTCTACCGTGATAATAAACATCTATCTATTTATATGAGTCGCTATGTATCCCTACGAGTCTCTATGAGCGTTGGTTAGTTGGAACGTTTTAATCGATATGACATTGAATGGCAAGGACAGTAAGAGGGCTTGGGCAGGACCCAACTGTAGAAGCTGGTGGGGTGGATGGTGGTCGAGACTAACGATCGAGAGGCAGTTACTATTATTATTAAATGAGGTCAGGAGGTAGAGAGAGGCGGGCTCCATCCAGCAGTGGATCGACCGACAACACCCTAATATATAGGAAGCAGCGTGTGGCAATATGGCGCCGGCAAACCGACTTGCTGCCTCCTCCGCCTCTCTGTGCTTTCCTCGCGCCTCCGAGTCGTTCTCTCATGGAATGAAGACCTTCGACAGTGAATGAATATGTGCGGGTTATAAATTGCGAATTATTAATTATGATTATTATTATTATTGTCGGCCACGCACCCCCATGAGCTCGGCGAAGATGATGGCGAACCCCGGCTGGATGGCGCCGTTCACCGCGGCCACCAGGACGCCCAGCAGCATGTACGGCCACTCGGGAGCGTTGAGTCTCAGCATCTGCAGGAAGGAGATGCCCCGCGCCGCCTTCTTCTCATCCTGCCGAGAAAGAGGTCGCGCGACGAGGTTACGATTCGGAGACAACAGAGCAGAGGTTTGAGCTCCATCGCCACAACGTCTGCGTGAGCGCCACCGACCTCCTCCTTGTCACCGTCGACCTTCTGCACCGCCAGCTCCTCAATCTTCTCGCTGTCGTCAACTGGAGTCCTCTTGTCGAGGTCCACGACGAACACGGGCTGCTTGTTGAGCGGCGGGCGGTCGCCATCGTCCTCCTTGTCCTCCTCCTTGCTCGCGTCCAGGGTCTCGAAAAGAGGCTCAGATCTTCCACCCGCATCCTTCCCGCTCGACTAGACACACGAATGATACACGCGTCATCAGCACTCCTTAATTATTTGTGCCGATAACATCATCATGTATAGGAAGAAGTGTGTGGCAACATGGCGCCGGCAACACCGCCCGGCTGCCTCCTCCGCCTCTCTCGTCGTAAGGGAGGAGTCAGGGAAAGGTGCGAAGCCGAGCTAGAGAGGAAGGGTGAGACGGACGGAGAGGCTGGGCAGACAGCGGCAGGCGCGTCGCAGCCGCGGGTGTTGCAGGAAAAAGTGGGGGGGATGGAATCATGTTTCTGTGAAAGTGCGGTTGTCGCAACATATGATATGAGACTACCTCAGGAAAAAGTGGGGGGGGGATGGAATCATGTTTCTGTGAAAGTGCGGGTGTCGCAACACCCGCAACACCCGCGGCCGCGACGCGCCTGGCACAGCGGTACGACATGCACGCACCTGCGCCTGCGTCAGGTTGAAGTAGATGCCGCGGCGCTGTAGCAGCTCGTCGTGGCTGCCGATCTCGGCCACGGCGCCGCCTTCGAGGACGGCGATCGTGTCGGCGCTCTGCACCGTGGAGAGCCGGTGCGCGATCACCAGCGTGGTGCGTCCCCGGCGAGCCTGCGTTGTGACACGCACACGACGCCCGGCCCGTCAGAGCGGCCGGCCTCCCGCCTTGATGGAGGCGAAGCGTCGAGGAGGAACGCTCGACACGGCTAGACCAGCCTATTGAGAGTAACTCCGGCTGTTAACTATTTGGTCGTTCGTTCGTTCGTTCTTTGTCAGAAGTCGCTTAATTCCTGTACGGGAGTTTGTGGTGAGCCGGAGACACGGGCTGCAAGGCAGGGTTATACCCAGGATGGGACGCCGGTGCATCAAAAGGCACGGCGACAATTTAGTCCGCAGGCCAGTAACCGATGCAGTAGCATGTTTTTCGGCTGTGGGAGGAAACCGGAATGCCCGGCGAAAGCCCACACGGACACGGGGAGAATATGCAAACTCCACACAGAAAGACACCCTGGCCGTTAAAACGGGTACCTTTTTGCCATTATACAATTGTGTGCAATGCTGTGTGTAAATATGTTTTTTTGCTGTTTGGTTAATTAATACATTTTCTATTTGTATTTTTTTAAATAATTTCTGTCAATCCGCAGCGTTTGTTGCGTCGCAGGAATCCCGTAACGATCTTGCAAGCTCACCGGGTATTTTTGCTTCTGTAATAATAACCGTCTATCTATTACCGGGCGAACATTCCGCGGCATTTCGACCCGTAAACCGGAGGCCGATCGCTCCTCCGACAGCGCCGTCCTTCGCCGGCCGCCGGGCCGCGTGCTAGGCGAGGGCCTACCTGGTCCAGGGCGGCCTGCACGACTCCCTCGCTGGCCGTGTCGAGGGCCGACGTGGCCTCGTCCAGCACGAGGACGCGCGGGTCGCGCACGAGAGCGCGCGCGATGGCGATGCGCTGCTTCTGGCCGCCGCTCAGCTGCGTCCCGCGCTCCCCCACCGGCGTCTCGAACCCCTTGGAGGGCAAACGGAGCGCGGCTGTTATCGCAGCCGAGGTTAAAGTGGTGGTCGTCAGCACCGTCGTTGTAACGATTGTCATCATCGTCGTGACCGTTGTTGTTAACAACCGTCATCATTTTTGCTGTCAATATCGTCACCGTCGTCGTGATCATCATCGTCTTCATCGTGGTTAGTCTCAACCGCCGGCCATCTCTCCTTACCCATGCCCGTTCTTACTTTTCTCAACAGTCAATGTGATCTTATCATGACGCCTTTCGTGATCAATATTATCCATAATAAAGCCCGTAAAGAGCTTGCAAGCGCACTGGGTATTTTTCTGCTGTAATAATAAACATCTATCTATCTATGTATATTTTGGGCTGGGTCACATAAAATACACGTGTCGCAAACCCGCCTCCAGCACAACATTTACAATGGCGGCCGACGTTTCGCTGACAATTACAATCAGCTTCACGGGGCACCCCGAACCAAGTCTCTGGGAGCTCTCCAACACACCGGGGGTGCTGAAGCGGCAAAGAGCCGGGACGTTCCGTTCCAGTGACAAACCTTAACCCGCCGTGCCGGGTGAGGCTGGTTGACGACACGTCCTTTTTTTTACGCTACCCGACCTAAAAAGCTGGCGCGATGTCTTAATTCTCAAACCGTCGGAGAAGAACGCGTTACGCGGCTCTCGCGAAAAATACAAAAAACCCCGATGGCCCGCTATCGTCGCTTCACCTCCGGCAGCGCAGTGATGAAGTCGTAGGCATAGGCCTCGCGCGCGGCGCGCTCCACGTCGGCGTGGCTCACTCCGTCGCGCCCGTACGCGATGTTCTCGGCGATGGAGCACCCGAAGAGCACCGGCTCCTGCGACACGACGGCCACCCTCTCGCGCAGCCAGCGCACGTTCAGCTCGCGCACGTCCTCCCCGTCCAGCAGCACCTAGGCCGCCGCGGAACAAGCGCCTCAGTATCGCTCAGCTTTCGCGTAATGTCAACAATATACGAGGTTTTTTTTACCTTTTCTGGCAATTCGAATTCGATTCGATTCTTCGAAGCGTGATGGTGACATGACAGTTTCCCATTGCAACAAGTTCTTCTTTAGTTGCAGACACTACTTCAACATTTGGAGAAATGATAGTCAGTGCTGGCCTTAAAAGCGAGCATTGGCCCCTCTTCTTGCTCCAGACTGAGGGGCTTCTGGCATCTGTTGAGCTTCTGGACATCGTTGTCTTTCAGCTCGGCTTCGAAGTGTTTGGTAGAATTTGCAGGTAATACCAAGTATTACTTGACAGGGATCGCGACGTGAACGCTTCTACCTTGATCCCAATGAGACGAGTGTTATGATCATTAAAAAAACACCAAATGGACACTTTTTTTTGCAAGAGGTCCAGTTTGCAGCTTTCGCTTAATGATAATAATAATTTTACATTTACAACGCGCACATATTCATTCAGGTGTGGGAAGTGTGTGGGAGCTTAGTTGGCGGGCGGCCTCTCATACCTGCCCCTCCTGGGGATCGTAGAGTCTCTGCAAGAGCTGCACACAGGTGCTCTTCCCGCAGCCACTCGGACCGACCAGCGCCACCGTCTGTCCGGGACGCACCTCCAAATCCAGGCCGTTCAAAACCTGACCGACGGCCACGGTTGAATTAGTGACATGCAAGAGGCTTGGGGTTGATGTTGACCAGACTTCGGGTCAGTCGGTCAGTCAAGTTTGTGACCCTCGGGTGAAAGGCGCTATATAAATGCTATTATTATTATTATCGAAGCTGGAATCGAGCCGTTGAGCTGTGTTGCTCTTTTTGAAACGGTTGTCCAGCAGGCGGTGGGTAAGAAAGTTACAGCGTCAGCAGGGCGTTTGGGGAAATTTAGTCAGGGGCGATAACGTAGGTAAGCAGCGTGTCTTTGGACCGTGTTAGCAATAGGAGCCAGTGTTAGAGATAAGAGTCACAGCGTCAGACATGGGAAGCACAGTTTTAAAGATGGGAGTCGTTCATTCAGTTTCTAGTCCTCGCCGCGTCCGCGTGGGTTTTTGGAGGGGACTCCAGTTTCCTCCCGCAGCCCAAATACATGCTGCCTAGGTTAGTTATAACTTGCTTATCCCTCCCCGCTGGAAAACTGTTAAAAGGAGCTACATAGCTCAGCGGTTCCTTCCAGCTTAGATCAAAGTTGGCCAAACTTCACCACTCTGGCCGATGCAGGCCAGTCATTGGAGGTTGGGGGGTTCGACCCAGGAATGTTTCGGATAAAAGTTAGCAGCTGTGGGAGCCCTGCCTGGTAGCGAACTCGGGTCACTGGGTTAATTTTTGGTCTCTCCCCCCAGCAGTACTCACTTTATTGTCTCTGGAGCAAACAATAAACTCACTTGACCCACAACTGGAGTTTGAACTTGTGACTTTATGATTACGGGCCGCATGCCACATTGCCACATGTGTTATTGGTAGTGATCATCGCGTTGCGTCGCTGTATTGCGTCAGGCTACCTTGTACTGATGTAGGTTTTTCACGCGCGATGTCTGAGAATTACTCTCCATAGCTGTTCTTTCGGGATAGCCGTGTCACTCAGCGTCCCTTCTCTCTCCTTCGCGACGTTTCGCCTCCCACGTTGGAGGCATCATCAGGCGTTCTCAATGTTTTTTAGCTGAAACGTGTTGTGTTACATATCTGCATTTCAGCCAAACCATCTGTAATACTGGCTCGTGTTTCTAACACTGGCTCCTATCTCTAACACTGATTCCCATCTCCAACACTGACTCCAATCTCTAACACTTGCAAACTCTGAAAGCGGGATTCCTGCGATACGACAAACGTACAAACTTAACCAAGGCAAACAATATATAACGTCAGACGGTAACGCATCGAATTTACAGCATTCAATTCTGCAAGGGCGAAACATTATCCACAATCAAGAAATAAATACCAACACACAGTATTGCACGGGACTGAAACGTCAAAAAAATTCCAATAAACTAATAAGCGACAAAGCAGTACAGCAGCCTAACAGTGCGATGGGCATTACGCTGACCGGGCAAGTACCGCGGTTGTAACCTTGGTAGGTGGAAACTCGCGCCGGTAGTAAAAGGTTTTCAGAAAAGTCTTCCAAACGGGGACGGATGGCTTTGGTGACTATTTTATTGACGCAGGTGTGGCCTCCGAACACGAGCGTTAGGTCCAGGTATTTCCCAACACCCAGGGCTACGTCGTGCCGCTTATCTGTTCTTCTGTCGGAGCTGCCGTCGTCAGCACAGCCGAGTAGACCCGAATATGAACCCATCCAGACACCATCTACCAGGCGCGTCGCAGCCGCGGGGGTTGCAGGAAAAAGTGGGGGGGATGGAATCAAGTTTGTGTGAAAGTGCGGGTGTCGCAACATATGATATGAGACTACCTCAGCAAAAAGTGGGGGGGATGGAATAATGTTTCTGTGAAAGTGCAGGTGTCGCAACACAGCAACAGTAAACACCCAACCCATCCACCCATCCACACACACGACCTCACACACTCACCCAACCCACCCACACCTACCAACCGGACCAGCTAACCCGCCGATGCACACGACCACACACACTTTATATCCTATCATTTATCGCTATTGTTTGACTCTCAGTTGAACTCTCTTGATGTTGTTGACGTGCCGTTCTCTCCACAGCTTGGATTTAAAAAAAAAACCCAAAAAAAAGTTGCTGATTTTCCGTTCTCTGTCGTTGTTGGCGTGCCGTTCTCTCCGCAGCCCTGGGCAGCGCTTTGTGACCCTCAGGCGAAAGTCGCTCTATAAAAAAAATGCTATTATTATTATTAACCCACTCACACAGACCGACCAAGCCAACCCACCCAAACCCCACCTGCACGTCGGGCCTAGTCGGGTAGCTGAACTTGAGGTCTCGGAAGCGGATGTGTCCGTGCGTGGCGGCGGGCCGGCGGCCCGTGTCGGAGGCGCTGTCGATGGCCGGCGTGCGGTTGATGATGGCCAGCACGGGCGCGGCGGCCGCCCGCGCCGTGGTGATGTACTCCATCTGGCTCGCCGCCTCCCCCAGCGAAGACGCGCCGATGAGCACCGAGAAGAATACCTGGGTTGGACCCCGCAGAGAGGTGTCGGAGTCACTCGCGCGGTTTGTATTCAAGCCGCGCGGGTTGGGTATGGGTGGGTGAGTTGGGTGTGTGGGTGGGTCGGGGAGTTGTGGCCCAGTGGTGAGCGCACCGGGCTACAAATCTGGGGACCCACATTCCAATCCCGCTCACGGCCAACGCCGGTGACGATTTTCGGAACCGGTCCTGGGCCTCCCCTAGGTCGATTCATCCTCAAATGAGTACCGAGTGCAGTGTGTAAACATTGCCACGAGAGAGACAAAGGTCGTCGGGCGTGGTGCTGGTCACCCACCCCCTCGTGTGCTTTTCTCGACCTTCGTAGATGCTCGCTAACAGCACTGGCTCGTGTCTCGAGGTGATTGTGTCTAAGCAAGCAAGCACTCACGTAACTAAGATGCAGTCTCGCTCGTAATGGGGACTCGGGTCACCAAATTGACACGCGCGAACGAAACCAAAAACAAGGTGTGTTACTGCCCACCATCAGCGGCGTGTTTCTTGAGAGTCCATCGGAAGGCACACTTGACCCCGCCTGAGTGTGTTTACGTGTCGCGGTGAAACTACACGAGCGTCGCTCTCACCCGGGGGGGCCGAGCGAGTCTGCTCGGCAGCTCGCATGGGCGCCGATGCCAGGAATGAAACGGAGGCCACCGCTGTCCAGCGTTCCCGCCTTCAACACTCGAAGGCCGTGCGAGGGTCGTGGCGCAAGGGGAGCGGCGCGGGGGGAGCGACACACGCGGGGGGAGCAACGTGGGGATTGCGGTGCGGGGGTAGCGGTGCAATGGGAATGACACGGGGGGTAGCGACAGGGGCGGAGCGACACTGGGCGAGCGACACGGGGGGGGGCGGAAGGCAGCAACTCGGGGCTATCGGCGCGACTCACCGTGATGATAGTGCCGACCGTGTACCCCTCGCTCTCTGTGTCTAGCACCAGCGTGGTGCCGTACCAGAAGGCGAGGCCGTACGTGCCGTACACCACCAGCATCATCATGCCGATGCCAAAGCCGTTGACGAAGCTCTTGCGTAGCCCCATCTTGCTCGCTGGCGCCAGACTCTGGCTGTACCTGATAATGATAACGTTAGATAGATTGATGGTTATTAGTGCGGCAGAACTGCGAAGGACTGGCGTCCCATCCTCGGTGTTCCCCTGCCTTGCGACCCCGTGGCTGCCGGGATGGACTCGGGCTCACCGCGACCCTGTACAGGATTAAGCGGTTTCCGACAATGATGATGACGATGATGAAAATAAAAGAAATAAACATTTACACACGGCGTTCTTAAATAATCAAATTGGGACATAATTCCATGGTGGAATGATATTCCAATATAAATCAAGAGCACAGATGTATTAAGATCTGGGAGTGAGGTTACTCTGTGTCAATTTGGAGTATACCTCAGGTCACATCTCGGATTTAAGTTCGGTCATAACCACAGCCAATAAAACAAAACACCATTCTCAGTACCCGCCGAATCTTGTTTAGGGTCGGGGCAATTCAGTCAGGCCAATTAACCTAGGCAGCGTGTCTTCGGACGGTGGGAGGAAACCGGAGTAACCGGCGAGGTTAACTGGCCTGCGGTTAATTGACCCCAGAGCCCTGTAATGGACTGGCGTCTCATGCCAAGTATAGCCCTGCCTTGTGCCCTACGTCTGCCGAGATAGTCTCCGGCTCACCGCGACCCCGTACAGGATTAAGCGGTTCCTGACAATGAACGAATGGATTCTTTATCCATCGTTGCGCCTCAACTGACGAGAACCGAACGTGGGGATTAGCGGTTGTCGCGATGCGGTGGCGGCGGCGGTGGCGTCTCACCGCTCCACCTCGCGCGCCTCTCCTCCGAACGCCACCACCGTGCGGATGTTGGAGAGGACCTCGCTGGCGATGGCGCCCGCCTGCCCGTACGCCGCCAGCTCCTTCCTGCTCAGCATCGTCGAGGCCTGGCGGCGCGGGGGTGGCACGGGGTGGCACGGGGTGGGGTTAGGGGCACATGGGATGAGATGGGATGGGGTTAGGAGCACATGGGATGAGATGAGACGGGTTTAGGGGCGGCGCGGGGTGGCATGGGGTGACACGGGGTGGGTTTAGGGGCACATGGGATGAGCTGAGACGGGGTAAGGGAGAGATCGGAGGGGGTTAGGATGCGATGGGATTGTACGGCATTGGATGAGATGGGGTGTGACCCAATCGCGTTGTGATGGCGTTTGCTTTGATCAACTATTATTTTTTATTCCTTCCTTGTTGTTTTGTTTTTCGAGCGGCTCCCTGTCGCCGTTTCGAGCTCGGCGCTCGGAGCGGGTTCCACGCAACCGCGATCGTAACCAAGCTCCTTACTGTGCGGCGTTTGTTCCAGATTGATTCTGCGTGGAGTTTGCACGTTCTCCGCGTGTTCGCGACTCCCATCCCTAACACTGCGACTCCCACCCCAAACACTCGATCCTATATCTAACACGTTCCCAAGACGTGCTGCTGCCAAGACTGACTGACTGTCGTCGCAGGGGGGACCGTGGAATGGAACCGCGCACCGCACCAACCACTCCCCACCCTCGGAGGAGGGCGGTTTTCAGAGCGAATAAACAAACAAAAACCACACAAGGGCTTTGGACTCACAAACCAACATTTTTTTTTATATCAACGTCGCGTCAGAAGGCCGTTTTAGCCCGGATGAATCCCAACGTTATTTCGCGTTTTATTTACTTTCGGGTATGGGGAAAAGCACACCGCTGAGTGTTTATGTTCGTGCCGGTGTTTACCGACGACCTCCCAAGACGGGGCCCTTAATAAATCTGGTGAAAGCGCGGCAGTCTCTGGCGGCCAAGGACCGCGTAAAGTTTGACAAACGCCGAGCGGAGAGACGGCTTTTGAGAAAGGCGCTTCTCCGATGTCACTCCGGCCCAACACGGAGCCTTGGGGAGCCAAGTTCTGCCCTTGGACTAGGCGAGGTGGCTCGTCCCATGAGTCATGCCCGTCTAGCTGGGATATCTACATCAACTGTATTGATGTACGTTTTCACGGCTCGACTTATATGACGGTCGCTCTGCAGAGCTGTTCTTTCGCGATAGCCGTGTCACCTGAGCGATCTCCATCCCTCCCTCGCGACGTTTCGCCTCCCACGTTTGGAGGGAAAAACGCCTTTGATTGTATACATTGTTTTCGTTCGGTTAGTTGGCGCGTTTGTTGTATCGCAGTGAGCTTGCCAGCCCGTGTTTCTGATTACAGCAGATTCCATCCCCCCCACCCACTTTTTCCTGAGGTAGTCTCATATAAAATGTTGCGACACCCGCACTTTCACAGAAACACGATTCCATCCCCCCGCCGCACTTTTTCCTACAACACCCGCGGCTGCGACGCGCCTGGACTGTGAGTGTCTCTTAACTACATCTCTAGACACAAGCGTTCATCCAGACACCCAGAGCGGCTACAGTAGCTGTGCGCCCCTGCGACAGACGCCGTGCCAGGCCGTGTCGCAAGACTCAAGCACTCGCTCCGCTCGATCCGAGCGCTTGAGTCTTGCGACATTGCCGAACGCCTCGCCGGCGAAGGTCAAGGCATCGGCTGAGTTAAGATATGAATGACTTAACTTGTTTTGGAATTTTGCCCCGTGCCCAGACGCCTACAACCCAACCCTTGTTGCCGTTATTAAGCAGGCACCGGCCCGGCGCCCGAACCTGCCTGTCAACCCCCCCCCGCCAAACCCAAGCGGGCGGCACAGTGGCGCTGTGAGTTAGCGCTGCCGCCTCGCAGCAAGAAGCACCCGGGTTCGAATCCCGGCTCGGGTGCCTTTCTGTGTGGAGTTTGCACGTTATCCCCGCGTCCGCGTGGGTTTTCGCCGGGCACTCTGGTATTCCTCCCACAGTCCAAAGACACGCTGCTGCATAGGTTAATTGGCCTGCGGACTAAATTGCCCACCGGGGTCATGTGTTGGACTGGCGTCCTGTCCTAGGTATAGCCCTGCCTTGCGCCCTGTGTCTGCCAGGCTAAGCTCCGGCTCACCGCAACCCACGCGAGGAAACACATCACTCGGATACCGCGCCGATCTGTTTAGCACCCCCGCGTGAAGGTGCAATGACAGGCTGGTGAATGACCGACTCTGAACCCGTCTCGTGAACTCAAGTAAACTGAGAAGCGGCACAGTGTGAACCCCGATCACCGTCTATACAAGTGCTCCATAAACCATCCCCCGCAACCCTCCCGCACCCCCACTACCCACGCACCCCCCTTAGCGCCCCCCCT
>JAZEWU010000029.1:355661-369266 GCA_036362915.1 Geotria australis | reverse complement strand
GTATTAATGTCGCCTGTTTATGCAATTAGCCGCAGCACCGATCAGATTTGGTGTACAGTGTCGTTGTTATTGTTGTTGTGATGTTATGAGATGGAGCGGTGGCGCGGTGGGTAGCGCGTTGAACTATCAACTCGACGCGCGAGAGTTCAATTCCCGGTCACGGCTGACGTCAGTGGGGAGTGGTGTCTCAACCGGTCCTGGGTGTCCCACCACCCCCCCCCTTACACGACCCCGGGTGATGAAGTATGGTCAATGTGGCCTGACGTTTATCTATCGCTCCACGTACTAATTCTAAGGCTGAGTCGACCTAAAGGAGGCCCAAAACCGGAGCTGACATTCGTCACCGATGGTGTCTGAAGGGGGGAATCGAACTCGGGGCGCCGCGGATTGTAACGCAGATCGCTGCAACTATCGCTCCCAACACACACACACACACAAAGACAAAGATCCCCCCTATAGCCTTAACAAACTATAGATACAAGTGCTGTTGGCGAGTAGTGCCTATATGATGGCACGGCATACGGACACACAGACATACGGACACACAGACATACAGACACAAACACAGAAACACACATCATACAAGAGAAATACAAAGATCCCCCGTATAGCCTTAACAGACTGTCGGGTCAAGCCCCGTTAGCGAGCAGCACCCACGAAAGTCGACACGGCACACGAGGGGGTGGGTGACCAGCACTACGCCCGGCCGCCTCCGCCACAAGACAAAGACAAAGATCCCCTATATAGCCTTAACAGACTGTCAGCCACACATAGACAGACAGACACGCACACACGAACCGCTGCGTTGCCGTTCACACGGGTGGGGCAGCCCAGGGGCAACGCGAGGCGAGAGGAGGAGTGAGAGGGGGGGGGCGCACGTTGGCAATGCTGGTGCCGCTTGGTGGCAGCGGTGGCGTTAAGGTGCTTTGACAGGCGATTGTGCATGCGCAGCCGTTTGATAATCTGCGGCACTTTTTGCCTCGTACGAACGGAAGGGTACACACAAAGAGGGGTTGCTGGTTGGAGGGGCGGGGGAGATGGGGGGGGGGGACCGAGGGGGGGTGGCGTTGTGGGGATTCAGAGAGCCACACAACCACAGAGCCGCCGGGTGCGCTCTCTTCGGCGGCTCGTTACGAGACTTAACCCTCCTCTCGCCCGTAATTAAATCAATGGACTGAGGCGACCGCTTTTGTGTCGCGTCGCGTCGCTAACGCCCCGCCGGTGGCGGCGGCAGCCCGCCGTGGCTTAAACACGGGGGCCCCCCAGAACGCTGATGCCGGAAAATTACTCATAATCACAAACGTCACTCAACCGGCCTCGTTAAAGCCATCGCTACCGCGCGCGTGTGTGTGTGTAGAGGGGTGGCGTTGCGCGCAGAGAGAGAAAACACACACACACACACACCCGGTTATTACCAGATCCATTCCCTCATCATCTTGCATGACAGGGCGTTGGGGAGCGGAGGCGGGGGGGTGGGAGCCACAACATTTGGGGCTATTTCAGACAGCTAGCGGATTAACGCATTAGCGAACGAAGGCGGTGTTGTGGCCCTCGTGTCACACCGCCGGTGAGTGCTGTGTACGCGCACGTCTGTGTGTCTGTCCGTGTGTGTGTTTTATAATTTAGCCTAAGCCTTCAATTCCTGTCGCCTATTTTTTTTTTCAAACGTAAATGTCTGTGACACATAATAAGAGGCGCCGCCTTCAACTTAACGCCACCGCCGCCTCGTACAGAGGTCATTTTTAGCGCCGATTAGAAAGCGTTTTCGCGCGTAATTGTGTGTGTGTGTGTGAGGGGAGGTTTTTCCCACCCGTTTTACTCCGGCAGGCTGCGATGAGATCGAAAATAAAAACACAAACTCTATCCCCCCAACCCCAACGATGGCTTATTTCATCGTTTGACATTGACCTGCCCGTGTGACGCTGCGGGGTTTAAAAGGCGAGAATCGATCCGACTTGTCGATAATTTCATCAAAGCCCACACTCCTCCCCAAAACACCCCCCCTCTCTTTACGACCGGTTCTTACTTCGTGTTTCTACATCGTGACCGTCACGCGTTCGTTTAGTACCCATCCATCCATTTTGTAAACCGCTTGTCCTGGTGAGGGTCGCGGTGGCAGCAGTCCAAGGAGAGTGGACCAAACATCCCTTTCCTCAGCAACAGATTTCAGCTCTTCCTGGGGGATTCCCAGGCGTTCCCAGGCCAGCCGAAGGATATAATCCCTCCAGCGTGTCGTTTAGAACCGCAGGCGGTAACTCTCCTGACCGCTCGCTCGCGTAGCCTCCAGGGTGGTCCAGATGTCGCGTGACCCCCCCCCCCTTAAATTCTCGCAACGCCGTTGCGTGTGTCTGAGCCCACGGGTGTGTAGTGTAATGTAAGCGATATAAAATTGTCAAGCGAAACTTTGTTAGCCTGAAATAAAGTAAGTGAGGATAGTTGAAAACAGAAATGAACGCGCAAAGGAAAAACACAATGTCACCGTAGTCTAGTTCTTTTTACGAGTTAGGTCATAAACAGAATTAGACTATGGATAACATTGGTCACGAAAGCCTTTGAGTTAAATTTACAATGTCACCGGGTCAATTCAATGGTGGTCACAAGACATCTGGACCACCCTCTGCATAGACGGTTGTTGTAAATGTTGTTTAGCGAGCTCCTATCGAACACACAGGTGCACTACAGAAATATATATATTTGAGCACAATAAAACAATAATAATAAACTGTATTTATAACGAGTGCCACATATTCATTCAATTTCGACGGTATTAATTCGAAGAGAGAACTACTCAGAGGCGCGAGGAAACCGCAGAGAGGCGGAGGAGGCAGCCAGGCGGTTTTCCGTGCCAACATATTGTCACACGCTGCGTCCTATATATTATGATGCTATCGGCCAATTAATTAATACGCTTTTTAAGTTGTGGTCGGAAACAGGAGAAGCCGGAGGGAACGCACACTGGACAGGGAGAGAAAACACACAAACTCCACACAGAAATGCGCCCGAGGCAGGAGTCAAACCGCCTCGGGCAAGACCAGCTGAACCAGTCAGACACCTGATGATGCCTCCAGCGTGGGAGGTGAAACGTCGCGAAGGAGAGAGCAGGAACGCTAGATAGGGCTATCCCGAGAACAGCAGCTCTTAAGTGCAATTCTCATCACACATCGAGCCGTGATACACCATACACCTATTAAGTCACCAAAGAAAGTCACCTCTTTACGAAATCTTGACTTCGCACGCGTTACACCGTGCATCACACACTTACACAATCATCTTCGTCATCGCCACACACACACAGCCAAAGATGCCCCGTATAGTCTCAGGAGAATGTTGGGGGCAAGTGGTGTCAGCTAGCAGCTACGAAGGCTGGGTACAGCCACGCTCAAAGATGGTTTGGCAAATACAACGTGCGGCCACCTTTGTCTCAGGTACTCATTCACGTTTGAGTAGACCTAGGGGGGAGACCCAGCACTGGCCGCTGTTCGCCGTAGCAAAAAACGAAGTCTCGTCTAAGGATTGGTAGCAAAGTGCGCTAACCACTGCACCACCGCTCGTAACACACACACGCGCGCACAAAGATCCCCCTCAATAAAGTATTTCTAGACAGTTGGGGCCAGCAACCCATTAAGGCTGGCGAAGCGTGCTACATGGTGGGTGAAATTGACCCTACGCCCGGCCGCCTTTGTCTTCCTAATACTGCTAATGTATAACACTCCGCGCCAAGCGCTCGTGGGACCGGTGGAACCGGTTCGGATCATCACTCGCCACTGATGTGGACCGTGTTCGGAAGTCTAACTCGGGTGTGCCAGCTTCGGGGTCTGATAACCACGACGCCGGCGCTTCCGACATAGGCGCTCGCTAACAGCACTTGCCCCACAGCCTGCCGAAGGCTATACGGGGGAGCTTTGTGCCAACAATATAGCCTATGCACACACACACACAGTCAAAGATCCCCCGTATAGCCTTAACAGACTGTACGGTCAAGTGCTATTAACGAGGGCTGATTGGCGACAGACATACACAGACACACACACACACGTAACAACAACAACCGCCGTTCGCCCCTAAGTGGCCGTGACATCACCACGGCGCCTGTGCCAGGCCAGGTGTACGCTCACATATACAAAGACAATTATGCCCTGTATAGCCTTAACAGGCTGTAGGGTCAAGTGCTGCACGCGAGCACCTATGAAAGCCAGCACAGCATACACACACACACAGACACATGTACACTCAGAGACTCGCACATGTACGGATGTTCACACTTGTGTACAGAAACACATAGAGACACACAAACACAAAGACACGGTACTCGCTAACAAGCACTTACCAAAAGATAATGTTAATACTATACGGGGGATCTTTGTCTGTGTATCTATGTGAGTCTGTGTGTATGTATTATTATTAAAACTAGGACAAAGATCCCCCGTATAGCGTACACGGGCTGTTGGGTCAAGTGGACGCACACACACACAGACTCACGTAGATACACAGACAAAGATCCGCCGTATAGTCTTAACAGAATGTTTCGGCAAGTGCTTGTTAGCGAGCACCTGTGAAGGCCGGCCAACACCACGCCCGTCCGCCTTTGTCTCCCAAAGGTGTTAATGTTTACATACCGCACCAGCTACTACTCGTTTAAGGCTGAGTTAACCTCGGGGAGGCCCAGGACCGGTTCAAATGTCCGCCACTACTGTGGGTCGTAAGCGGGATTCTAACTCGGGTCTCCGCGTTTTTACCGCCCCGCCCCCCCATATATAAAGACAAAGATTCCCCGCATAGCCTCAACTGAGTTGAAGCAAGTGTTGCTAGTGAGCACCGACATGAAGGCCGGCACGGCACACGAGGAGGTGGGTTGCCAGCACTGTTTATACACTACAGCGCCAGCGACTCATTTGAGGCCGAGTCGACCTAGGGGAGGCGCAGGATCGGTTTAGAAAATCGTCACTCGCGTTGGCCGTGAGCGGGTATCGAACTCTAGCGGGCCAGGTTCGTAGCGCGGCGCGCTAACCACTCTTACACAACCTCTCCCGACAACAAGAAAGACAAAGATCCCCCGTATAGCCTTAACATAATGTAGGGTCAGGTGGCGTTAGCGAGCACCGATAAAGGTCAAGACGGCGCACAAGGGGGCGGGAGGCCAGCAACGCACCCGGCCGCCTTTGTCTCCCCAGCGGCGACATTTACACACCACAGCAGCAGGTTCTGCCGTGATTCGCAGGAGTCCCGTAAAGAGCTCGCACGCTCACCGGCTATATTTTTTTTGCTGCTGGAATAATAAACATCTATCAATCTATGTATTTGAGGCCGAGCCGACCTAGCGGATGCCCGGGACCGGGCTCCACAAATCATCGCCGGCGTCGTCTCACTCGCGTGACCGGGTCGACTACACACCGAACCAGCGCTCCGCACGCAACAACCGGCGACACAGACAAAGATCCCCCCGTATAGCCTTGACAGACTGCAGGGTCAAGTGCTGCTAGCGACCAGCACCTACAACGGCCAGCAGGGCACACGGCCGTTGAGGGGTGGCCAGTAGCACGTCAGGACGCCAGGGGTGTAGGCGCGACGCGCACGTTAACACCGTGTCGTGTAATTCACCGCCGTTGATGTCCCCGTATGGCGGCTCGCCGCAAAGCCGCTTCTCGGTTATGAGTCACCAGTTTATGTCCGAGAGCACTATGGTAATAATTGGGACGCGCGGAGCACAAATTGCGCAATAAACTCAAAGACGCGCGGCGCCCTTGGTGGAAACTCCGAGGAGGGGGTGGGGGGCAGAGGAAGACGCTGGCAGGTGCAGCAGCCTTGGTTCAATCGCTCCCCCCCCCCCCCCAACACCGCCACCACCACTATTACCCCTGTCTGTCGTTCTTTATTCATCGCATCCGTAGCTCGTTGAGCGAGTCTCTCCAGCTGTCACAATCGCCCCCGTCGTTCATTGTCAATGCCCTGTGTCAGCCGCCCCCCAACATGCAGACACCCCCCCCCACACACACACACACCCTCACCCCCTCGCAAGAGCGGTTCCTGCCTTCCACCGTTTATTAAACATCACGTTACCGTTCAATCCCAACGCGTTGTGTAATATCGCCTACCATCCACCGGCTCCGTAATTGATTCCCTCCAAAGGTGCCATCCCGCCCGTCATTCATTCCCCGATGCAGCCGCTCTATAGGTCCCGCCGCCTTTCAATCGCGTCCATCATTCACGTAACTCTCGTTCCAACAACGATTCCTTCCATCATCCCGCATCTCCGTGAGACTTTAAACACCGTCGAACGCTTAACGCCGGTCCGACCGCTTCTCCCACCAACACGAGTACCACCACATTAACAACAACAACAAACCGGCCGGTGGGAAGACGTAACTAACAATTCTGTTTTGTGTTTCAAGACGCGAGAGAGTCACGACAGGAGTAGAACCTTGTGCGAGACACGCGGCCCCGCCATACAGAGTTCCGGAGTGCCGGCGGAGGAGTTCCCCACACTCCTCCTCCTCCTTCTCACCTTCTGAGTCGCCGCCCGCCTCCGCCGCCGACAAGAAGTGAGAGTGCCGGTGGAGCGCTGGGGGAAAGGAGCGAAGCGGCGGCAGCAGCAGAAGTAGGAGGAAGATGAGGGAGGGATGTGATGAGTACTCGGTCGCTGCGTGATCGGCGCTGCCGTCCCGTCCGCTCGCTCCTAGCGCCCGGGTAAAACGCGACCCCCGGCTCGCGGCGCTTCAAGCAAGAAAAAAAAAGACCCTCCCTCTCTCCCTCTTAGCTATCTCCCCCCCCTTACCTCCCCACCCAATCCCACCTTCCCGCTCGCGACTCCCTCCCCGAGTCTCCCCTTCTCCCAATAAACCCCCCACTCTCGCGCTCCTCCCACCAACACTGCCGCTGTGATGCCACCAGCGGTGGTAGCAGCAACGGCGGTTCCCCACCCATCCACCCCATCCACCCCATCCACCACCAACAACCTCCTCCTCCTCCTCTCTCTACCCCCAGCTCCGCCCTAGCCAGACAGGCAGAGCAGCCGGAGATCACCCCCCCACACAGACGCCGAGATGATGAAGGGCCCCTGGGGGCGGGGGGAGTCGGTGGATGCTCCGGACGGATGGAGGAGGAGGAGAGAGGCGGCTACAGGGCGTCGCTTCCCCCGAGCCAATGGGAGCGACCGAGGCGGGCTCCGAGAGGCAACTGGAACCAGGGTCCAGGGACGCAGGGAGGGGGGGGAAGGAGGTCAGGGTGTGTGTGTGTGGGGGGTGGTTGGTGACGGAGGATGGAGGGTTGGCGGCGGCGGGTCGCGGGGGATAGATGAGAGATAGGGTAACGACGGCGCGAGGGGAGAGGGCAGCGCTACGCCACGCGGGGACCACGAGTCTCGGAGCTGACGCGTCCCTCGCGAGGAGATGGAGCGGCCGAATGGGACCGGATCGGGAGTTGAGAGAGGTGGTCGTGCCCGCAGGGGCTGGGGGGGCGATTGGCAGACGGACCGGGGTGGTGGTGTGTGTATAAGGAGCCAGACTCAAACCGAGAAGTTAGTGTGTCAGGTCGGTTTAGGTCGGGTCCACAGAGCTGCCGTGTACAGTGGCGTGTTGCGACAGGGAGATGAGATGAGGGGGGGTGCAGCGGGGGAGCGAGAGTAGTGGTGGGGGGGAGAGAGAGAGGAGCTTGTTTTACAACTCAATAAATCGGGTAGCCGATAACCGCATTATGCAGCGCGCGTGATGAATGCGCTCGACGGTCTCCGGCTCCTAAAGGCGGCGCATTACGCGCGGGTTGTGCGTCGCGTTTCCAGCAACTTAGTTGCGGTCGCGCGGATTGCGGGTTAACGGCAACCGCAATCGCTCCCGTCGTGGTCGTTCGTCGATGGGAGCGATTCGCTCGTCACGAATCCGTGCGTCTCTGTGCGCGACACCCGACTGCGCCCGTCCACACTTTCACCACCGCCACCCCCCCCCACCGCCTTGGTCGTGGGTTGAAACGTGACATCTGTAACGTGTTTGTGTGGCTGGCTCGTGTGCGGTGCTGAGATGCGCGTTGTGTCAAAGCGACGGGCATCATCAGCATCACTAATCAAAGTCATAGCCAGCGGGATCAGCATCATCAGCAATCACCGCCACCATTATTATCATCATCATCATCAGTACCATCAACGTCAGCATCACCATCATCACCATCATCATCAGCATCTTGAGCAACAACCGTCGCTCGCCACTAAGTGGCTGTGACGTCACCACGGCGCCTGTGCCAGCCCAGGTGGATATTGAAGCCACGCAGAGCGCGTGTGTCGAAGGCTCGCTGACAGCTCACGGGACAGAGCCAGGTGCCATTGGCCGACTGATTGAGATGATTGGCCGGGGCACCACCTGTGTTCCCTACCGTGCCAAATCGCAGAGTTTTAGGCGCCCGGCGCTCGGCTCGCTGTTGTGAGCGTCGCGCCTCCGCCCTCAGCGCCACCATCACCACCGTCACATCACCAGCGGCATCACCAGCACCAGCTACTCCTCACTCACCCTCCGACTGGCACACCGTCTGCACTCAGCCTGCTTCCACCTGCCCCTCTCACGAACCCACCCACCTCGCTCCCACGTGACGCCCACACCGCTCACGGTCTCACGCTCGACGCTTCACTCGCTTACAACTTGACACCAACTCACTCCCACTCACGCCCACCATGCTCCCACCTTGATCCCACATTCTTCTCACTCACTCCCACCTCCCTCCCTTCTCACCCGTGCTACCAAAACAGACAAAAGATCCCCCGTATAGCCTTAACAGACTGTCGGGCGCGGTGCTGTTAGCGAGCACCTATGACGGTCGACACGGGACACGAGGAGGGGTGGCTGACCAGGACCACGCCCGGCCGCCTTTGTCTCCCGAGTTGTCAACGTTCACACGCCGCACCAGGTACTCATTTGAGGCTGAGTCGACCTAGCGGAGGCCCGGGTCCGGTTCAGAAAATCGTCACTGGTGTTGCCCGTAAGCGGGATTCGAACCCGTGCAACCACCTCCCTCCAACTCACTCCCCACCTTCCTCCCACTGACTCCCGCCTTGAGCCCACCTCGCTCCCGCTCGCTGCCTCCTTGATCCCACCTGCCTCCCCCCCACCCCCCGCACACACCCCGCCCCCCGTCTCCCCGCCCACTCTCGCGGCACGACGGCTCAGTAACTCGACGCCGGGGAAACACAGTAATTTATTTATTTCAACGAGAAATATTATTAAAATATCCACGTGGCCATGTCGTCCCATAAACGGAGGCCATAACCCGACAGGGACTGTGCAAAGTTCACATGCGAAAACGTTAGTCGATAGCGTGCGATACACGCACGCATTCCGTTTATTATAATAAGTGCAATGTATACCCCCCCTCCTGCCTTGCGCCCTGTGTCTGCCGGGATGGGTTCCAGCTCACCGCGACCCTGTACAGGATTAAGCGGTTTCTGAAAATGGATGGATGGATAAATGAAATGTATAACGCTGCATGGTACATATTCCATATCGAAGGTGTTCGTTCGAAGGGGAGAACGACTCAGAGGCGCGAGGAAACTTGTAGAGGGAGGGGGAGTCAGGCCACGCGGTTAACCGGCGCCAACTCGCCAGACACTGCTTCTTGTATGTTATGCTGTTACCGGTCAGTTAATTAGTGAGTTTGTTTTTCAGTTGTGGAAGGAAAACGGAGAAGGCGGTGGAAACTCACGCAAAAGAGGGGGAGAACGCACTAACTTCGCACAGAAAGGCGCTAGAGGTGGAAGATCGAACCGCCTCGGACAGGACTTTCTGTGAGGCGCAGATGTTCCCGCTGCACAGACACCGTGCCTCCATTACACAGATAGGGAAGATATCGTCACGTTTCAGCCAAAGCATCCAGACCGCCTGCTGAGTGGGAGGCGAAACGTCACGAAGGAGAGAGGGGGAGCGCTCAGTGACACGGCTGTCTCGAAAGAACACCTTTGGAAAACAATTCTCAAAAAAACGCAAATCATTTGGCCTACTTGCCCACGTGACAACGTGATCTGATTGGCTCTGACCGACGGTGGAGAGTTAGTTTAAAACGTGTTATACCGCCACGATTTTATCCAAGACAAACTAGTTCCGAATCACTTTCCATAGCTGTTCTTTCGGGATAGCCGTGTCGAGCGCTCCCCCTCTCTCCTTCGCGACGTTTCGCCTCCCACGTTGACGGCATCTTCAAGCGTTCTACAGGCGTCAGTTCACGAGTTTGAATGTTAATTAAAGTGAGTTTCGATTGCGTTAGGATGCGTTGCCGCAAAGGGAAAGTCGAGTTTATCCGCCGGCAGTGCGGTGAGCCGACCGTTGCAGGGCTGCGCCTTTACTGTGTATCTGTATACACGGCGCCTGGTCACGGTGCTTGGGCAGAGAAACTTCCATTGATGAGTCTCGCCCTCCGAATTACATATTATCTTAACGCTTCATGTTTGATTAACAGGGGATTGCACTTCGCACTGTGGGCGACTTGAGACGCGCGACGTTTTAAGGAAGTTAACAGATTAACGCGCGGACGGGAATCAGCAAACGAGCAGTGTTTCCACTGTTTGTTATCGAGACCGCAATGTCAACGCCTTCCCACACGCTCCCACGCCGTGCCGTGGTGCTAAGTTACGTGACCATACTTCACCACGCTGGTCAGAGACGCAGGTGAAGGTGGGGGGGTGGGGTGCGGTGGCTCGGTGGTTAGCGCGCCGGGCTAGAAATTTGGCGACCCGAGTTGGAATCCCGCTCACGACCAACACCATTGACGATTTTCTGAACCCGTTCCCGGTCTCTCCCAGGTTGACTCAACCTCAAATTAGTACCAAGTGCGGTGCGTAAACATTGCCACTCAGGAGACAAAGGCGATCGGCCTGGGTGCTGGCCACCCACCCCTTCGTGAGCATTTATAGAGCGCTTTTCACCCGAGGGTCACAAAGCGCTGCACAGGGTTGCGGAGAGAACGACATGTCAACAACGACAGAGAACGGAAAATCAGCAACAATTTTTGTTGTTGGTTTTTTTTATCCGAGCTGTGGAGAGAACGGCATGTCAACAACGGGGATACAGAATAACTGAGAGTCAAGCAATAGCGAAAAACTATAAGACATAGGACACAAAATGATATTGCCTTCCGAAGCTGTTCCTTTCGGGGTAGCCGTATCGAGCGCTCCCTCTCTCTCGCGCGCGAGTGAGGCGAAACGTCGCGAAGGCGAGAGGCGGGCGTGGGGGGAGGGGGGCGCTCAGTGACACGGCTATCCCGAAGAGAACAGCTTCGGAGAGCGATTCTCGGAGCACAACAGCGATGTTTACGCAGCACCCACATCGCGGATCGGGCGAGCGGCCGGCAGCAACAAACAGCGCGCGAGAGAGAAAGTCCTTGACAAAGCTGAACTCTTTGTTTGTCGAAGGCTCTTGCCTGGAGTTCTGCTGACTTGGGAGCACGCGGGGGGGGGGGGCGGGGGGCCCCCTATCTATAGACAGGCGGCGGACCGTTCTGGAAGGTTGCGATTACCCACAATAGTTGTGGTCACTCACAATAGACCAACGACAATGACGGGAGCAGGCCCCGGCTGACGGTGAGGCGTGCGTTCGTCAGCGTGGTCTAGATATATGTTTATTTGTTGTTGTGGGTAAATTTCCCCAGACGCCCTTCGATGGACTGGCGTCCCATCCTTGGTGTTCCCCTGCCTTGCGCCCTGTGTCTGCCGGGATAGGCTCCGGCTCACCGCGACCCTGTATAGGATTAAGCGGTTTCTGAAAATGGATGGATGTTGTTGTGGGTGTCTATGTGTGTGTTCTTGTGCTTCAATGTTCCATCCATCCATCCAGAAACCGCTTAATCCTGTAGAGGGTCGCGGTGAGCCGGAGCCTATCCCGGCAGACACAGGGCGCAAGGCAGAGGTATACCGAGGATGGGACGCCAGTCCATCCCAGGGCACCTGGGTCAATTTAGTGAGTAGGCCAATTATCGTTGTCACCCATCACTGGGATTATCCTCCCTCGGCTTGAAATTTTATGGATCAGCGTCGCACCTGAATGAAACGAGCACTCGGGTTACGACTCACTCCCGGGCTTCCTTGGAGCGGAAATTAAAATTTACCAGCGCGGTGCGCTCGTTAACGATCGCGGGGGCGACAACATCAGGTGAAGAAAACATTCACTTTTTACTTCAAGTCGGGTTTCTGCTTCCGCGGCAATCTGCAGGGTTCGATTCCCGGCTCGGGTAAGTTTCTGTGTGGATTTTACACGTTCTCCCCCGTGTCCGCGTGGGTTTTCGCCGGGTACGCCGGTTTCCTCCCGCAGTCTAAAAACATGCTGCTGCCTAGGTTCATTGTCCTGATTAAATTGCCCCCCCCCCCCTCCCGTAGACGTAGATGTTTATAATTACAGCATAAAATACCCAGTGAGCTTGCAAGCTCTGGATGCCGGGATTCACGAGACACAACAAACGTGCGAATGAACCAACATCTAAACGATGTGTAAAATCGGAAGGTAACGCAACGAATTTAACGAATATCTGAGATTCTGTAACTTGCTTACCCCTCCCCGCTGGACCAGTGTTAAAACGAGCTACATTGGGCTCAACGGTTCCTTCCAGCTTACACACAAACGGACTGTGCGACTTGAAAAGCGCCGCGGCCACAGATCCTCCGTTAGCGAGCCGTGATTCACACCCCCGTGTTGACTCACAAAGCGCTGTGTCACGCTCGCTTCGGCTCGCTGACGTGTTGTACAGGCTGGTCCACATGTCTTGTGACCCCCCTACCACCACCATTCCATAGGGGGTTTTCTCCTGTTTGTCGTCGTTCGTGAACCCGGACGCTCCCGACTACAAACCGTGCTGCAATAGTCTATCAACTCGTATAATCATCCATCCATTGTCAGACACTGCTTAATCAGTAACCGCTATATAGGGTCCTGGTGAGCCGGAGCCTATCCCGAAAGACGCAGGGCGCAAGGCAGGGCTGTGTCCAGGATGACACGCCAGTCCATCACAGGGCACCGGGGGGAAATTTAGTCCGCAGGGCAATTAACCTATGCAGCAGCATGTATTTGGACTGTGGGCGGAAACCGGAGTGCCCGGCGAAAACCCACGCGGACACGGGGAGAGAGAGAACATGCAAACTCCACACAGAAAGCCCCCTCCCCCCGAGCCGTGATTCGAACCCACGTTAATATCTACTCCTGTGCTCCAAATCAGACCCATTGCCCGAAACGTCGCCTCTGCGTTCTTTAAAGGCCCCAGACGCTGGGTCACCGTCGCACGTGCTGAGAATCAAATTGCTCCTGTTTTTCCCCACCCAGTTGCAGCGGGTGCACTGTACGATTAACACACACGAGACATCCATCCATCGCGCCGTCTCGAGACCCCTCGTTAAGAAGAGGGTCCTGCTCCGGAGTGCTGGGGGGTATTAATTACCGAGTACATACACACAAAACCTACGCGTGAGGAGCAGTGATAATAATAACAAGCCGGCCCTGATACACCTGTCGTACGCAACAGATGTCCGCCGCCTCTGTGTGTGTGTGTAACTGAGCCACGTGTGCCTTGTGAAAACCCACCATTCCAGTTAGGCCAGGTTTTTTTTTTCACCTTCTCTCGCTCGCTCCCTCTCTCTATCCCCTCCCTTCT